>CM067087.1:6862822-7036284 GCA_034008185.1 Gorsachius magnificus
ATAAATAATTACTTTATTGCAAGTCAAAGGGCAGCATTTCCACTGATAACACTCTCACAAGGGGGAAGGGATGGGGGTTATTTACTCCACAATGGTGTTTATATTGCAAATCGCTTCCATGGTGCCAGCTCAAGGAGCTCTTGCTCCTCATGACTTTAGGAGGAAGGTGTTCAGCCTTCCCCAGCCTCCTCTGAGGAGCCAGGCTGGCAGGACACAGTCTGGCAGCCTCAGCCCAAGACAGTATTTTTACTTGAAGCAGTGGGAATAATTCCTCTGGGTAAGGTAGGTAACAGCACAGTCCTGCTCGTGGTCAGGGATGGACCCAGCCTCCACCATTAGTCCCTGCAGGCTCCAAGTTCCCTTTTATAGAATCATAGAATGTTTTGGGGTGGAAGGGACCCCTAGAGGCCATCTAGTCCAACCCCCCTGCAGTGAGCAGGGACACCACCAACCAGATCAGGTTGCTCAGAGCGCTGTCCAACCTGGTCTTGAATGTTGCCAGGGATGGGGCCTCCACTACCTCCCTGGGCAACCTGTTTCAGCATTTCACCACTCTCATTGTACAGAATTTCTTCCTTATATCTAAACTGAAGCAGGGTAGGTTTAAAACCATCACCCCTTGTCCTGTCACAGTTGGCCCTATTAAAAAGATTTTCCCCATCTTTCCTATAGGCCCCCTTTAAGTACTGAAAGGCTGCAATTGGGTCTCCCCGCAGCCTTCTCTTCTCCAGGCTGAACAAGCCCAACTCCCTCAGCCTGTCCTCATAAGAGAGCTCTGTCCCATTTCCAAGTGAGCTAGTGGGATTCACAGGAGGCTGGAGCTGGATCTTTAGATGTCATAGAGCTCACAGACTAACACCTAAACAAGCACGCACCTCCTTCTTCCCTCATCCCAAGTGCCACGTTATCAAGTGCTGAGTCTCTTTAAAGAAATTACTCTGCAAGTGTCCCTGCTGCAGCACAGTAAAACAAATGAACAGAGGGTGAAAATAAATCAGTATCTATGGAGGAGGTCTCCTGCCCATGGGCACTTTAGGGAGAGCACGGGTAGGTCTCCACAGTGGCAGCCCGGTGACTCTCAGTGCAATACATGACTTGATGACAAAAGGTGCTGCAAAGGTGCTGGAGGAAGAAGGGAAACTGTTTTTCCCTTCCTTTTGATTTACACATGCTTCTGCTGGCACTGGCTCCTGGACATGTATTTCTCTACGCTCAGCAACCGCTAAGCATGATAATATAGAAGCACAGACCCAGGCATTTGCTGTCTGTGGGCTCCACTGTAGATCGGCAGTGTGATGAGGAAAAGGCTTATTTGCATTGCCGTCATTTGGTATTTGCAGCAGGATGCCAAGAGCACAGAACGGCCATGGTAAAAAGCATCCGATTTAACCTTCACAGCGCACACCTTCCTGAACATATTACCCATCACAGGCCTGGCATCAAACCCTCCCTACCAGCCCTCCATACCATCCCATGATGGAAAAGCAATCAAGGGCACCTCTCAACTGCCCAGAGCACATGGCCAGGGCAAGGTCACAGCACCCAGCACTGTCCCCAAGGTGGGGAGGGTTCCAGTGACACCACTCAAGCCACCATAGCCCAAAGCAGCGCCTTCGGCTCATCTCAAACACATCAAGTGTTCAGTCCTCAGCTATGGAGCTCGGAATCACCAGGAGAGCCTGGAAGACAAGTGGTTGCATTACCACATGTTCATCATCAGGAATGAGAGCACACAACTCAACAAAAGTGTCCTCCATTGTCTTCAAGGGCACCAACACATTGAAATTCCCAGCTGATTCAGGGCTCTCATTTGCACTTTCATCACAGCCACAGCCAGGAGCTCTGCGAAGGCTTCCCTAGCAAACCTAGGAGTTCCTCCAGGACCGGCAGCACTGGTTCGTATTTGTGCAGTGCTTTGCAGATACTTCTAGAGAGAAGCACAGGAGAGTGATGGAGGGATTTTAGCTATTTATGAATTAGAAGAGTGGTTTACATATTTTAACAGGAAGATAGAGGAGACTTTGCTCAGAATATGGGCTTTTTTTCTTCAGTTTTTTTCTAAATTGCTTTGCTAATCATTAGTACTTCTTGCCACAATGAACAACCAGGCAATTCCATCATGTTACCTTGGACATACCATGGCAGGCAGCTAATGCTATCGGTCATAAATCATGTCCCTTTCAATCTCCATTATATAGGAAGAGCAAATTTATTATGATGCATGTGTCATTACACACCAATGCCTTTCCATTATCATATAACTGGATACCCCCAAGGTTCATAATTTGCAGCATAATAGTAATTTTTAAAGAACCATTGGTAATCAATAGCACTCAGCATCCCTGTCAGGATCATTTGCAAAACAAATAACAACACTGATCTCAAACAACTTTACAGGAGGGATATTTAATCCCCATGAACTGTGTTATATGATGGATAAGCGAGGAATCCTAGACTATGTATCATGTATTTTCCTTGGATTAAATATCACTTCAATCAATATTGCTACCAGCTGTACAATGCTGCCTGTGTTCTCACTAAGCACTGCTGAAGTATTGTCTTACAAATAGACACTAGGTACGTGCCGGGCACCAAAACCCCATGGCAGCTCCGCAGGGTGTGAGCAGGGGGGCAAGGCAGAGCGGCGAGTTAGCCGACTTGACGCTGCACAGGGGGCGCACAGCAGTGGGCAAAGCTGGGGGCACAGAGGGCTGCTGGGGACCCCACGAGCAGAGCGCTGCTGCGTTGAGGGGTCAAAGCAGATGTTGATGGTGGCCATGGCCATTGCCCACGTCAGGTGAGCACGGGCAGTGCTCAGCCCTGTGCTTGCAGGGCTAAAACCCCAGAGAGCTGAGCCCAGCAGAGGTGATGCCCCCTCCCAGAGCACATTTGCTCCGCAGAGCTCACCGAGGCACAGACCTGCCCTCGTTACCAGAGTACCCAGCACAGCCTCCACACCAAAATCAAATCACCAGCAAAAGGAGGTGCTGCTTTCAGTCCCTCGTCAATACAGAGCTTGGGTTTAAACAAGTTACTACCTATAACTCTTCAAAAGTGCTAGGTAGTATTATTTAATAAGAGGTTCAGCTGTCTGCCTCATTAGCTAACAGACAGGCCTTAAGGACAACAAACAGAGGTTCGATTTACTTATTGCTTTTTCTTTTCCTTCAGAATGTACTGCCAGAGGCTGTAATGGGGAAGGTAACTTTGTCCCGACTGCCCCTGCCCCAGCTGTGGTCAGCCTCTCTCAGGTCAGCCAGTGTTACCATAGCATCCCAGGCCATGACAGCTTACAATGGAGCTTTTACATACAAAAATCAAAACAGAAGCAACCAACCCAGCAGGAACCCATGCAACCAAAGCACGGAGAGGGACTGCAGAGCCAGCGCTGACCCATCCCCACGCATGCCAGGCCACACTGGAGCCCTTGAGCCAGCCCAGGGCTCCCTAACAAACATCTCTGAAATCAGATCAGAGAAGTCAAGACAGCCACATCCATACTTCAGCAACCTTGCTATCAGGGAGCCCGAGTTACCTGTTGCATGGCCAAGAGCCAGCCAGCACCTGCATCTTTCCTTATAGATGGTTTTCCGAGGCATGAAATCCCCATTTAAGTTTTCCTATGCAGGTTTCTGCCTCTTTGGAGCTCTCCGGCAGAGACATATCTCACTCCTTGCAGCTGGAGACACCTTTAGCAAAAATCTTCAGCTCCTACTGATGTGGAAAAATTCATGCGTTTCTCTGTGTAAGCGTGGGTCTGGCATTCACGGCACTTCCCAGCGATAAGCCCCAAATCGCGCATTGCTAGAAACCCCACACTTCGGTAAGGACAGGCATAGTCAGGATAAAAAAAAAAATCACATACACACACCCTTGGACCCTAAACACTTTAGCTGCTGGAAATTGCAGAATCCTATTTAGTGATATCAGAGAGCATTTTCCACAGAGGAAACATCTACTTCAACCTGGCTATAGAAAGTCAGGGAAATTAAATATTCTGGGAGGAAGAAGAAACCCACAGTTTTTTGCATGTTTTGGTTCATTTGCAGAGACAAATGTGTTTTTAGGAATGGGACTAACTGGGGTGTCCTGGCACCCCTTCCTGCTCAGCAGCACCTCAACTGGGCTGCACGCTCCGGGGCTGCCCCAAGAAAAATGCCATTAAAGAAAATATGGCTATTTTTAAAGCTAGAAGGACAAATTCTCCTCCCAATTACACCATTGACCTTATGACTTTCCACAAGGCTGGGCAGGCAGAGCTCTGATTTGGGGCTATTTTGAGCATCCTGTGGAGTCACTGGGCACCCAGCAGGCAGAAAGCACAGAGGAGCAGGATAAGGCCCTCGCCTCCAGACCCAATTTGTTAATACACCCATAATTTTCACTGACTACAGGGTAAAATTAATCACCTGTTTAAGTAAAACACTTTGACCAAAACCTTCCAGCCAGCATGGGGTGGGAGGGGGCACAGCTGCTTCCCTCCCCCCAGTATAAGCACAGCCCAAGTGGAGCTGGCATCCCCCCCACCACCCCTCCCCACTCAAGCATTATACACACACAGTATGAGCTCGTTCAGGGCTCTTCCACAGATGAAATATTTAAATGGTTTATACATTACTATCCCTTTTAATTTAAATAAGATGGAATTGCCATGAACTGACTTGATCTCCCCACCACTTTTTTTTTTAAATCTTCCACTTCAGTTTCATCAGGATGTCATCCTGCATGATCTCAGAGCTTCATGAGCACAATCCACACTGGTAAATGGATGGAGACCTCCAGGAAAGCTCAGAAGCTGCACAGTGATGAGGAAGTACCTTTTGCGCTCTCTTGGGCGAGCATCGGGGCCATGGCGTGGCTGAAGGGATATCATGTATCAAAAGGATGCAAAGCCTGGACTTTCCCCATCTACATTTGCCCAGCTGGGACGAACGCCTTGCCACCCAACCCAACCTGTCTGCATCACCTTTTTGGGAGCTGCTGCTCTCACCTCCAAGGCAGCAGATGTGTTTTACCTGCTGGTGACACCCAGTAAAAGCAAGACCCAGGGCAATCTCTGGTAGACAAGACACAACCAACACTTAATCCTCTGCTGATGTGCTCAGACACAACCCAAAACCTCCAAGAGCATCAGGCAGGGAGGAATTTCCCAGCTTGCTTGGTCCAGGGGAGATCCTACCACAACACTTGGGCTTTCATCCCACTGCCATGCCCAGCTCCCGAGCGTCCCAGGAGGCTACACACATGCACTGGCTTCATTAGCAAACTCGCTGGACAACAAACGATCAAAGCAACCAGCAATTCTACCCAAATTCACCCCCACATTCTCACCCTGGAGGCCAGGGGGCCCAACACTGCCACCCCTAGTGCAAGGGGAGGGAGACACATCTGCGGGCAGGGGGGAAAAGATCTCTCCCTTGGATTGCAAAAGCCTAAAGATGGAAAACGCTTACAGCTGTGTACGCATCCATATGCATAAGAGAACAGGCCCTGATCCAGCACATGCTTACGTCAATTTGCCGTCACCAAGATTTAGGAGAACATTTAAAATTAAGCAAAAATTTCCTTGCGCTGCAAAGCTAAGGACAAAGAACGGAAATAAGTCCCGTGGTTAGAGCAGACACAGGTGTCAGAGGACTCTGTCCCAGCACCAATGCCTCAGGTAACCCTGGGCATGTCACTTCACCTCCAGGTTTACCCACTGAATGCAGCTGCCAGCTCTCCAGGCACAAGTCCCTCTACCACTATAAGGGGTTCTCAGATGGTTACTGAAAACCTGACCAGCTTTAACGGTTATTTCCCATGTGGTCCCCATAGCCAGCTCTTTAGGTGCTGTTTGCAGAAGAGCATGTCACCCACAAAAGCAGCCCAACAAGCCCTGGCTCCAAGGAGCTGCTTATAATCTAAACCACAGAAGAAAGTCAGGATTTGCAACGATACTTCAGATTTTGCCTGCTGAAAATAAAGACAACAGCATTTTAAAATAAATGGGGAGAAAAGAGAGATGAATAAGTGAAACACCTATTTCCCAACCCAGCCTAATTAAAGTGAGAAGCGTGTTACTCTGTTCACCATCCCAAGTTCCAGTACAAAAAAGGGTGCGTTGTCCTAAGGGCTCTACAACACGATGCTGCTTTACGGCTGTTTTGTTAGTAAGATGGGGACTGGAAGAGAGAAAGAAAAAAAAATCAGAATAGGAACTAGTAATTCTTCATTGAGAGAGAGGTACAAAAAGCCATGCAGAAAGTTTGGGGCTTTTTCTTACAGCCAGCATGGCATTTAGAGAACCTACAACCGATTTCACAACTGGAAAGGATTTTAATACCAAAGAGGAGATTTCTGCAAAACCATTAGTGAAGCTCAAGATTATCAAACTGGCCCACGCAGTAAACAACGCAGCCAACCTCGATGGGGTGGTGGCGTTCACTTTGTGAGCACTTCTTGGGGAAGCTTTAATAATTGCATCCCACTGATTTATTTCTCCTCCTTTCTTTAAAGACAAAGCAGTTATACAAACCACAGCCTGATTTCTGCTCCTTTGTGAATTGGGACAGCTGTTGAAACACGTTGATTTATTGAAGTTTTCCTTTTCCTCCTCCGTGGTAGCTGTTCTCCAGAAGCAGCTGCACTCTTCCTGTGCCCGCGCATTTCCCTAGAGGAGGCAAATGGGAGCCAGGCGGGATGAACACCACGGGATGGGCTCAGCTGGGTATCCATCCCCACCCAGCCTGTTTGCACCCTGCAGTTTCAGTCCCACCTGCCTGCAGAGCAGAGCTGGGCAGATGCACAGCTCGGTCCCATGCCCGCCTCAGCATCCTGCTCTGCCATTTGCAAAGAGCCTTTTCCTTGCACAGACCAGGCCCCCGCAGCCTCTAGGGACAGAGGCTCAAACCCAGACAGCATAAGAGTTCAGTGGTGCCATAAAACACAAGAGAGAGGTTTGAACTCCTGGATTTTAAACAGAAAGCCACTTCCAGCGGCTCTCTGTCCCCTTGGGCCACACTCCAGACCTTGCAATTCACTGCTCAGCACCACCTTCCCAGGAGAAGGTGGCTGGAAGTGACATTACTGCAGTGCCTCCCTCCAGCCCTGGGAGTTAATCGGCTCCACAACACCAGCGGTCACATCCCTTGTCCTACCAGCCCCGATGGACACCCTGTCCATCACCCTCGCCCCATCCGCCCGCAGCATTTGTACCTGCTGCACCCTGAGCAGGGGCAGAGCCAGCACTGGGGTTACAGGGTTTGTTTCCAAGCCACATCCTGGGGCAGGGATAGAGCAGAACCAGGTATTTTTATACACCAAATCATATTCAAATTTTTTTTAAATAATTGCCTTTTGCATTGATTTAACAACTTTACTCTAGAAAGAGCACAGAAAAAACTGACAGCTCAGGAAGGGGGGGGGGGCCCCTCCATGGCTGCTCCATACCCCACCCCCATTTTCACTCCAACAGGGCCAGGCACAAACTTCTCAGCACAGTGATGAAAAGAAACTACTTCAACTCCTCCACTGCTCCAGGCTTTTTCCTTGTTATCAGACTGACCAACCACCCAGCCTGGAGAGGGAAGAGTTAATTAATAGTGGTACAGGGTGAGTACTTAGGCCATGAAGTTACCCTCGCCTGCTAGAATACCTTGGTGAGCCAGCAGCATTAATGGAACAGGCACTGAACTGCAGTTGAGACATTTATCCTTTGACAATGCTCTATTGCAACAACTTTATTTTGATGATACTGGATGATTAATGCTTACAGCTGCTGTCATTTCCTTTGATAGATTTTTGGGACTGTGGAGTGACATTTGCTCAATGCACCATTCTTGAAAAGCTGCACTCATCGTAGCAGAGAGGAGAGCGATGCTCCGTGCATCCAGCCGTCAGCAACCAGACTCCCTGCAAGCGGCCAGAGAGCTACTTTGAGGAATATGGGGATGCTTACAGAAAGCCTTGCCTGGTAAAGGCTGCGAGGCAAGAGGAAGGCACATTAAACAGCCAGCATTGTAAGAAATGGTGAGAGTTTGTCTTATACAGTGGGAAGGGAAGAGGCTGTCGGCTACAAACATCACAGCCAAGAGCCGTAGCAGACTGTGCTGTTTTACCACAAACACACTGGAAGATCAGATCCCAAGCTGAGAACTCCCCAGGGCTGAGCTGCAGCCACACCAAGCTCTCACAGCTGCTCTCAGAGCCAAAAAGCATCCAAAATCAGATCAATCAATCAGTAAAACAAGACACAGACAGATGTCTTAACCATAGCATTCACTAATGACAAAAAAAACCCCAAACCACACAACCCCAGAACTTGGAAGCCTTAGCCTTAACCTTTGTGACTCCAAGTTCCCTTCCACCTGTAACATGAGGACAGGAATCATCTACCTCACCCAGCTGTTGCAAGGCTTTCCTAATCAATCAGCTCATTAATTCATGCAAAGTATTAGACAGACAGCAGATGGATGGCTTTACACAATAGTCTTTTCTACAGTGAAATATTTCTACTTAATTCTTTGCCAGCAGCTGCCTGCCTGCTCCCATCTCACCAGCACGAGGGGTCCAGGCTCACATGGGGACAGCCACAAGGTCCAGGGCAGAGGGGTCTCCCCCAGACCCCAACACCACCTTGGCCCACATGGGATTCCCTGGCTGGAGACACCCCTTTCACAAGGCTTCTTACAGATTTGATTTTCATCTTGTCATATTTAAAAGCTGTCTCAGGAGCGTAATGATTTTAAATTCACTCACCGCCACAGTCAATCAATGGAGCGGCAGCGGCTGCTAGTGCCTCACTAGCAGGCGGTGATGAATGGGGCTTCCGAGCCGCATTGCTCGCCTCCGAGCAAGAGGAGAGCGTGGGCAGCAGGTGGGGAAGAGAAGCAAAGCCAGAAACAGGAATTAAAAGGAAGAACTGGGGGGGGGGGGGAAGGAAAGCCCAACCTGCTCACTGCAAGCCTTGAGACCAGCGTTCAGCAGCTCCTGGGAGGCATGGTTTGGAGGGAGCAATCTTGGCTTGCATTAGTCTCCCCAATCTGTTATTTATCATCCTATATTTGTAATAAATGCATTAGCTGGTTTATTTAAGATATGTGCTAACCCCAAACCTGTCTTGTGCAGAAGACTGGGGCCCCAGCCACCAGCTTCCACCCAGCACACATGCCCCTGACCCAGCTTTCCCTTCCAGGAGGGGCTGAAGAGCCAACACCTGAGAGCAGCTCTCAGGAGCAGGTCTTCCTCAGGACAAAGCAATAAAGGGCACCATGTCAAAGGTGTTACCCCTCAACTCATCCCATGCAAAAGCAGACAGATACGAGCCCCAGGAGATGACACACAGCACCCTGTGCCTCCCCATCCCCACACAGCTTTGGGTGCCAGCAGTGGAGAGGAACAGCCCTGTGCACTCACATCCATCCCAGAAACCACAGAGGGTTGGGAGCACCCATCCTCCAGGGAGGAAAAAAAAACCAAAAAAACAGTTAAATGCACACAAAAATCCCCCTGCCTGGGGGAGCCCAAAGGGCCTAATCCTGCTCCAGCATGCTGCCAATGGCCCTGCTCTACTGAGAAAGGATGCTGCTCAGCATTTGAAAGGAGCCACTGCCCATCTGGGCTCTTTTTCTCCCTCTTTCTCCAATTACAGGGTCAGGTCAGTGCTGTGCAGCCTGTGAGCTGAGAGATTCATAACATGGAAAACTGGTATTACCAAAGAAGCTGGAGTTCGTGGTGTGAGCATCACAGCTGGGTGTCACGAGTCCCACAAAGCAGAGAGGGAACAGAGTCAAAGACTGAAACCCACCACACCAGCAAAATAAAAATAAGAGGCAGTAAAAGTAAATTAATGATGTTGCTCCAATTTGCGCAAACACTAATTAAGAATGTGCAATTGAATTAATGCATTATTTAGAAACCCCAGCAAATCCTGAGCGGGGATACAAATACATTATAGGGTTCCTTTGACATCACATATCTCTCACACCTCACTACCCACAATTTAGTTTAATGCCACCAGAACCTCCAGATTTATTTACATCCTTGTCACTCACCATTGTTTTGCATTTATCCTGTATATCTATATCCCTTCTCCTCAATTCCACACACTCAAGTGCTCCATATGGGGCAGCAATGACCATTTGATAAGTCAAAGCTGTGCAATAAATTAGCTCAGCTCATCAGCTGCTTCCCCTCCCTATGCCCAGTAGCCACAGGTTTGGGTCCAATTTGTTTAGAGTCTGGAAAAACATGAAATGCCTTGTTAAAAAGCAAATCCACCTTCTAGAAATACATATTTTTTCCTTACAGCCTCAAGTGTTGGTTTGCTCTATGTTACACTGGGAGAGGTCCTACACAAGCAGGATCTAAGCCTGACCCAGACCAGTTTGAGAAACCAGTATCATCACACCCTGGAAATTTCAGGAAAGGGGGCAGGGGGAAGTCAGCTCCTCAAAGGTTTCACAGCAGATATTTGTACCTGAAAGGTCCCAAGATAGTGCATTTGCAGCTGGGACAGTTTACTAGTGCCTTGGGTATTTAGCAAGAGGCTTTACATACATTATTCTTCCCTCCTTCCGAGCCCTTCGCAGCAAGGCTTACAGCTCTTACTACACCTGCATTTCTAGGAAGATATACAAACACACCAAAAGGAAAGAAATAAATCCAGGGAAATTGTTAAAACCGCTAAAGACACTTGTAAGGAAAGCAGCGTGAGAAAAATAACACTGGCAAATCCGAGTTCACACACATATATAGCTCTAGGAAAAGGAAAAAAGAAGCAGCATTAAAGTGTCTTGTACTTGGGTATGAGCATATACTGTAGCAAAATACGCACGCTGTTTATAAAACATATTGGAATACTTTTCCCTAAAAGATGCCACAGAAAGTATAAAATTTTATTATCTCTGCCTGTCCATTTTACAAAGATATACACAAACAAGTTGCCAAATCTGCCTGCAGTTTAACTCCATTAAATCCAATGAATGAGTTTGGCCCACAAAAAATTCTGCACTTACTGTAATAAAGCTAAAAGCTGATAGCAGCTGATACAGTAAAACACATACATTTCCATATACTTATTCCTGCTCTTTTAAAAATACGAGCGAGCTACAGGGATTGTCCTTGTCCAGCTCCTAAAGAAATGCTGAGATGGGAGAAAAAGAAACAAAACACAACACCTTGGAGTTTTCCCCTACTGTTCCCCCTAAGCACAAATTAGAGAGGGGTAGGGGAAGCCAGCAGGGTTACATTCATTTGGCTTCCATCTCCCCCTCAAGAGCCCCAAACACATACAACGCATGTGTTTGAACAGGACACCTTGCCAACAATTTGGTCCCCAAGTTGGGGGGGACCCCATCCTGCAGGGAGAGGGGTCACAGGTCTGGACCCTGTCCTAGGACACCCACTTCTCCCCCAGAGTGGGGAATGCAATCAGGCTCCTGGGCGCAATGCTCCCAGAGGCAGGCAGCCACAATTTCACTTGCAGAGGGCTTTCCCCGTGATCGGTGGTTCTCCAGCCACTGGGACATCTTGAATTATACCTTGAACCTTGCATTGCACTGGGGACCATGCCAGGTGGTACAGATGCCGGACCCAAATGACAGATTGTAAACCTTCCCCAATTGATAGGGGATTTTTTTGTTTGTTGAGGTTACTTTTTTTTTTTTTAGATGTGTGTGGCTTTCTCTTAGGCTGCTGTCATACCACACCAACTCCCATCTCCACATCCCCAGCTTCCTCATCCATCCCACCAGCTCCCTTACACAGGCTGATACCCACCCTGCTCCCTCAGTGCCACCTCCTCCAGACCCTCCTGCCCCACCTCCTCTTGGTGGACAGAGGCTCCAGGTCCCCCTCACCTGGAGTTAACTCTTACAGCTCCTCTCTTAGATATATATATATTATTTACTTCTGTTACAGGGATGTCTCGGGGACCCAGATGACCCTTGTGCTAGGGGCTAAGCACATATTCACCACTCCAGCAGCCAAACTACATCTCATGTATTATTTCATGCTCTTCCTCAGTTTTTTTGTACCGAGCCCCCATCACCCTGGCTGCCACCGCTCTCCCAGGGGTGGAAAGACATGGGACCAAAGCTCATGGTCTCCACCCCAGCCCCTTCACCTCAAGTGCCCCCCACAGCCCTACTGCTTTCACAGCTCTGCTTCCTTCCTCACCCACAGTTTGGGGCCACATAAGGCTCCATAGCCATCCCACTGACCCCCACCCAGGTCCTCTCCTCCCCACCAGCCTCCTTGGGGCCTAAGGTGCTGCTGACCATCACACCTCCATCTCTCCACACCCAGACACTCAGCCTCAGTGCTGCCCCACCATCAGGCTCACTCAGACTCTTCCCCAATACCCTGGGTTCACAACACTAAAAAAAAAAAAAAAACAGCAACCACATCAGATCATGCAAAACAGCTCAAGGCTGCACTCCCAGCTCATACCCCCTGCAGCAGCTTCCCCCTTCCACCTCAAAGCCTTGCTGAGGGCTCTACCAGCTGCCCTCCCACACCCCCCAGCACAGACAGCTCAGAAAGTCACATACTACCTGCACCAAGCCCCCAGCTTCACATCCTCTCCTCCTGAGGCTCCTCACTGCCCTGCAAGCAGCTCCTTAAATCCCTCTGCTCCACCCAGCTTCCCAGTGCCCTTTGCTGAGAAACCACGTAATCCCAGGCTTTTGCTACACCTGGAGTTAACACCAATTCACAGGCAAGTGCCGGCAGCTGGGATGCTGAGGGTGTTGCTGTGCTGCCCTGGCTTTCCTTGGCGTGAAATCCCGGCCCTTGGAGCAGCCGGCAGAGAAACTCCACCCGGACCAGCGTGGCTGGGATGCGCCTGGCCGCTGCTGTCTGTGTCCCTCTGGGACACGGGAGTTTCACTGACGTAACCCGCTTGCTTGTCCGCAGTATATGCATGGGGAAAATAAGCATCAGAAAAAATTGCCCAAGGATGGGGTTGAGACTTTACAAACAGCCGGGAGAGCACTGGGCTCTCCTGGGCATGGACCGCGTGTCCTGTCCCAGTCACAGCTTCTCCAACCTCAGCACTACATCCAGAGCCCGACTCGGAAACCTCCGAAGCACTGGCCACATCCTTCTGTTTGCATGCCTTGTGCAATCCTATATTTAGCATATGATGGGAGAACCAAAGTAAATAATCCATAGCTCATAATAATAAACCTTGCACCTCAAACAAGCCAAAAACCTGACCTTTCATTGTTAAGCCATCCTGGTGAGAGGTTAGATCTTGCGTTTTCTGATCATCAAACAGGAAAGCATTAGCCAGACAGGGAGAACAAGCTCTTATCTAGACCTGATTTCTCTCCCCTCCAGGGGATCCTGTAGGATATTTCAGTTCTCTCTCACTCGCTGTATGACTCTTCCCTCCCCCAGTTGCTTGAAATCAGCCAAATTCACAATCTAATCTGGCCGGGAGTCAAAGGGGAGAAAAATCAAGTCCTAATGCAGTGACTACTTTGAATGGGGAATTGAAGCCAATCAGAAAGGCATTATTGATCCCCGCTTGGAGCACCTCGGTCAGGGAGGGGAAAGCCACGGGCAGCCGCAGAGCTGCCCACTGCCACCAGCCAGGTCTGCCCTGCTAGGCCTGCAGCTTCCCCAGCGCTCACCCAGGCTGGGAGCTGGTGTGAGGGGGGGGCCGGCTGTGTCCGGCACGACTTCCCTGCCTGTGCATGTAGGCAGGGAGAGCACACACCACCCCTGGGCCAGCACCGGCGAGCACCCACGGCATGCACTAGCCCACGTGTGTGCGAGAACGTGACCCGTGTGCTACCTACTGCGGCGTGTTTGTGTGCAAACACTTCTAGCGTGCATCGCTTTGGAATGGACCCATCTGCGAGAGCAAGGCTGCTACATCAAATGGTGCGCGCGTCCGTGTGTGCGCAGCGAGGGCTACACGCATTTAGGCAGCGTTTGCGCGGGGCAGCTCTGTGCGAGAGCCGAAGCGCAGGCTGCAGGGCAGGGCAGGGGGTGTGCATGTATATGCATGTGTGTACCTGTCCCCCCCCAGCCGCCCGCCTGCGTGACCCGCAAGCACAGTCCCTGCAGCAGGCAGGGGAAGGCAGCAGGGCAGCTCACCCCAGGCAGCGGGGCAGATGCGGCAGAGGATGGGGAGCAGGCGGACGGGGCCGGGCTCAGCTCTGGGCATCCCTGGGTGAGATTCCGGTGCTTTGGCCCACGTTAGCGCTGGCTACGCGCTTCTCTGCCTTATGTAACTGCAGCAGGGACGTAGCAGCAAAGAGGGGACCGAGATCAGGGGGAGAGGAGCTCCTCATTGCAACCCCTCCCAAAGCAAAGGGGGCCGGGGCAGAAGCTGGATGCCCCGATGGGGGGTGGGGGGTAAATCCAGACGCCAGGTCGAGGCGGTTGCATTGCCCCCGGCTGGGCTGGGCTGGGCTCGGGGCTGCCCCGGCCGCCAGTGCCGGTCCCCGCCGGGAGCTGCCAGGGCACAGGGCTCCCGCCGCGGCGTGCAGCGCCGAGCACAGCCCGGCCGGCCGGAGCCGGCTACCCCCCCGGCCCGGAGGGGGCTGCCCCGGGGAAGGGGCTCAGCCCGAAGCCCCCCCGGCGCCAACGGGACCTGGGGCGGCAGTACCGGGGAGGGTGGGGGAGTCCTGGGAAGTTTGGGGACTCCCCCATTTTGCAAGCAGATAGGAGGGAAACATCCCCCCCCCCAAAAAAAAAAAACCAAACCCAAACCCACGCGGGGTCCCGGTGGCTCCTGTCCCCCCACTCGGGCTGTGCCCCCCAACCTGCCAGCCCGGGCACCGCGGAGCCGTGCGGCCACCGGCACCTCCTTACCTGTCGCCGGCACGTCTGCTGCTGCCTGCCCCGCTCCGGCTCTTCTTCTTCTTCCTCCTCCTCTCCTCCTTCCTCCTCCTCCTCCTCTCTCCCTCTCCCTGCTGCCTGGGGCTCTTTATGAAGATTCATTCATTCATGCCTTCCCATCGGTCCCTCAGCGTTTCCCTGCCTCCCGGAGGCAGAGCGTGTGACGCCTCGCCCCTTTCCAGCCACTTTCTGCTGTCACAGAGCGGCGCTGCCCCAGCCCGGAGGGGCGGCCGGGCTGGGACACGCGTGGGCAGCGAGGGGCCGTGGGAGCGGCCCCCGGCGCGGGGGTGGGGGGCGGGCGTGTGCACGGCACCGACCCGCCCCGTGGGGGGGACCGGCGGCCCCCGTCGCCCGTCACCGGGGCGTGGGGTCTGCCCCGGGGCTGTCTGTGCTGCCCTCCGCCCCCCCCGTCCCACGCCGCGCCGCCCCCCCCGCCCCCCCAGCCCACCCGGCCCCGGCCGGCATCGCGCAGCGGCGCCGCGGGGAGGGCGCGGGGGGCCCCCCCCCCCCCCCCCGCCCCCCCCCGGGCCCGCCCGCCCGCGCAGCGCTGCCCGCTTACAAAAGCGCTGACTCAAGCCCTAGAGGAGCGGCTGAGCCCGGCGTGGGGAGCCAGGCGCTTCCCGCGCCCCCGCCCCGGTTCCCCCCACCAACCCTGGGCAGGCCGCCCCCATCCCGGGGGGCTGCTCGCTCCCCCGGGTCGCTGGGCAAATCATCCCCCCAGCCTTCCCCGGACGGGGGCCCCTCCCGCTGCACTTCGGGGGGCCTGGGGACACGCTCCCGCCCCCCCGGACAGCACCCCGCTGCCCACTGCCCCCCGCTGCCTGCACACCCCACCAAGCGGGGGCAAACCCAGGGGATCTTGGGGGGGGGCGGTGTGTAAGCCCCGCGAAGTGCCGGGCAGCACGGCGGGAGGTGCTGGGGGGGTATTTTAGGTGGGGGTATCTTAGGTGCTAAACTTCGCGGGGTTGCCTCCTCTCTGCACAGCCAGGCAGGGCGGAAAAATCCGCTTTTTTCCCTTACAGACACCGTCAGAAATGTGAAGAGCAGCGTCCGGGTTTGGGCGCTGCCGGAGCCTTCAGAGCGGCTAACCGTTAATTTGGGGTGAAACCCCTTAAAAATGCTCCCCGAAGGGCCCCGCCCGCTCCCCGGTGAGCCGTGCCGTTTCCACGGGCGGTGCCGCCCCCTTTGCAACGTTGTCATCAATTTCGATTACCGATCGCTTTATTCACCGCTGCAAACTTCTAAATATTTCATGCAGTGCAAACCGGCACCGAAACGCACGGAGCTGACGGGAGGAGGCGAGTCCCCGGCCGGGGAAGGCGTGGGGGCTGCCTCCGGCTCAGCCCGGGGGTCCCGCTGCCGCGGCCCCGGGGGAGCCTGTTGATACCGGTCGTCCCGTATGTCCCCCGCCTCCCCTCCCTCCGCTGGGCTTTCCCGGGGGCTGCAAATCCCAGCCTGGACGTGGGCAGCATCGCGGTTCCCCGGGCTGCCCGGCCGCGGGAAGGCAGGGGTGAGCGGGGACGCGGAGGTTTCTGGCCGGGAAGAGCTGGAGGAGGAGGGCGGGGGGGGGTGTGTGTGTGTCCCTGTCCCCAGCACTGGGACGCTGCTGCCAGCCGGGTCCCGCCGCGCACGGGTGGAGCAGCCCCGCTCCATCCACATCGAGCGGGACGGGGGCTGGGGACCGCCGGGGGTCTGGGCTGGTTGGAGGGGTCCTGCACCGGGGAGGGGGGGGGGGGGGCGGAACTGCTCCCCACCGGCCTGGCCTCCCCGGGCACAAGGGCATCGCCTCGGCCGCAATGTCAGGCCGGAGCCGGGCGGGGGGCTCCTGGCACCCGGACCCCCCAGGGAAGGGGGGAGCGTCCCAGCCCCCGCCGGGGAGCGGCCGGGGCGCCCCCCCCCCCCCCACGCCGCCCGCGGGCCCCCAGCCCCGGCCGGGCTTCATTAAAATGCAATCAAGAAAATTCTTTGGCAACTCGGTTTAACACCGGCTCCGCCGAGTGGCGGATGCTCCGGTCCTCCGGGCTCAGCCTGAATTTGGGAACCGAGACGGAACTTTACAGCAACATCTGTCATTATAATTAAAACTGCAACACACCCACCGGGCAGGAACACGCTTCCGTGTCCGTCACCCCCCTCTTTAAAAAAAAAAAAAAAAAAGCAAAACCAAAAAACCAAAAAACAACCCGAAAACCAAAGGGAAGCGGCTCAAACTCCCAGAGAGGCACCTGCCCCCCCGCCTCCCCGAGCCACCGGCGGCAGCCGCCCCCCGCCCGCCCGGCCCGCAGCCGCACCGGGCGAGGATGAGGGACCGGCCCCCGGCTGGATGCGGTGTCCCCCCCGCCGGAGCACGGACACACACACACACACACCCCCACCAGCCACCGCCGCCCTCCTCCACTAATTTTCTTTAATTAAAGCTCTATGTGCGGCACGTTTCGCGAGGACAGAAATAGCCGCTGAAGGGAGGCAGGTCCGAACCGCCGGCGTGGGAATGCAGAAGGGATTGCGGGGGCCAGGGGGAGCAGAGCCGAGGAGCGGCTCTGCCACAGCCCCCACCCCAAGGCCCGGGGCCGCCGGGGTTATTTGGGGTGGTGAGTGGGAGGCCCCCCCCTAGCGCTCCCTGCGGCGGGGAGGGGAGGCGGGAGGAAGCCCCCTGCCCCGGGGGGACGCTGCTGCCCGCGGCGCCGGCTCTTCCCCCGGAGCACGGGGGGTTCCCGCCGGCGGCAGTTGCAGCGGCGGCACTTGGGGGCTCCCCCAGGGCTGCTGCGGCTCGGGCGCACCCCGCCGGCGATGGGGAGACCCCGAAATGGGGATCCCCTACGGGCGGGAGGGGACACACGGGCCGGGCGGCCGGCGGGGTCCCCGGCTCCGCGCCCCCCCCGGAGGGGGGGCCGCTCCGGGCCCGACCGCTCCTCGGGCGGCCGGCCCCACGGGCCGGGCGGGCGGTGTCGTCCCCCCCCGCCGAAGTCCCAACCTGGGTCGCAGCCGCGAAAAGTTTGGCGACGCGGAGCGGCCACCGGGGGCTGCGCGGGGCTCCCCGAGCACCCGGGGCTCCCCGGGCAGCGCCGGGCGCCGCCACGGCGGGGAAACCCGGGCGGGGCGGCGGGGGCCGGGGCGAGTTGGCAGCGGGCGCGGGGCCGGGCCAGGGCGGGGGGTCGGCCCGGGGAGGGGGTCAGGGCCGGTGCGGGGGGGGGGACGTGCGGGCTGCGGCGGGGGCTGCGGGCGCACCTACCTGCTTCGGCGGCGGCTCCCGGCGCTCGGCGGCGCGCCCAGCCCCGAGGCGCGGTGATGGGCGGCGGGCGCACCCGCGGCTGCGGCTCCCCGCGCCCCTCCAGGCGGGCGGGCCGGGGGCAGGAGGCGGGCAGGGAAACGCAGCCGGAGCCGAGCAAATCCCAGCGCTGGAGCCGGCCTCCGAGAAGAGAAGGGCTGCAGCTCCTCACTGCGTCAGGCGGAGAGCCCTGCCCGTGCGGGCGGCGCCGGGCAGCGCTGCCAGGCCCGGGGGGCTCCGGGGTGGGCTCGGCCCGGCTGGGCTGGGGCTCGGCTGGGCTGGGCTCGGCTGGGCGGTGCGGGCCGGCGGAGGTGTGCGGCGGGGCTCGGCTCGGCTGGGCTCGGCCTAGCGCGGTCCGGTTCGGCCGGTTCGGTTTGCCGGCCTGGGTCGGTGGCCCGTTCGGTTTGGCCTGGCTCGCCTGGGCTCGGTACAACCTGGCGGGGTCCGGGCGCGCTGTCACGGCACGGAGCGATAAGCGGCTTGAGCCGGGCTGGCACCGGGGGAGCGGGGGGGAGAGGGGGGGCGTGTTGTGGGTGACACTGTGTGTGTGACTCTGTGTGTGACACCGTGTGTGTGACACCGTGTGTGTGACACCTTGTGGGGGCGGGGGGGGAGTGTGCATGTCGGGGATTGCCTCTGGTGTGACACGCTTGCGCGTGTGGTGACACCTTGGGGGGGGGATGAGGTGTTTGGGGGGGTATTGGGGGATCGTGTGTGTGTGACAGGCTGGGGGGGGTGTAGGAGCCTGGGTGTGTCTGTATTTATGCACGTGTGCCTGTACCTGTGAGTGCATGTGAACATCTGTGTGTGTGCATGACAGCCTGCCCCCCCCCAACCTGAACCTCCATGGGTCAAACTGGGCCCAGCTGGGCAGCACCAGGTGACACTGGGAGCATGGGGGCTGGAGTGAGCTGGCTGTGAGAGCTGGGGCAGTGATGGGGCTGGCCAGGACCCCCACCCGCAGCCCACCAAGGTCCCAAACCCCTGTGCTCATCCCTTCCCAGGCACCCTCCTGCCCCAGACCCCTCCTTGCCTGATCCAGAGACTGCCATCCCACCTCCCAGGTTTGAGGTTTTGGTTTTTTATGCTGTTTTAGCAACACAACACACAACTTCAGGGTGATTAAAGTGTGGCTGGCACTGAACCGGCCCTCAGAATAAAAGTGCTCTTCTCTCTCCCCAGGCACTGTCATTTGAGGTAAGGACTGACCAGTGTGTTTCTTGTGATGGCCCAAGGTACCTCAAGCCATCTCCAAAACCATCTCCAAGCCTCGGAGTACCTTTTGCAGCCCTGCAAGGAGGTGGCAGGGGAGACAGAGAAGGTGGGGTGCAGGAGAGAAATTTCACTCCTTTCAGTTTAACAGCACCACCACCGCCACCACCACTGCAGCCAACAAACCTGAAGCGTGGTGTAATAGAGCTGGGAGACAGCCTGGGAACAGGCAAGCCATGGCCCTTCTCCAAATGGCAGCTGGCGACCTGGCGCGGCGCTCGTCTGCGTTAGACACACAGCCCCGGGGAAGCGCCCGTGGGAATGCAGGAGACACCCCTGCATGATGGAGAGGACGGGGCAGGGAGAAGGGCTCCAGCATCCTATGCTCCGCAGCCCTGGCCAGGCCCCCGAGTCACTGGGGAGGCTGTGGGGCTTGGTCTCTGTGTGATCCATTTGCTCTGGTGTTCTTCCCTTCCCCTTCCTCTTCCTCTTCCCCACCACCACCTCAGTTCATGCCCTTGAAGCATGGGAGACCCCTCCCTCTCTGGAGCAGGGATATCCCATTTTTTCCACATCCCATGGGATGCCCTGAAGTCAAGGAGTTCCCACTGAAATTGATTTGGACTAATAAATGTGCAGACAGCGACATGAAATAGGCAGGGGGACACCATGAGGGTGGCTCTGGGAACAATGTCTTTCTGGGGAGGCTGGAGATAAGAGGTCTCATCCCTCCTCTGCCTTTGCTGGAGAAGGCTCTCAAGCCCAGGGCTTGTGTCAGCGAGCTGTCACGTCTGCCTGGGCAGGGAACGGGCTCTGCCAGGTCTCTCCCAGTGCCAGGAGCAGGGTGTCCTGGGGTGCAGGGCACACTCCCCTCCTCAGTGCCACATGGGGCAGCCCGGAACACTATGGGTTCATGGCAGCCCTGGAGCTGGATCTGGCTCCTGGCAGCTGGTAGAAAACTCACCTGGAGGGTACAGGGATGCCCCTGGAGCTGCGTTCCCTTTCAGGTCTTCACCCATGGAGATCAGCAGCGAGGAGAGGGGAGGTTTGCAAAAGGCTCTTTGCAAATTTGCTGCCCACTGGCACACAGCACCCAACTCCCCCAGGCTGCTTTGGGAGAGGCAGCCCCCCCAGACCTCGGGCCTCACCCATGAA
Organism: Gorsachius magnificus; assembly: GCA_034008185.1. Lineage (NCBI taxonomy): Eukaryota > Metazoa > Chordata > Aves > Pelecaniformes > Ardeidae > Gorsachius > Gorsachius magnificus. The sequence continues at coordinate 6,883,293 of CM067087.1, forward strand.
TCAAGGACAGGCTCCAAAGCAGCATCACTCCTGCCAGCTGCCAGGCCAATGGGGCGGGGGGGGGGGGGGGGGAGTGGATAGACTTGGTGCAATTAAACAACTTTGCAAACCAAGATAAATTAATAAAAGAAGTTAGTACTGAGCGAGCTGTTCCAGTTCGTCTGGGAGGAAGTGACGCCAGCCCAGCCTCTGGCCCTATATTTAGTAAAAATCTAAACCAGATATTGATAATATTATTAAAGACAGGAAGAAGTAAAAGAAGACGTAGCCTTGCTGGGATGACTGATCTATTTATGCGAGACGGCGGGAGGAGTGCTGTGAGAAAGGTGTCTTGGGTCAGGAGAGCCTCCGCGGGCCCTTCCTCTCGACCAGCAGAAGAAGACGCCTGACACAGCAGGTTCGAGCAGCCCTAACCCAGTTTAGCAAGCGGAATGGGAGGGAGAGGTGGTTAATAAAACATTGGCTGCTTCTCCCAGCGATGTGGAGGTGGTATGGGAACGAGAGCTCTTCCGCTGCCTTTTGTAGCATCACCTGGAAGGGAAATGCTGGCCCGGGGACAGAGCACCGGCTGGGCAGCACTGGCTGTTGGCGCAGAACGGGGAGGTGTTAGGTTAGATAAGGACATCAATGGCTCTGAAACGCAGTGCGACCTTGGGCGAGCGACGTCCCTCCTGGCCTTGCTCAGGGTAGGAACCGATTTGTCCCCTGTGCAGTGCCCACGGCAGCAGGGCTTGACTCTGGGTTCTGTTTGTGTCACAGCGATGGCGACAGCCTGGTGTCCTCAGAGAGAGGAAAGCACTCCCAAAAACTCCCAGAGGAGTCTGGAGGGAAAGGTGGCCATGTGACAGCCTTGTGGCTGCCTCCGTGCAGAGCCTGGGGGAGAGGCAGACATCCCCACCCTACCTTCGTGGGACCACATGTGGGGCAAGGGATGGAGGTCTGGGGTCTTTTGCTCAGTTATGCCATTCCTCTCCCCCCAAAAGCCTCGGCTTTAGATGTCTTAAAAATCACAAGCACCTGAACCCCCCGGAGAGACCCATAACAGCAACGAGCCACTGTGCACAGAGGGCGAAAGTCCCAACCAGCCTCGCCCCACTCGGGGCTCTCGCGAGGGCTGTGCCTGCAGCTCTCCGCTCCTGCCGCAGACACGTGCAAAACGTGCCAGGACAGGGAGCTCTCGCCAGCAAAAAGGGAGAACAATCCTTGCGGGACCAGCTGGTGTGCCCCAGTTCGGAGGGCGCCTCGATCTGTCCCACCACCGAGTCACCATCCAGCAACGGGAGGGGATGCTGCTGTGCGCTTCCCAGCGATGCGCCGGCGCAGCTGTGGGTGACTCACTGTCCAAGGGATAATTTTTTGCAGCCTGAGATGCTTCTTAGCTGTTGTTGTCAAATCCTATCTAAAAATCATCAGACTAATTAGAAAACAAAAAATGACATTTTACGGACTGTTAGTGCTGTAAGTGGACTAAGGCCTTATGGTATTTAAAGAATGCTTGGAAAACAACTGTGATATTTACATCTGGGAAAGAGTTACCAGGCTCAGGCAGAAGCTGCATTTCAGAACATTTTTGTTTAACATACTCAGCCTTGGTGATGACAAACATTACTGCACATCATTACCCCAATTTTTCAGGGTGCTAATACCTCATCCATTGCAAATCATATCTGCTGTAGACTTGGCAGCTTGGATGCGTTTTTATAGCTTCCCATTTGCTCTGATTTTCTTTTTCATTTTTGTCTTTGAAACTCTGAAGAAGTCAACTTTGTGTCAGGGAAAGGTATCAGCAGTGGGGACAGGGAACTTCTGCCAGCCCACAGCCCAGGTGCCAGGCCCCCTCTGCTTAGGGGCTCCTACCTGGAGCTGGTGGAGACGTCCAGGACTGGTTTGGTCTCTAGATCTATCTTTACTTACTGGGCCTGGCAGCTAAGGTGATGATCCTGAGGACGGTGGAGTTGTCATGCAGGCACTCAGCCACTCAACCACATCTCAAAGCAGAGACACTTCCCTATGCCATGTGCTGCTGGTATTGACAAGCAAAATTTAAAAAAAGGCTTGGTTTGGTCCTGTTCCTCCTCATTGATGCCAATCGCTATCTCCTGACCTTGACTGCATCCCTGGGGAGCATAAGGGATCCTACGGCTATGAGTGGATTCAGTGCAGCAAAGGTTGGTTGTCCTTCACAAAGGCCCTGGGGGACTCATCTCACTGTTGATGGTTTCTTTGCTCCCCCCCACTCCTGGATCCCCTGACATGCTATTGTAGTGCAGCTTACATAGCACCTTCCACCTGAGGTCCTCCAAGCGAGTCAACAAAATGCCTAATTCACAAGGAGTAATTTCTTTAAAGATTTTTGTCTCTTTTTTTTTCCCTCTCATACACACATTGTCCATGAAGGGAACAAGAAATTCTCCACTGCACTTGTTTGGTGTTACTCACAAGTCTCTTTGGTGAATAACTCTCAGCTTGTGGGTGCTTTCAAACTGGGGAGTCTGTCATCAAATCTTCAAGTGGCAATTTGGGTCATGGCCCAACAAAACATACATTTCAAAGCACGTATCCCAGGGCAAGGTCCAAAACCCACCCTGCTGGTTTAGTCACCTCCAAATATCAGTGGACAGAGAGAAAAGACTGCGCTCAGCCCTTCTTGCACTGCACAGACCCAGGCTCAGACATTATGGCCCCTGTTTTCACAAGTGGCCACTGACTTGGGGGCCTCATTTAAGACATTAAAAGGCACATTGCTGGTACCCACGGTTTAGTCTCCTTTGGGGTGGTGATGGAGGTAAGTCAGCCTGGGTCTTAAGGTCTTCACAACAAAACCTTTCCTTTGTTGCTGTGCCTTTGGTTCTCCTAGGCTCCCAGTGTCCATCTAAGGATGCCTTCAGTGACTCTGTGCTCGAGGAGTCTCACCTTGTTGCACAGGAGGGACCTCATCTGTCCCTCAAAAGGTAGAGCTGGTTCAAGGCTGGTTGGTGGCAGTGGCCAAACCAAGCGATGGTATTCCGGGGCTGTCACTGAGATGAAGCTACTCAGCTTTGCTGGAGCCACCCCTGAAGCTGGTCCCCAGCAAGGAAGGTTGACAGGGAGCACACGCCTGCCTCGGAGACATGTAGATGCAGCATGACTTTCTTTTTATTTACAGAGCATCAGACTGCACATTCCCTAAGAGCTCTGATTCATCCCTCCCAAACCCTAGAACAAATACTCCAAAATCAGTCTACAGCATGGGGACAGGCTTTGTTCAGTGCTTTGAAAGAGAGCAGGTAAAGTCATTACCCTCACTTTGCATAGCAAAAATGATATGCATAAAGCTGCATAGAACAACCCTGCAAAGCTCAAAGGAAACAAATGGGCGACTTGCACCATGAATTTCAATGGGACTTTGTGCCGCCAGGATAATAGCCAGCAAGACAGTGAAATATTGCATAGAGAGACACTGGGCAGTAAAAACAAGTTCAACTTGCTAATGCGGTGGAATATCCCGCAATATCGCACGGGGGGAGATTGCAGAGCAATTGCACGGGGGCATGCGGAGCAGCCTGAGAGATAATGGAGTGCACTCAGGCACAGGACAGGAATAATTTGGGATGGTGGCCAGGGGGGGTCTTTTAAAAGCAGGGAATTACCCTGCGGCTTCTCACTGGAGCTGCCACCCCCCCACCCCAGCTTGCAGAGCTATTTATGCAACTTGTCCTGGAGGCAGCACCTGGTTTGCAGGGAGGTCTCCAGCCAATTTTTCATATGGGTTAGCTACAGCCTTCGGAGCACCTGACCTGCTGGAGGCGAGCAGTGGCTATGGGATGGAAATCTGTAACCAAGTTTCTTATTATTATTCCCAGCAGCTGCCTCCACCACTGATCCCTGGCTGCCAAACACAGCTCCACCTCAGGTTCCCGCTGTGCTGTGGTCCCAAGCAGGGCAGATGGAGAGTTTGCAGGAGAAGGTGCTGGACCCAGGGGACCCCTGGCCAGGGCTGCACTATCCACAGCAGCATCCCAGCTCCATGGGGATGCTCTGCCTCCTGTGAGCTCCCTGCTCCCCCTGCCAGCCTCGGTGGGATGCCCCACAGGCCATGGGCTCAGCAAAGTCTCTAAATATTGACCAAGGAATATCATCCTCCCATTTGACACCTAGAGAAAAGGAGGCTTCCACATAACTGGGTAACTCACCCGAGGCTGGAGCGGAGTGAATTAACATCCTTTAAATTAAAGAGCTTTAAACAGCATCTTCTCCCCAAACTGCCACTATATCCATTTCAATAGTTAGAACAAACACTTTGCAAGTAGACCCAGAGGAAGAGGGAGGAGGAGGGAGAAAGCCAAGACAGAGAGGATGGGCGATGCTCTAACATGGCGGGGAGGGGCCCAGGAGATGCCTGTTTGCACCAGGAGCAGCCGCTCTGTTACCGAGGCAAAGACGTTAAAGCAAGCGATTCCCTAAGGCGCCCTAAACTTTTATAGATTGCTGACGGTGAAAGCAGTAAATGAAAGGACACCTTTGAGTGAGCACTCATGTATTAAACAGTCTCAGAGGTTGTCCTCCTGCAAAATAGAGTGTGTCTTCCAAAGCTGCGTACCTCCACAGTGGATACAACAGATGAGAGGTGCTAAATCTAGAGAGGGAAACCTCACCAGGGCCTTCAAGCTGCATTTTCAAGATGTCCACAACGTGGGGAAATGGCAGTGCGATGGTTTGACTGCCACCACGGAGACTGGCTACCGGTTCCTGTGCGTGGCCACCTGGCCACTTAAGGGTCAATTCTGGTTTGGGCCAAAGGGAGATGGGGAGAAAGGAGAGAACAGCTGAGATGCATAGGTGAAGCTACAAGACAGGATTGGTTAGGTAACAGCTGTGGCTACCTAAACTCTTTGGCTCTGAAAAGCAGAAAAAAAATAAGATGGGTGAAAGCAGCGGACAAACTGGAAATTCAGATGGGAATCCAGCTATCTAATACACCAAATCTGGGATTAATGACACATTCTCAGCTTCCTCTCTTATTTTAAGGCTGACCGGAGATCCAGGAGAACACAAGCATATTCAGGAAGAGATTTGGAAGTGGGTTCAAAGTGAGTCACGCGGTGCAGCTCCTTTTCCCCGGGATCCTGGGAGCAGAGACCTCCGAGTCCTTCACCTCCTTTATCTGACTGCAGGCAGGGCGAGCGCAGCCTTGAAATAAGAGTGTGGGGAGCAGCTCTCCTCCATCCACACTAACCCGCAGCACCGGGGCTCCGAAGGCAGCACTGGGGTAATTTCCTTTTTATTGACACGACGTTCAAAATAGCACAGCATGCGGGGCGGCTGACTCAGAGGTACCCAGGTAAGGAAGGAGCTGCCAGGGAGGCTGCAAAGCTGCGAGCAGATCCCACGACAAGGCCTGGCCGTGCACTGACTACAGCCATCCAAAATACCATTTGCTTCCGCTGAGACTCACAAGCCCCTTGGGAAGGGAAGGACCTGCTATTCAGCGATGCCGTCAGATCCCAGGGGAATATTTTGCTCGGAGAATGGGAGTTTGGAGGATTTCTGCAGCTTCCCCTCCCAATCTCAATTTACCTCGCTGAATTAAAAGCAGTGTGGGCTGGAAACGATGTTAAAAGGAAAAAGGAGACAGAAAAATCACGCTGAGTGTATTGTTCTGGATAAATAAGACATAGGCGTGTTGCGGAAGGTAGCTAAACCTATCCCACAAATGGTCTTCTCCTGCCAGGAAGATGTGACAAAAATAATTACCTGGGCTATACATAATTATTGTGCTGCTTTGAGCAGCCGCCTGCCCTTGGCACAGTTAAGGGAGCCTTTGCCTGATATTGGTTAATGACATTAACCATTAGCCCGTTAATGTCCTGAGCCACTAAACGGGCTGGGACGTAGCAAGTGATGTAGCCAGGCGCCCACCTCTGTCTCTGCCCACCCCAAAGGGGGAAGCACCATGTGCCCGATGCCAGAGAAATGCTCCCAGTTGCCATTCCCATTTGCACCGGTGCCTGGAGATGGATGGACCCCAGTGCACTCCTGCATCAAGATCTCCACTCGGGAGATGCTGGTTGCCACTGGCAGGGCCAGGTTGGCCCCATGGATGCCAGCGGTGGTTTGTGGTCCTCAGGGGAGGTAGGACCAATGCTGGAAAACACAGAATTGGTTTGTTGATGAACAAAGAAAGGGAAGAGGTAATGAAATAGCTTTTTTTTTCTCCCCCAGGTGGAGAAAGCTCCAAATTCCTACAGTTTTGGTCCAGCTGCCAGAAAGGGACCTGTTCCACAGGTCACTTGGGGAAACCTCCGTGGGATAAATTAAATGTGTTCATTTCATTCTCTCAAAGGAGGGAATAAGAGTTTTACAACCAGCTGTCAAATGCTCTCCAGCTAAAATATCAACAAAGTATGACAGACGCAAGACAGAAAAAGCCTCCGAGGTTTCCTTTTATTGACTGGGAAATTTCTGTTTCTTATCTTATTATCTTTCAAGCTAAACTGATATGAGCTGAACAATCAGGAAATTGAATAGCATCATTGGCAAAGACCATCTTCTCCCCAAATAGCTGACAGTGATGAATACCTGAGAAGACCCATCGCTTCAGCATGGTGGGATCTAACAAAACAGAGCATTTGGTCTCATCCCATACAACACATTTGGGTGCAGGCGATGGAGAACCAAATGTCCTGCTTCTTCTATACCATTTATCTGGCAATAATCTAACGTTTGGGTCACGTGGAGCTGGGTCACAGATTGATAATCGCATACTGGGAGATCACAGGCTATGAAAATTATTGCTGTGCCGGCTGGAATAAATTATGCAAAGCAATGCGTTATCTGGAAGCCTGCAACACACACGCACATGCACGCACACACACTCCAGTGATCTATCACTCTCCATGCAGATGTTCTGCTGCAAAGACATTTTAATTAATACATTGAAAATATGTTTCCTGCCTTGTCTGAGCCGGAGATGAGCAGGGAAATGACGCCGAGTGGGGGAAAAGCCCCCACTGCAAACGAAATGATGAAGGGAAAGCAGTGACTTAAAACCAGTCAGAAATAAGTGGTGTCTGAACTGGGCCCCAGTCATGCATTGAGCCGGTGTTGGTGGGAGAGTGAGTGGTGGGGATTGAAGATGCTCTCCTGAAAGCACTACAGGGCTGTGGCTGTAGCACAACTCCTCAATGCTTACTACCTCCATTCCTCCTGCCAAGGACATCCCTGCATCCACTCTCCATCCCCGGCATCCCTGCTGCCTCCACGGGCAGTGCCAGGGAGAAGCCAGGTTAAGGCTCAGTGAGTCACCGTTCAAAGCAGAAACCAAACTGAACACATGAAAATGTGGCTCTTCCAGAAGAGCCACTGAAATTAAAAAGCCCGGTCAAGACACCATCCACACCAGCAACATCTGGATACAAACGCCTCCTCTCCAGCCAAGACAAATAATTTGACAAAGCAATTTCTATCCCCCAATGCAAACTGAAAGGGTGGGACATTTGGCTGAATTAGGAAAAGGATTTTTGCCTTTCATGCTTTTCTCCTTTTCTATTTTATTTTTACTGACTCCCCCGCCTCACCCATGAGAATCTCCCATATGGACCAGCCAAGGACCCTAGTCGCAGCAATAAATAAAAAAAGGCAATGATTGCCCAGCTGTCCTCAGTGCCCGCCCCATCGCATTGCAAAGAGGAAGGACCGGCAAAAGAGTCATAGAATGTCCAACCCCCCTGCAGGGAGCAGGGACACCTTTAACCAGATCAGGTTGCTCAGAGCCCCGTCCAACCTGGCCTGGAATATTTCCAGGGATGGGCCCTCCACCACCTCTCTGGGCAACCCATTCCAGTGTTTCACCACCCTAAAGAATGTGATGGCAGCGGTGGGATTCGAACCCACGCCCCCAAAGAGACTGGAGCCTTAATCCAGCGCCTTAGACCGCTCGGCCACGCTACCAACATAAAAGGATAAAAAAGGAGATGGGGAAGCAAGTTAGCAAGGTATAGCCCAAATCATGGTGCTAACTCAAGTTTGCATCCTGATGGCTTGGGACAAAATCCCATGGGGAAGGGAGGGCAGGGGGAGATGGGGAGTTGGGGCAGGAGGGAGGACAAGCCGGACAGCAGCCAGCCTCCCCAGAGGTGGCACATTTGCAGGGCTACCACTTGGCAAGCATGTCCTGCCCGGCTCACAGCTGATTTAGCCGCAGTGAGATTGTTGCAACCATCCAACGTGTCCTTCTTGGAAAGTGACGCTTGGCCACGGACCAGGATTAATCCTGGGTGGAAGTGGGAACCCGGAGCTGTTTTCCCTTGGGTGGGTGCAAAGACACCTCATGCCAGGAGCTGAGCGGGGTCCAACAAAAGGAGACAAGTTACCACCCCAGGGTCTGTCCTCACCAAGGGGATGCACGGGCAGGTCGGCGTGTGGGATGCAGCACAGCTGGGCACCTCCGTCATGCTTTATTGGGACTGGGGAGAGCGATAACCAAAACCTCCAGCTGAATCTAATCAGCATGGAGGGCTCCAGCCTCAAGCAGGGAGAAACTCAGATATATTCCCTGGAGAAAAAGAGATGTGAAATTAGCCTTGCCAGGCTAGGGAGTGCTTTTAAATTGCAGCAGAAGTGTTTGAGAGATAGCTCTGCTCTCCACAGGAGCTTCTCCCCATCCTTGGGATTTAAGCCTGTTAATAGTGGAATATGATGATATTATCTGTTTGTATTGCACTTTTTATCACAAACGGTTCCCAAAGTGATTTGCTATCATGTCCTCTGAGAGCCGCTGAAACACAGGCCCTGTTGGGAAGCAGCAGCAGAGCAGCCACCACTCCACTTACAGGCAGGGGAAAGGGAGAATTTGGACCAAGAAAACCACATCTCTGGTTCCTCAGACCCTTGCGGACCAGCAAGGATGTGGGATTTATGGTCCCACCCAAAAGATATGCATACAAGAAAGTTCACTCTGTCTATCTGGCTTTGTGGGATGACAGAGCAAACTCTGACCTTGGCCAGGTTTGGATCAGAGGCTCCCGGGAAAAGCAGCGGCTCCAGCCTGAAGCCTGATCCATCTCTCGCTGCCCCGCACCAGACCCACATTCCCCACCGACAAGGCAGCCTGTGTTCACCCCAGTTGCCTGGCCTGAGCCACCACCCCCGGTCCTCATGCAAGAACACATGGAAATTAATTTCTCCAGCTCTCCTTGTGGAGAGGTGCTCACACAGCAAAACCTGGGGTTATTTCTTGTAACCTCTGCTCAGAAAACTGCCTGACCCACCGATATTAGAGCATGGATGCGGGGAAGGTGGGGTTAGAAGGAAGAGGAGATGAAAGGTGGAGGGGAGCAGGAGGAGAGGAGGCGTGAGACTAGGAGAGGAAAAGCAAAGACAAGGTTTACCCTTGGTGAGCAGCAGCCAGGGAGGGTGGGAGAGGGAGAGACTCGTTGCAGCCGTGCAGTCCCAGTCCCTGTTCCCAGAGGGTCCATGCAATGTCTCCCCCCGAGGAGCTCCCTCCCTGCGAAAGCTGCAGACCAGGTCCCAGCAGCTGATAGCAGTGGCAGCAGGGGAAAATGAAGCGAAAGCCCTTTGCCAGGTGGGGAAACGCCTGCATTTCTCACCCTCACATTGACTCTGAGAAGCTCAGGTGCTGGCATCCGTTCTCCGGCTCCCACCCCAGAAAAGGGAGGATCGATGGGGGTACAGATCTGTGACGGGAAGCAGAAGCTCACTACTGTGTTTAGACACAAAATCAAACAGCTTTCTCCCAAAGTGACTGACAGAGGAGCCCAAACCCTCCAGCCTCCAGGCCAAAACCCAAATAATCCACCCCACCTGGGTCCAGAGACCCTGACTCTGCAGAATTAACCCGGACTGCCCTGACCTCCCCCCTGGCCCTTGCATGGGGATGCCGGGAGCCTTCAGGCAGCTCCCTGTGCCGCCGCTGCCACCGGCCGGCTCCGCTCAAGGTCTGGCAGTCCTCCAGCACCGTGCCCCCGTCTCCCGCATGCCCGCGAGGGCAGGCAGTGCCTACCACCCCGCATTTGTCGCAGCACGAGGAACGGCAAAAGATGGTCCTGGGAACGCCGGTGCCTGCACGGGGGAGGCAGCGTGCCACGGCCGGTGGTGCAGGCAGACCTTCCCGGGAGCGCTGCCGGGGCTGAAGCCCAGGGCTGCGGGTGAGGCCGGCTGCACGCACAGCTCTGTGCTTGCCAGGATTCACAAAGGCAGGACCAGCTTCTGCCTGGACCACCTGGACACCCAGGTTGGAGGACTGCAGCTCAGCCGCCTGTGAGCATCACCTGGCAATGCACATAATTAGGACAAGTATTTGCATGTGTTTTCCTGTGATGCAGGAGGATGGACAGACACTTCGCAGAACCGTTTCCTTCCCTAAAAGCCAAGCGCAGATGCTGTGCCCAGTTCTCCTTCCCACAGCCGCTTTTTAACCAGGCATACTGGGCAGGCAGACCTCAGGAAGCATCTTGGAGAGGCGAGAGCCTGCAGCTCCGTGCTGGGAATATCAGTGGAGGCACAAAGCGATTTCAGTCCCAGCTACATCGCCGCCTGATTGACACCCTGTAATAAAGAGATTCGCCACATAATTACCGTGCATTCAGGATGCAGCACCAGTATTTTTTTTTAACCCAGTGACAGCTTTAAACAATTGTTAAAGTATATGTTTATATTAATGTCATTAGTTATTTTCATGTATTTTACAGAAAAGGCTTTTCCTTGAAATGGCAACACAGTAAACAACAGCTCAGGTGTCTTCCAGAGACATCTCTACCTCTACTTTCAGATGAACTATCGAAGCGAACGGGAGGGGAAGGATCTGAGCCGAGATTAAGCAAGCAGCAGTTTGACTTGGTGGTAACAAGGGGTGTAGGATCCGGCGCCGCTGTTGGGAGCTTCTCCACCGCTCACCGCTACGGGGTGAATGCAGGAGCCTGAAAAGATCTCTTCCACGCTTCGTGTCCTGCTGCAGCATTAAGGGCTTGCCATATCTTCACATGTGAGGCGCTGGCAGTGGCTGAGACCTGACCTCTGCCGGCACACCTACAGCTGGGTACAGCCAGGATGGGGGCCTAGGTGCCGTTGTATTCATGTATCTATCCCAGCTTTGCCAGAAAAGATGTTAAACTAGGCTTATAACAAATGAGAGAAAGAGCTTGGCATTTACTAGTAGGGAGAAACAATAATAAATGATGTTTTTTATTAAGAAATATTACCTAGAAAGTTTATTTCTATTCCAAGGGCCTCCAACATTGTAATAAAGAGGAAAAGGAAGATGGAAGGGGCAAATTAGAGTAATGAAGATGATCAAATAAAAACACATGCATATATATATGCCTTAAGTCAATAACACCTAGACGCCGTGGCTGGGTTTGTGGTTTTCTGCAATGAAAGAAGGGCCACATTTCATAAACTGATACAAATTATCCTGGAATCAAAATGAAAATGGGTACAAAAGAGGTGGTGAAATATTATCAGTCAGGAAAGGGAACATGGGTCTTTCCATCACTGTCACTGGGAAGTTGTGGCTCCAGTGGACGCACAGAGCTCAGCCCCGGGGCCTGCTGCTCCACTGCAGGGTTTGGGCTGGTACCCGGAGCCCCAGGAGATGCTGTGGTCTCCCCCCAGCCTCCGCATCTCTCCGAACCCGCCCGGGTACCACTGGTGGCTGGGCACAGCAGCGTGGGGCAGAGGCAGGCTGCCCTCCACTCCCACCAGCCATGGGGCAAATCCCTGTCCTTCACAATGATGCATTTTGAAGACTCACTTGGGAGTTGGGGGAAATCCAGCTACCAACTTTCATGAGGCTCCTGGGCCCTGCTCCTCAACCTCCCACCGTCACCAGAAAGCCTTTGTAAATCAGAAACAGCATTTTTTTCCTTCCAGAAGCACGATCCTGCCTAAGAGCTCCTCCTCCACAGATACGCACAGCATGGGTGCAGCGAGAGCCATCAGAAGTGCTTTGTACCAGCTCTGCTCTTTCCACAGGGCGATGCCAAAGAACCAGATCAGTATAAAGCCCTTCAAGGTAACACCATCGCAGCCATGCTGGGACTTCGCTAACAGGGTACCGACAGAGCATTCCTCTGAGTATTTTCAGCCGCTGGCCACTACCCTGTTACACCACGCTCTTGGAGGCACCGGTATGGTGGTTTCAGCCCCCTTTGTGAGCCTGGTACAGCTCCCGGTGGTGCCCCTACATGCAGTGGTGGTAACACACCACCTGGGAATGCTCCTCTGCCTCCTTCTTTGACTTACATCCACTTCTGGCTGGGACACCGTGTGATGGATGTGACAGACCCATCCCAGGGGTGGGCTGCATCTCCGTGGTGGTGGTCGCTCATCATTAACTAGGTTACTCAGGCATTTTTCCTGAGCTGCTGCTCAGTTCCCAGAAGTTCTCATCATCTGCCCTGGCGTGTGCGACCTTGCGCTGCTGGCACTCTTAATCACTTCTCTCCTACTCATGTTGAGATCACCCAGGTCTTCTGGAATGCCATTACGAGCCTCTGTATTGAGGATACTTCCCAGCATTGCATCTCCAGAGCATTTCATTAGCATAAGACTAATTTTTATACCAAGGACAGTAATTAAAACATTATATGATGAAAACATTGTCATCCCTGAAACCTGTCTTTGAGAAACTTGGTGATCTGTCAGCCCTTGGCTCAGTGCTTCCCTGCTCCACACTGCCCCACCTTTTGTCCCACTAATTCCCACCCCCTCTGGTTTAATTTACAGGGCATGAGGTAGGCAAAGCAGCCAGGCTGTGAAACTGCTTGGGAAGTGAATTTTGGGATAACAATGGAAAAAGATGACGTGGCTTAGGGAAAAGGCTGGTCTGCATACACACGTCTTGCAAAGGTGACCCAACTCTGAAGCGTGCATCTCGGTAGCCTTGTCTCTGTGGGGAGGAGGGGACCACCCAGCCACTCTCAGGAACAGACAGAAGCTGTCTGTGGCCCCAGCTATGGCCTGGCACAGTGTGACTCTCCGTTCCCACCTCCTGCTGGTCACTGTCTTCTCGGGAGGTGGAAGTGGTGTCTGGATGCAAAGGTTTGAATCTGAATTTGCTTAGGAAACACCTTGAAACCTTCCTCTTTGCAGATGCCCTTCCACAATGACACTTGCAATCTGCAGCAGGACCCTCAGCCTGCTCCTGGGGCACCACAAACCTTTCCCAGCAGGTTTCACCACAATAAGGAGCAGCGTTACAGCATTGCCACATCCCGGACGGCTGTCACTGTCAGAATCACTGGGTGTGGATCACAAAAGTTAATAACTATGTGTGTAACAAAAAAGAGGCCTGCAGAGAGGATGCTGAAGTGCAATGAGCAAGACAGAGAAGGTCCCCAATAGGTGGAGGAAAGCACAGCATCCCCGAGGAGCCATTCTGGAGCTCAGTCGACAGGAAGGGCAGTGCATATGTCCTCGTGGCCCAAAGTCTCCTTAACTCTTCCCTCTGGGTGAGTGGCAGGCAAGAAGTAACCTCAGTGATTGCATTTCTTTGTATGACCCCATCTAAAACTTTCAGCATCAGATAAACAACTCCCAAGGGTCAATTAACATGTCTTGAGATGATTAGAGTCTGACACTGATGAAACCCAGCAGTAATTAGCAAATTAAAAAAAAAAAAACCTTTTGATTAGTACTCAGCATAATTCCCTCCAATTATTCAAAGTTCATGACTACAGGGGGTGGAATATCTCCAGGAATATTTATTTATATCCCTATTTTTTTCCAATCAACTTTGTGAATCTAGTTAATCATCAGCACTTGAACTTGTTAACTTGGAGAGTTTCAGAGCTGTCACTCTGTCTGATTGCTGGAGACAGCCTGGGGAAGAGTTTGGGGAGCACAGAGAATCCAAATACCTGTCTCAGGCAAAAAAAAGCAATAAAAAACAAGAAGAAAGCAAAAAAAAAAAAATCCCAACTCACTGCAGCAGCAGAGAAAATAAAAATACAGTGTTTTCCCTCTCTTTGTTTAGAGTCACAGCTTGGTGCTGGCATGTTTTGCATCAGCCCGTCAGACAGTGCTTTGCAAAGGCAGGCAATACACCTCTTTCAGCACATGGACAAAATCCTCTCCGAAGAGATGCTTGTGTCTGCAAAGCCCAAATATCTGGGCAGGAGCAGCTCAGGCAGCCAAGCTTCCCCTGAAAATATGCTCCACGGTAATGCAGGCAAAGAATGGCCTGAAGCTATTAAGCTCCTTGGCTGCAGGTGCAGTAAATCAGTCCCCCAGCCAGCCCCCCTCCCCGTTGCGGCTGGGGCAGGGCTGACCTGCCCACCATCCATGGGAAGCAAGGGCAAGTCGCAAAAAGCCAGCGTTGCTCTGGAAGTTGTCGTTGCCTGCAGGGAAGCTTTGCTAAAGCATTTCATGCCTGTCTTCAGATAGTATGAGACAATTTTCCTGCTCTAAATCCTCCCACATCCTTTCCAGCAGGAGGGAAGAGTCCGGGGACTGTGAAGCCTCTCCTCCCCTGTTCCTCCCCAAAGCTGCCCCAGCAACCAGCGCTCGCCACTGCCTGAACGTGGAAGCGGGGTGGGGACCAGCATCCCCACACTGCCATCAGGGGAGGGTGGATGTGACCCCATCCCATGGCCCCATCTGCCCCAGAACTACTGCTGTCTTCTGGCTCTCACAGATGCTTCCAGACCTACAGGAGAGGCAGATGCACGGGGAGCCACAGACGCCGCGATCTCAAAGGATCGAGGTGGTCGCAGCACCGCGGAGCTTTATCGTGAGAACCCCGCAATGGAGTGAGCACAAACCTTTTGGGTTAAAGCTACACTTTGCAGAGAGGACAGGCACCCTCTTGTCGCCTACACAAGGTCTCAGCAGCCCCATCTCTGCTGACCCTTGCCTCCTACAAGCCACGTTGCTCAGGCAGAGACAGTGGCCGTCCTGGTGGCATGCAGGGACCACCCCTGCCCTACATGGGCAAGTGCCAGGGACATGGAGATGTGACCTCCTGGAGAGTGGGCCTGCCAGGCTCTGAGCTGCAACTTCTCCACCCTTTGCTTCATTAAAACCTTCTTCCCTGCCTGAGCAAGCCCTGAGGGATGGAGAAGACTAGTCCCAGATAGGAAGACATATGCTTAAACCTTTCAAAGCCATTTTTCATTGGACTCTCCTATATTCATCACTGCAGACTAACAGAGATTTTCTCTCTAGTTTAGATTCTTTTTTTTTTTTAATTTAATCCTATCCAGCGAGAGCCCTCTAGGGAGCTCCTAACCCTGCTTTAATAACACGCTCATTAGCAAGGTTATTCAGGGAGTGGTTTCTAGTTGACACTCCAGCATCTTTCCAATTAATGTTGCTTTAAAACAAGCAAACCTTAAAAAAGAGAGAATATCAAACAGCTCAGAGTCAGCACGGTGGGAAGCCAGCAATTTCCTCTGGATTTTCATCTCCCTTCTCTCCAAAATTTGGTTCTTAGTTTCTCAGCCATTTGCTGAGACAGGACTAAATTAAAAGACGACAAGGCCCTGCTGTCCCAGCAGCTCAGGGACCTCAAACCAGCAGCCAGCACACCAAGTGGGACACCAAGGGAGGGTTTCTTGAGCTGGATTAGGTTCTGCATGATGCACGCTCCGAGTCACGCATGTGCAAGGTCATACCACTGCACACGGGCTCTCCCACGGGCCAAGGGACAGCAGAGTGACATTCCTTGCCACCTCTGCAACTAGAAATCCCTCCGTCAGCTCAACACCTCCCAGCACAGGAGGTCTTTCCCTTGGTCCCTCACTTGAGTATGGCAGCATGGGCTGCTGCGGCAGCTGGCAGGGTCCCAGGCACAGAGATTGTGTGAGCGAAGGGATGTTATCACAGTTGCTGGAGCAGAGATGCAAAATTCTTACAATATCTGTCCCGGTGATCTGGCTTACCTACGTATTTACAGATTGACTTTTCCCTTTGGCTTAGTTATTCCATACCAGAATGGTCCAGGTGCTGAAACAGCTCGGAACTGAGCTCTGAGCTCAATTCCATCCAGTGTCCTCACACATGGCATTTGCCAGGTGTGTGCCTCAGTTTCCCTTCCATGAAGGTGAGCTCTGGACACACATCCCACAGCCAGGTGCTGAGGTCTCTTGGTGACAAAGAAGATGAAAAGCCTCGGACAGCAGCTGCTGCAGAAAGTGAAGCACTGCAACATCAGGACACAAGTTACTGGAAATGGTTTCAAAACATGCTCAATTTGCCCACAATAAGCGGGACTGAATCGCTTCCTTCACTGCCTACCACTTCCCTTGCTGCAGTAACAGGACCTATTAATTTCATTTTAGATGTAGAAAATTGGAATCTGGGTCGGAAGCGGAGAAAGCAGAGGCACACACTGTACACAGCCAACACCAAAGAAATACCACCCTTGGCAAGTCAGCAGCTGCAAAGGGAGCATGACAGGGGCACAGGGACAAATGCTGCCCTGTCAGAGGGACAGCACCGCTCCCCCAACCAGAGAGAGCTGCAGTGGCTTGCACCCTGGATGAGCTTGGCCCTGGAGGGCTGAGAGCAAGTGCTGCTTGGGCCAGGAATGAAATCAAAGCAGTAATACAGCAAGAGAAGAGATAAGAGGGTTAAGAGCCTGTGAATTCCTAGAGCTGGTAACAATACCAAGAAGTGATTTGTGCAGGGCTTCCCTCTGTGTTGTCCTCAAGTCATTCCCCATGATTTGGACTGAAATAAGTGGATAACTGTGTTGCCTACCACAGCTTGCGGAGCACATGTCTCTGCCTGTGACACAGGGACTAATGTCGGCATTACCCCTTTGTATGAACAGCTAAACTCTGAGTAAGTCTGCCGGCATCCTCCGCTCTCTATTATCACAAGTCCCCCTTAGGCTCTTCTCTTTGCCTTCCTCAGCCTAATGCAGAATTTTGGCTCTTTCCTTGTTAATTAAATGACAACCATCTGCAGCCTGAGCTTGAATTACACCTGCCTAAAGCGATCGACAGCGATTGGAATTGTCGTATCGTTTTGATTGCAAAAATTCCCATGCAAGTCAAAACAAGCAGGGAGCGCAGGCCGACGCCAAGCACTGCTACCAGGGCTGTGAGACGGCTTCCCTTCTGCTGACACGCAGCAAGGCCCATCCTGAGCTCTTCTTTGCAACAGCTTAAAAGCAAGGATGAGCAGAATGATTTATTATTTTTTTCCCCTTGGGCTGTGGCTCCTTGCAATGGTTTGCAGCAGGAGCAGAAGATGCTGCTGCTGGCCAGAGCTGTTTGTGGGACCCGAGGTAGTGCTAGAGATGAGGCACAGCCCACGTGCATCTGGCTCCACTGTTTCAGGATTATTTCTTTACATCAGGCTTGCAGCAGCTGGTGTTTCCCCAGCTTGTTTTATGGCTGTGCTGGAAGAAGAAAAGCCAATGAAAGGGATATAACCGAAATAGGGCAAGTTAGAAGCAGGCACATAAAGATGAAAGGGTACAGATCAGTGAGGCTCTGTGGAAGCTCTCCCCAGCAAGCATGGTGCCAGGATTTCCCTGGGGATCGTCCATTCCTCTCCACGCTGCACTGTGGTGCTAACGCTGGTCCTCCTCCGCAGTTGCTCTCCACTCCCCCATGAAGTCCTGATCATACACACAGCAAATGGGATGCCCAAGAGTCTCCAGTGTGCCGGGAAAAGCCTGTCCCTGTTTGATATAGGCAGAGCTCATGGATGGCACAGCTACATCAGGAGTGCTGGGAGAGGACCTGCGAGCAGCTTGGGGAGTCAGGCATCGGCTGAACCTCTGATCCCCTACTTCCATCGGCTCTCCCATCAAACCAGGCACAATGTTTTCAGGAAATATCAACCCAGCCACTAAATGGACAATCCAAGAAGCAAAATCATTGGTGAAATCAGGCTGAATTTGGGAAAACTGCAATGAAAATCTCTGGGGGAGTGAGGCTGAGGGAAGATGTTGCCCTTTTGTAAATGAAATGTTCCACTGTGGTTTCAAAGGGCAGGATTTTTAAGACCAGATCTTACTTTAAAAAGGAAAGCCGGGAGAAAGCAGGAAAAGGTTTTGGCAGGTTGAATTACAGAAAGCAAAACATTTCAATTCGGGTCCAGTGAGACAGCTGTGGTCCCCAGCTGAAAGATGAGGGGAGAGAAGAGGGGGAGACCCAAACCAAATTCATCCCCGCGGATTTATTTGATCAGATACCAGCCAAAAGGCCTCTGACTCACCAGCTCTGCTCTCCAGCCCATGACCACATCAGGGGCACCCACAGGGCACTGCCAGGGGAACGTCTCCCTCCTGCTCAATCTGGCTACGGTGTCATCATTCGGTAATTGCAGTGTCCCTTCTGTTGCTACAGAAACAGCCATGATGTCATCCCCGCAGATGAGGAGGTAGCCCAGGAGCTCCCGGGAAGGGCAGAGAGGTCACATGGGATCACATCCTCCCTGTGCTGAACCACAGGCACCCTGTCCCCAGGCACGTGGAGGTGTGTGGGAAAAGGCAAGAGCTGCAGGAGGAGAGCTGAATGGCTTTGTGTCCTCAGAAAGCACATTTTAACCTTTTCATACTGAAAAGTCACATTTTTTTGGAGGTCTGGAATAGATTCTTCGATGTATTTGTTTGGAGCAATAATGACATCCAGTGGCTGGTTAGCTTAGTCCTCAAGGGGAATCATGCATGAGCATCCCCTGTCCTGTCCCTGTTCAAGGGTGTTAAAGTGGGACAGGCTGGAGCAGACAGAGTTGTTTGCAGGTCACTCCAGGCTTCTGTCGCGCCTGGAAGGAACAGCACTAGGACGAGCCCTACGGCTCCTCCAGCAGCCAGAGAGCCTGCTCCCAGGACATGCTCCTGCTGAATCCTCCCTGGCAAGCCCCAAGCTCACTTCTTTTGAAGTTAAAAGTCTCTTGATTTCAGGGAGGGAGCGGAATGAGAGCCAAGAGTTCTGCTTCTTCTGGCCGCCCTGGGCATACCCCGGGCTTGCTGGAGGAGCACGTATGGTGAACACCAACCTAAAGAAGCAAGTCAGGCAGTGTGGGCACTACATGCTGACACAGTTTGTGGCATTGAGTGACAAGAGCTGAGAGGTTTGAAGCCAGGCTGAGCTCGTTCTGTGCCTAGGGAAACCAGGGAACCCTGAAGCACTGGGACACCTTGACATGGTACATGGGCCACAGGATGCCAACACAGGCCAACTCAGTGGGGTGTTGCTGTGTCCATACCAAGGGTGATGCCGACTGCTGTGCCCCACAGCTTTCTCAGCAGCTGCCCTGAAAGGGGCCCCCAGACACCATGGGGAAGGGGAAAATGCCTGGGGCACATCTCAACTCCAGCAACCTTTGTCTGTATGGTGCGCAGGAGCACATCTCTTCAGTGTCAGGGGGATGGTCTGGATTCAGTATCTCCTTGAGCCATGCTGCCTCTCCATCAGTCCTGGCCAGGCTGCGTGTGTTGCATTTGCAGAAGCAGCAGCTGAAGATCCTCTTGGCAGCCCTTCTCCTGCAAGGTCAGGCTCCCAAGTAGGCACAAAGCCAACCCAAAAAAACCCAAGCA
The DNA here is from genome assembly GCA_034008185.1 of Gorsachius magnificus. Taxonomy (NCBI): domain Eukaryota; kingdom Metazoa; phylum Chordata; class Aves; order Pelecaniformes; family Ardeidae; genus Gorsachius; species Gorsachius magnificus. Next base: position 6,902,785 of record CM067087.1, read on the forward strand.
GCATCTCAGGGCCTTTGGCAAGACACAGGGAGTTCTTGTCCCTTTTTCCCAAACCAGGGGCTGGGACAACACCATTTGGGGGTCTAAGGCACAGCATATCAGCAGGATTTACATGGGATGAAATGAGACTCAATGTCTGGGGCTCAGCCACCACAGTGGCTTTGTCACATCCCCTGATGACAGTAAAGGCAGGAAAATGATTTATTTGAATCCAGAGCCCAGCTGTTGGGTCTTTAAGGCCCCTGAATGTGTCCCTTGCAGAAAGTCAGGTTGGCAAAGCCTGTCAGGAGCAGTTTCTCCACTCACCCCTGCCAATGATTGCTGGGTCAGGCAGAGGTTTCACTCCAGAGCTGATGGCTTTACATGCATGGATGTCCCCGGTTCCCCTCAAGGCTCTAGCAGCAAATGCAGCTCAGCTCACGTGAGCCTGCCCAGACCCTGAGCAAGTTGCTGAGATGTGAAGAATACAGTTATGCAAACGGAGCAGTGAGCACTAGTGCCTCTGCCCTGGCAGCTCGCAAGATGGGCTAGGCTGGCAGAGGGGCTGGCAGAGACCAGGCTGCCAGCTCTGCAGGCGGTGGCTAAGTATCCCACGGGTGCTGCACTTGCCATGAGGGCTCTGGCACCCCACATCGCTGTCGGAGTTGACTGGATGATTGGGATCGAAGTGGGTGCAGGCCATGACCATGGCACGTCTCAGGAGCCGCTCACCCCTTGGCAGCAGCCACGAAGCTCTCCCTCGCACGTGCTGTGATAAGGGTGTGAGGTTTGCCCCACATCTGCTTCTCGTCTGCTTCTCATCTCAGCTGTAACTGCTGAAGACCCGCCTTTGCCCTGGATTAGCAGATGGAGCCATTCATCCCAAAGGAGCCTGGGAGAATGTTAAAGTCGATTAAGCCAGGGGTACTAATTGCAGAGGGTCAACAGGCTCACTGCCCTGGAAGGTGTGCAAAGACCCACAAAAAGTCAGGGACCCAGAAGATTGGTTGATTTAAGGAATCACCTCTTTAACAAGCCTCCTTAACAGTAAGGTCACCACCTTATTGCATGACCTGTGCTCTCCACAGCGGCTTATGTTTCCCCAGCACCAATTGCACTGGTTTCTATCACAGTCTGCAAGCACTCATACACCTCCATTTCAGTGAGCCAGTTGCTGCAATGGCCTTGCTCACATTCCTCATGCCTTGGAGAGGTTCGCCCTCCAAGAGGCATGACTGCAGGGGGACAGTGCCTCCTGCCACTGCTGTTAGCAGGGCAGGTCCATGGTTCAACTGTTCCACAGGCATCAAAACTGCCTCTCCCCATCTCACAGGGGAAAGGGACTCTGTCAATGCGGTGCTTCTCCACTGGGTGTTTTACCTAGGTGATTAATGAACAGGCTTCTTGTTCTTTTCTGCTTTTAAAATTAAGAGCAAGTGCTCAGAGTCACACTTGCATGGGAGATGCACTGTAGGGTCCGATGTGTCTCTCCTGCTGTTTCTGACAGGCCACCAGTGCTTCAGCAATGCCAGGAGAGGAGAAAACCTGAGGCTCTCCCCTTGAAGCGCCATGTGCCGGTGTGACAAGGAAACCTCTGCTGAAGCAAGGGAGAGATCAGCCACAGCTGGTCCAGGCATTACCTTGGCTAACACATCAACTGGATGGGATGCCTTCGTCTTTGCAGAGCCTTGGCCAGACACCGCCTGGACCTGGGAGCCTGGTGGTCTCAGCTAGCTCTTCCTGGCCAGCTGCTGGTGCACGGAGAGCAGGAGACAATCCAGGACCAGCCCTGCTGCAGAGGCTTCTCCAGCGAGGAACAGAAGAAAGAGTTTGTTGCACAAGAAAAAGTCCTCAAAGGTTTGGTAGGGGGGTTTCCCAGGGGAGATGTGAGGCAGAGCCAGCCTTCATGAGCATACAGCGCAGTGCCAGAGCAGGGAGGCAGGATGCAGGTCTGACCCCGGCAGTAAGCGGGTGCACGGCCGCAGGCAATGCTGCCAGCTGGTTTGCAATCTCATTTCATACAGACGCTGTCTTCCCTGCCTTCTGTTCATTGCTGTTGTCTGTTTCTGGTCTGTGGGGAAGAGAAGAAAGGGGAAAGAAGGGGAAAGGAATGGGTAAAAGGGAAAAAAAAAAAAAGGAAAGAAAAAGGAAAGGGAAAAAGAAAAGAAAAAAGAGAAAAGCTATTGCAGACCCAAAGGATCCTTCCAGCACAACATTTAATAGGCTTTCTCCTGTTATATTAGCACTAGACAATCAAACTGTTCAGCACAAGGTTATTTCCCTCTAGGATAGAGCAGTGACTTGGCGAATGCTTAAGGAGATCTAACAGACATGTTATTGCATTCCTGAAGGCTGAGGGATCACCAACAACCCATGCTGGTCTCTAATTGCCTCTGTGCTACTGGGCATGCTGGGTTTGGAACAAGATAAACCAAGGTCTCAGCTGAGGGAAGTCACGCCAAGCCCTGCCTTTGCCCCGGGGAGGAAGGGACCCCGTTCCCTGGCCAGCCTCCGGTATTTGGCATTCCTCTCCCAGCTCACCTGCGCAGACACACGGCTCCGCTGGGCTTCCCAGTGCCCTGTTGCCAGCTACCATTGAACAGCTGCCACTTCACCCCCCTGAGAGGTCTGTTTCCTAATGCCGGCGTCAAATCCTCCATCACTTTGCAAAATGCTGCGGGAACGAATACAAATTGTACCGACAGTGTCCACCAATTACCGGCAGCAACCCCTCCTGCCCATGCCAGAGACCAGCTGAGCACACCGAGTGCTGCACACCGAGCGATCCGCTGCCCACTGCCACTGCAGGTCCCAAACGCCAGCCAGACTTACTGCTAAAAAGTAGGGTTTGGTTAGGTAAATTGATTATTTTCTCTTCCAGCTCATGCTCATGAGGTATGGTTTTGTCAGTCACTAATTAAGGAAAATAATTTCTTTCCTTCCTTTAGGCAGTGCTCCCTATAGCCTTGCATCTTAGCCTGAATCTCCCCTAGTTTCCTCCACAGATTTAATTTCCTTAACCTTTGTCCTGTAACTCCTCATTGCAACTTCCCACTCTGGTGCCTTATTGCCGTGCCCCAGGCTGGATGGGATAGCCCTGCCATCTCCCCTGTGCTGTACAATGCAAAACAGCTCCTGGGTCTTACGTGCAGAACCTCTGAGTGGCACAGGATCCTTTCGCACTCTTTCTTTCTCTCTCACTCTTTCTTTTTCTTTCTCTTTCTTTCTTTCTTTCCTTCTTTCTTTCTTTTATTTCTCTTTCTCTCTTTTCCTTCCTTCCTTCCTTCCTTCCTTCCTTCCTTTTTTCCCTTTTCCTTTCCCTTTCCCTTTTCTTTTTCTTTTTTTTTCTTCACTTCTTTACTTCACTTCACTTTTTTATCTTTATTTTCTTTATTCTTCCTTTCTTTTTCTTTCACTTCAACCTGCAGTCATCATTTCTGTCCTCTTGCCCCCCTATTATTACATTTCATTTTAGGCCTCTAATTTACCCAGATCAAGTTTATTATTGAGAATGAAAATGTCCATGTAGGTAAAGCTCTGGGTCTGAGAGATACAGTTTTAACTCCCAGCCCTGCCACTTTCTGTTTATTCAGTAAGGTGGTTAGATGTGACAGCAGTGAGTCCCATAGAAAATGCCTCCTAGGCTTATTTATAGAGGATGGTACGGTGCATTTGAACATTTAGTCCCTACAGGTGCAGAGATGCTCAATCCCACATTTTCCTAGTCCATGCAGTTCTTCTGGGGAGTTTAGAAACCAGAATACCTCCCCAGCCTGGCACCGCTACGTTGCTAGCATAAATCCTAGCTCCCCTGTGCTGCAGCAAGCCAGTTAGAGCGCTTTTAAATGACATTACCTTTTCCTTGTGTATTTTTGATCCAAAGCACAGGAGAAAGCTAACAGAGGGAAATCAGCATTTTAACTTGGTGATGTGGCAGTTCATAAGCAAGTCAGCTTATACGTGGGTTTGGACGATAAAGAAATTGGCTAGTGGGAAGAATATTTACAGGAGTCTTTTCCCAGATTTGGAATTAGAGAAAATAATCCTACTGAATTAAACAAAGTGATAATAATATAAGAGAGCGCTTCTTAAACATAACAGCTTCCTTCCTTGCCAGCAACATAGAACTCAGTGTTTTCAACACGTGTATAATGCATTTTTAATGTAAACAGCGGGAGGCATAATTCCAGCATAGGATGTGAAATAGAAAGAGAAATTGTTCAGGAAGGGAGCTGGGGAAATTGCTAACACTGCACACAGAATGAAACTTTCTCTAAATCCCAAGCTCTGTCTGCAGGGCATTACAGCATCAATACCATTATCGCCGCACACCATGGACAGCTTATTGCTATTAATTATGTTAGCAAAATAAAGGATCCTTTCTGGCCAGACTGGATGGACAATGTTAAGCCATGCTGGAAAAGCTGGATAAACCTCGTTAAGGAGAATTTTGCACTGGGAGATATAAGGCTGGGTGCTCACTGAGTTCAGGATACTTCGAAGGGAAAAATGGCTTGTGATAATGGATTTCTCAGGAGTCAGGACATGACTGGGCACCTTCGTCATCCTGCAGCCAACTGCTCACAGAGGAGGGGAGATCTTCCTGGGAAAGGGCCCTCCACTCACCTTGCCGCCTTCTCAGATACGTGCTGCATTGTAACCGTAATTTTGGGGTCACAAGCCTCTGCCCCTTTGTTTCAGGGCTCCTTGGTTAAAGAGCATGTGGTGAAAAGGCTGCTGCCCCAGGCATGCACACCCCTGGGGAGCTGCTGTTTCCAACAGTTCTGCGTCTGTATGGATGGCCAGGCTGCACATTCTCCTGGCTCCCTCTGCATCTTGTGTTCGCATTGAAGACACGGGTGAGGGATGAAGAAGTAGGTTTATTATGCATGCAGACAAAAGCGATCAGGGAAGGATGGCAAGGACACTTTGGGGACAAGGCTAGAATTCAAAATTATTTAGACAAGTTGGATGAAATGGCCCCAAACACTGAGGTGAAACGCAAACTGGGGACAACAGCAAGGCACTGCACTTCAGCAGGAGGCACAGACTGCTCACATCCAGGGTGGGAATGGATGGAGGCATGGCCTTTCTTCCAGAAAGGGGCTGGGATAACAGCAGACATAGGGCAAGGGTCTGTTATGAGACAGCACAGAGTCCTGCAGCTCTGTACCATAAGAGGAATGGTCCCTCTCCTTATGTAGCTTAAGAAGTAGGAGAGGAGGGATGTTAGCCTGGTCTCTCCCCCAGCTTAACTGCTAAGTCCTTAAGGCCTTTAAAAGATAACCTTCAGGGGGAAGGGAACGGTCTGTTCTCCGTAGCTGCGCAGACGGGACAAGATGTCATGGGTTTAAACTGCAGTAAGAGCAAATCAGGTTAGACACGGAGGACTGTCTAACAGGGCCTCCGGAGCAGATAACCTTGGGGTGCTGGGGAGTCTCCATGTCAGGGGACACAATAGCACGAGAGCTATAAACTCTTTTCTCCTCTTAGTGTATAGGTCTTCTCTCCCTTCTGCATGGTGTTTAAAATACCATCTGTGTGGCAAGAGGAATTTAGGGATCTCACTCATCCTCAAGGAGAGGGGCTGGTCTGGGTTCCCTTGAAGCATTTTCCCTAGCACAGGGGAGGCAAGGCCAGCTCATTACCCTATGTACTAATACTGCTCTGAATATTGGGAAAAGATAGCAGTGATGTTATTTTTGAAGGCAATATTGAACATAAATAGACATGGCAAGGTGCCAGCTTCAAAACATAACTGTTTCCAATAGAGCTGGGTGAGGCATTCAAAGAGTCTTTTCAAAAATCCGATAAGGCTCCATCAAAACAAGGAGCTTTTCAGGATGACAGACACATAGGTGCCTCCTTCAGCTCATTCATTCAAACAGAAAAATCAGGCCCGTTTTCTCCTCATTTTCTTTCATTCAGATTCAGCTCCTATGGGGGGCAGGGAAATCATTAAAGTTTTTGTTGCGGGGAAGAAGGCAGCACCATTTCAAGTTTTACTAGATGTTCTATCGATCAGGCTTAAGTCCACTGCATGCTGCCTGGAGTCCTCGGCTCCACTGCACTGCTGCTGACATGGAAGGGACTCGGCAGGCAAGCGGAGAGCTCACCAGTCTGCAAGCCTCACCCGGCGCTCAAAGCTTCAATACGCAGAAGCCTTTCAAGGCTGAAAAGCCCAGGCTTTTGCCTTTCCGCCAATAGGTCTTTGAACACCTCTGGGTCTTCATAATAGCAACGTCTGCTTCATCATTTCAATTTCTGCATGAGTCACAGTTCCCCTCATGTACTACTTTTCCTTTCTCTCTCTGCCTCAGAGATAAGATTTCAGTGTCCCAGAGCAGAGATTTGAGAAAACTCAGGCAATGGATTCATGTCCAGAAAAAGAAAGAACCTTATCTATGACAAAAAGGGAAAAGGAAGGGGTGGAAAAATGGGTTTGTAGTAAAATTGTTAAGAGACCAAATCAGTGCTTCCTTAGGAAGTCCCTGGGATATAAAGTACAAATTAACGTGCACATGATGTGAAATATGAATAGGCCAGGGTTTTGACTCATCCCCCAATACAAACCAAGGGAAGAGCTTGAGTCGGCCGCACAAATAGCAATTTGAAGAGGGAAAAGGAAAGCCTTTCATTTCGATCTGGACAGGTCTCCAGCCATAGCAGAGGGGCAGAGGAAGAAATACAAGTTAGGAAATGCCAAGACGTTGAGATGTGAGCCAAGGGTGCCTGCGGTCTGCCTTGGGCACATGCCGGATGAAAGCCCCGGGTCAACACAGTTCTTTCCCAGTCATGAATCCAACAACCACTGCAAACTTGCGCACATGAGCAAGGACCTCAGACTGAAAAAGAACAATATACACTTCAGCTGTAGATCCCCAGGCACTGGGTCACGCTAATCAACCAACCCACTCAGTGCCTCTGGCAGCGAGGTATTTTTAAAAGACTATTTTAGGAGACAGCACAAAGCCCAAATTGTTGAGAAAGCTGCCAGAATTGGTCATGTGATTAAAGATGTTTACTCATTTGCAAGTGAGCGGAAAGCTGGGGAGATTAGGTCCTCCTCTAGGAAAGGTCCTCGAACTGTCCCAGGCAAGACAGAATCGGTGCCCACATCCTTCCTGGCTGACTGATGCTCTGGACCAAGCAGGGTTGGTGCTCAGGTGCTGAGGACAAACCAAAGCCATTTTTGGTCCATTCTCTATTTACAGCTGCAGCACAATCAAATCCATCAAACGGGAACAGGAGTTCAGTTGTCACTGTCACATCCCAGAGGAAGGCTGGGATGACTCAATTAGAAGATGTACACAAGTATTGATTATTGCCAAGTACAAATTCTTTCTCTCTCTCAACTACGTGGTACACTGTTAGCTTATTTGCCCCCTCCAGGTTATTCTTAATTTCCAAACAACATCGTTGTTCCAAATGTACAATACAAATTGACAATATAATACAGCTTGTATTACCACAGTCCCTTACTGGCCTCTGATGTGTTAGTAATTCAGCCATCTGATTTCCTCTTTTTTTTTTTTTCCTTTTTGCTTGTGGATTCCAAGCTCTCTGAAAATGTATTTCTTGTTTATGTTCAAAGCAAAGCCACCTCACAGCCGTAGGCTGTCCGAAAGATTTTTCTTGCCCTTTGACTCCACCACAGAGGAGACCAGATCTGTTCCAAAGATCTCCTCCTGTAATAGCAGCCATCAATCACTTATCTCATTCCCAGGGAAACTTGTGCCTGAGGCATCCGCGTGTGGAAAGAGCAGGTTCCTGGGTGCCAACCCCTCTTTGTGTTCTGGGACAACTGTTTTGGAGGGGACAATGGAGCCTGTGAGCCCTCCGCCTCAGTCTACACACAAAACACATAGGCTGGTGCTAAGCAAGGTATGGATGTAGCAAACTAAGGTCTTCCAGGATAAATAAAGTGTTAGATCCTCACTGAACGCATCTGCCTACAGAACTGTTTCTTCAAGTGGGAATTCACCACTTCTGCCTCTGGAAATAAAGCCATTTGAGTACCTTGCTGTAAACTTATGAGCCTAAAGAAGGTCTCCTGTGGCTGAAAATGGAGATCTCAAGGTCCTGCAGCTCAGTCAGAGCAACCAGAAAGGTCCAACTTTCTACACAAGTATCATCACTCTCCTGTCCTTGCAGTGCAATCTAGGAGCCCAACTTCTCTCGCACCTGCAGTTTCTTGCATGGAACTGGCAAAATGCACTGACTGCGTTGAATAAGGCTAGGGACTCAGAGGTCCCATGATCTCACCAGAAGATATTAAAATTCTCCATCTTCCTTTTGCCTGATGAAGAAGGCATGAACTGTGCTTGGGCCAGTTAGAAATTAAACTATTTCAAGTGTATAACATCTATTGCTCTCCTTGGGGATGACTCAGGATGTGAGCTACACATTTCTGGTGGAACGGTACTGGAGAGGACAGCAGGGCCAGCACTTCAGCTCTGTATTTATGGGAATCATCAGAAAAGCTTTATTGGATACATATTTTGCATCTCTCTCTGGAGGATCCAGCTGACTTTCACAGTATTTTTGTTCTTTTACTTTCAGTAACCAATTTTATACATGTATATATATACATATATATGTACATTGTACAGAGGGGATTTTGGTAAGAATTCCTCAAAGTATGGAGAAACAGAAGGTGTTTCCCACTTGACATAGGGAGGGAACATGGAACTCCAACGTTGAGTGCAAGGCCAAGGGGATGGAGTGGGTCTGCCCCTTCTATCTGTTACTGCATCATGCTTCCCTCCTCTGAAGGAGAACTGCGAAGTGCTTGCTTTGCACAAAGGCTACCTGCCAAAGTTGCTTTTTCTTCTGGCTCCCCGCCAAGAAGTGCGGCTTTCTCCATTTGAGTCACCTGTCAAGGGCACCCGAGTGCCCTCCCTGAGGGCTAATTGTGAGAAGTGCCAGGTTCCCTGAAGGCTAAACGCCAAGACACACTCCTCCCGCCAGTGATCCCTGCCAAGGAGCCCTGTGTGGCACTTCAGAGGGCGTGAATTCTTCAGCATGTGGTTCCAAAGGCCTGCCTGCCAGGCACGGAGCCCAGCTTCCCCCAGGAACAGTGCTCACATGGTGGCACCCCGAAACTTGGGACCACTACATAGCTAAACAAGAGCCCCATCTGCATTCAGAGGTACAACAGCGTGATTCAATACCAGCCCTGGTTTTGCACCTTGATTTTGGCCTCTGCACCAGATGCTCTCATCAGAGCGCGTTCTCCTTTCTCCAAAGGGTGAGAGGTCCTAGGATTTCCTCCCAAACAGGGAAAAAGGAAGCAGTATTTTGAAAGTTTTCACAAAACCAGCATGTCTCACGGGTTGTTTGGGTCAATCAAATGTTTTCTTTTGCTCTCTTTTCCCATGTAAGATAAAATGTGGATGAAAAATTGACATGAAGTGAAATGACTGTAACTTCATTTGAAAAATCATCAAAGCGGAACACTGTAACCTAAAAGTTACTTTTGAAAAGGGAGTGATCAAAACAATATGGCCTGATGTGTCAAAATAACATTTCCAACAAAAATTGCTTTGACAACATTTTTCTCAAAAGCTCTTCACTGCACTGTTCCCAGAAGAACCATTCCTGGTGATAGCATGAAGAGATCACCCAGGAATTTTCTCCGCTTGTACTTCCTTTTACAGCAGTGGCAATGTGCATTGGCCTCTCCTTCTCTTTTCCTGTACTGCCTTTGAGATTTTTAGTCTTTTGTACAAAGGTCTTGTTATTATTGCTGGCCATGGGGAGCATGCATGTGAAGATACACATTATAGACCCCTGCAGTCTTCACAGCTGTATCATGTTTGCCTGCAGTAAGAGGGGATTGGTCTGAACTGACACAGATGTCCCCAAGACAGCAGTGATTTATGAGAAGTGGAAGCACATGAAGAGAAGCGAGCCTGACGTGAAGGTCGCACGACATGTTTTGCCCCATTCATATTCCTAAGACCAAAGCGCATCTGTTCCTGATGCACACGTATAGAGCAGATACTTAGATAGGATGGTGTGTGCTTATGCACTTGTCAGCATAGCATTGAGATGGCCGGCACGTAGTAGAAATATATATAGGAAATGATAGTTGGAGCATGATTGTGTGATCCCTCAGCTCGAGATAGTACATGCTGAACTCCGTCCACACAAGCAGGATGGTACAGACCTGAACAGAGCATAATGAATGCCCTTCTTCATCATGCAGGTGTCACTTCTCCTGACTCAGATTCAATTACACTCGTGGAGCTGATTGCAGATTTCAGCCTACTCTTGCATATCAAGAGCATATTCAATGTTCCAGGGACTCGATGAAACAAAATGTCAGCACGTGGTCTTCCTTACAGCCCCCGGGTCTTGTTCATCCCTGGTGGAGCTACCTAAAGAACAAGTTTGGCCTATTTTGTCAGATGCAGGGATATCTGTGGAATACTATGCTCAATCCTTTATTTCAGGCCATCTATCTCTTCTCAGCAAAATACATCTGTGATTACTTCTCCGTTTGCTGGTTTTTTTAAATACAGAATTATACACTAACCTTCAAATAGAAGGAGGGGGGGAATGAAAATGTTTAATTTAGAAGTTTATCCAGTCAAAGTAAAGTTAAGGAAAACACTGAGCATCTCATGTGCTGGTTAACCTATAAATGAAAAATAATGAAGACAGGGAAGAGGAATATTAAATGAAGTGAATTCTTAGGGGAATCATATCTTGGCTTGTATACAAGTCTGAGCTGCTGCAGGAGAGGAATGGGAAGGCTGGGCTGGGGGAGAGGGGACAATCAGTGTCTTCCCATGGAAAACAAGGGAAAACCTCAGTGGGGCTCGGGTAGGACAGAAAATAGCTCCACTTACAAAACAGTCTAGGTCAGATTCAACCCCACATAACTGCAGTGATGGGGTTTGCTCTCAAAAACAAATAGCAAAGCAAGTCACATGCTCACATACAGCTTAACCACACAAGCAGCTGACGTACAGCCCTGTAAGGGTGTTCCCTTTGTATGGAGCTCCTGTGCTATCGTAAAGAAGGGGCTGCAGTATCAGGAAAGTGCCCACAGAGATGGAGTTGCACACTGCTCTTTCTCCTCCAGACAGGAATCCTGCCTCTTGGGAACACACACAGGCTTTTTGCAGATACGGCCCCCTTCAGGCTGCCTCGACATGGTCCCTGGATGCTTTCCTTTTACCCACACAGGCATGTGAGACTCGGGACCAGTGCAAGAAACATCAAACCCCGCAGCAGGTCACTTGTCTGGTGGCAAAGATGGGCACTGACACATTTTTCTCTTAGTCCTACTCTCTTCAGCTCCCCTGTTGGAGATGATGCTGCAGGACCCATGTTGCATTGTCATGTAGATAAGTAAAAACTCCTCTCAAAAGCTCTAACTTGGCTTCCAAGTCAACAGCAAATAAACTTCTGCAAAGAATGTTGAGCCGTAATGCTGGTCCCAGCTGGTTTGGGGAACATTGTTCTGTTGGAAACCATATTTCACGGTATGTAACTGTGACAGGGTTTTCTGAAGGCCAAACACATGAGAACACTTCTCACTCCCTGGAAGTTAATGGTTGTTCCTCAGTAGAGATTTAAAATTTAATTGAAAAATTGAGAGCAAGGGAAGAAATTGTGACTAACGCTTTTCTTAATCATCAAAGCTTTCACTGGGCACCACCTGCTTCTGCTAGCCCAACCCATAACACGTATCAGAGGACTGACAGTAGAAACATTCCGAGAGGAGAATAAAATAAAAATGAGGCAAAGACTGATCTTGCTTGCTCAGGAGTAACTCCATGACATAAGGAGCTATTCCAATTTATGTGGCCACAGGAGCTCATCTTGGCCCAGTGCCTTCTCCATACTGAATATTTTTCCTGCCTTTTAATCTTTAGGACTTTTCCCCAACAAGCATCCCTTCAGGCTCCTATTTGTAATGTTTGCATGATATATCAGGAAACATCTCTAAAAAGAGACATGAGTCTATGGCATGGAATCCTCTCTGGAAAATTATCTGCTGTGCTGCAGGCTGTGAAGGGGAGATCTGTTACCATTCAAGAGCTGCCCCATTCAAAAACTGCTGAAGCAAATAGCAAAAATTCTCTGAGTCAACCCTGAACCAAAGTCCTAGCCAATATCAGGGAGCCCTATTCTGTTAGAAGAGCCTCTTTTCAGATAAGACTTTCATCCAAGGTTAGCTCAACACTTGCAATCAAGTGGCATTTTGTGCTAACATTAATCCTGGTGTCCTGGCCACGTTCCAGTTCGAGTAACAAAGTTCTGCCAACCTAAATTCCTCTGGAGGTTTCAGCAGGATGCAGTTTTCTTCTTCCTTTTTGTTTTCCTTTTCTGGGTAGTTACTTCTGGACAGTGTAAAAGACTGACTGTGTTCCACCCCAGCACTGGATGCATTTCACTGATGGGGAAAGTGGACCTTGAAGTGAGCAGAATCAAAACTCTGCGTGAAAACACATTATTAATGATAAATGGCTTTTAAAACATATTCACACTTTTCTTTTAAATTCTCACTATCAGTTTAAAATGTAGAGCTGGAATACTACTGAGATCCCTGAGAAAGATTATTGGCAATCCCAGCAATCAGAAGAGAGAAGTGCATTTTAAGTTGTAATCAATACACTTATGACACAAATGAAAGGGAGGATTTTTTTCCACTGGAGAGAGCCCTGACAGCCAGTTACTGCAGTGAGGAGAGGAAGTCATCCAGATGGACTCTCCGTCACACTAATGAAGGCGTCTCATAACTGTAACAGAAACCTCATGTATCTGCTGTGACACTTAGCAAATCCGGGCATGAATAAATAACCAAAGTCCAATTGAATTAACCTCCAGCTGATCAGCACTACTAAACAGATTATCCTAAACTCTGAACAAGATCAGAAGGACTGGCACAGGCCAGAATCATGTGGCAGGAATGTTAATTCAGTTTAACAAGTTTAAAACTAATCCCCCAGTGTTCTCTGATCTCAGGGTTTCAGGGCAAACTGGTTCCAAAATGCTCTTGGAAGAGATAGGAAAGAAGGCTCACATGAAGTTAAGAGCAAAAACATGAGCTCAGCCTAGAGTCACTTAGAGAAACAGAAGAAGAATTGCAAGTACAGAGCAGAGAAAGACTTAGGCAGAGCATTTCTTACAGAGACAGAAGAGAGTAGGAAAATGACATTGATTTCCTTATGGAATATTCCAACCTCATTTCCAGGACGAAACTTAAAAAGTTGCTAGCACATCTGTTTTTCCTGATTATCATGTTTCCAGTCCAGGAACAGGAGATAAGCACCTGTGAAATAAGGGGCAATACTTTATTTTAATGCCATTTTCCTCAGTATATAATTGTATTTTTCTCCTAAGAGTACATTTCTACTGTCCATCAAATGCACGATTCAATTACCACAAACTTCAGTTCATTACTTAGAATGGCACTAACAAACAATTTCAATAGTTATTTCTTTTTATGTTGATTCATAAAATTCTTTACATGGTCAGTTAAAATTAACTTTAAACTTCAGCTTTAACAGACTCAACATTTTACAGGTTTCTGAAATGTCAAATCTGCTTCCAAGAGAAAATATTTATTCTATTGCTCTCTAGAGACAGGAGCGGATGTAGTAAACTCTACAAGTTTTCTGAAATGGAGATAACTAGGATTTGAAGCACTTCTAAATACCAATTCCTGAAGCATATGCACGTGCCTCATAAAATCTCTCAAATCACAATATTCCTCATAAATGTATTTCCAATCTTCTGTCATAGATGAGTCCTTCAATATGGCTTCCAGTTTCCTGAAATCTCCTGCTGTTTCAGAGACAGCAAGTGAATCAGGTTAATGTAGGTAGATGAAGACTGAGATCTGAGAGCCTCTACAGCCCACTGAGGATACCTGCCTACCGTCTTCTCCCTTGTCACGGTACATCTTTATGCAGGTTTGGCTTTGATTCTTTATTGTGATCTACAGCGTAAGTAATGTTTTATATGCCAAGCTTCAGCAACAGAGAGGGTTTTAATTCGGACTAGGTGGCAAAAATTTTAATATACTACAAAAGAGGAAGCATTCAGACACCAGGAATTTCCACCATCTCCAATTTCTATAAAGAACTTAAAAATCAGATGGGGCCAATCTTCACCTAATATTCAACAGTAATTCGTAATACCCAGAAACCATTTAGTTATTGTTTCATTGGCAAAGCACAGAGTTGCCCACTTTGTTGGGAAATCCCTCAACATTTCCATGTATTTAAGTTTTGCAAAATTGATACCTCCTGTAATTCTGAAACTTTTGTTACACAACCCTCACAATCAAATCATGGCCTGTCTACTGAGTACTTTGCTGTTATTTATGCAGTATATAAACAAAAAGTAAATATTTATTCTCATTTTCCACTGTGTGCACTGACTGATATATCCCAAAGTTAACAGCAGCATTATGAACTGCAAATGATGATACATTGTCAAAGTTGAAACCATTTGGTTATATGCCTCTTACATTTTCAAATATTCCCAATGCAATTTCATAACTGTCTTGAACATAATGAGACAATGGATTTTTCCTCCTTCAACTGTGTAATAATGAACAACTATTAGAAACTCTTTATTATTTCCAGAGTTTGAGGGATCAGTGGCACAGAGAAAATATGCCCTTTTCAACCAAGTTTTTAATTGTTTTCTCACTTGAAAGAGGAGCTAATTTATTACTCGCAGTGCACAAGGCATTTGTCTCATCAAGATATATAATTTTAGCTATGGGTGAATTCTAGACAACACCACTATTTAATTTGCTGTCACAATTAAGTGATTTATACAACTGACTATACTATTAGTATACTAATACTCTGACATTCTCTTGTTGCTTCTGCAAGAGCCATGTTGTTATTTTCTGTGCTTTCGCACTTCTTAGGAACAGAGTGGTATGAGTTTTGTTCTTAGAAGCTATGCTGCAATTATTTTTATGATCCACTCTCTTTGCATACTGTCTTTCATCTGATAGACCACCAAGAGCAGCTGAAAAATTTCTGCATAAACTACAGTGAGCTTTATGGCAATTACTGCTGCCTTTACTGATCCACAGAAATAATTTCTTCAGCCATTCCAGTAATGCAAAGCTTCTGCTGTTCACAGGGTGGATCTGTTGATGGATGATACCGTCCACAGGCACTGTCATGGTCATGATCTATGCAGGGCTGTTATTTGACAAATGAAAATTATGTAAACAGTACTCAAACTCAATCTTGCCTCATGATGACTCTGTTGCTCATACCCCGCTACATGTCAGTACGCCAGCTGACTCTGTAAATAGGATAAAAACTGAGAGTTACTCATTGCAATCTGACTTTAGGTAGCTGGAGTTCTTTCAGCTGTCTTAGGTAGTCTGGAGCTATTCTGGAGACCTATTTCACACATTTCAAGAATGTAATTTTCATTTCAGTGGTTGTTGAAATAATTTCTGGATATTTTTTGCAAAGTGTAGGACCTGCTGGTTTTAAAGGTACTGAATATATGAAAGCTACTGATGTTCAAGATCAAGCACCCAAGAAAGCATTTTCAGCAATGTTCTTCTGTAGGTGTGACCTGCCTCACTTTTGCCAGGTTCTGAAATCTCAGCAGCAGCCCCCTTCTGAAACTCTCCCCCAGCACCAAGGGAGCTCCTTTCTCATCCCAGCCCCATGGATCTGAAGTCCTCCTTCTCCAGCCTGCGCAGCAGCTCAGAAAACACAAATGACACAGCATAACAAAGTCCTACAAAGGCTGGAGTACTCCTCTATTTATAGGTTGCTAAAGCGGACTAAAAAAAAATTTCCAAAGAGCTCCAGTCAAATTGCTACCTAGATGTTTCCAAGCCCAGCCAGAGTGTGCTGGCTTACTGCCATGGTTTTAAATCCTACCCCGCACGTTGAGCTTTCGCAGGAAAATATGCTTGTGCTTATATGTGGGCAGTTACTATTTACACAAACATTAATGAACATTCCCATATTGTTTCCTTACTAAGTTGCAAATGCGAGAAAACAAAACAATAGCGTGACCTGACAGTCTCAGGCACGCAACGACATCCAGCATTTCCACTTCGGATGTGCAGCTGAGTGCAGCTGACACAGAAAGGGAAAAATTTGGTTTTGAGCTTTGTGTTTATTTTTTCTTAAAAGATTGTGTTTTTTCCAGCTGAATTCTACATTGGGGAAAAAAAAAAGGTTTAATCAACAACTAAATAGCTTAAAGTGGTTCTGCAATGCCTGAGTGGTTGGCTTAGCCTTCCTCTTACTCATGTAATGAATGAAATAAGAGATGTCCCATACAATAAGAGCAGCATGGACAACTTAAAGACAAAGCAAACCTCTTGGATTTATCTCTCAGAATAAGAAACGATACTACTCGTTAACCTAGGGAGCACAGAGAAGAGACCAATGCACAGAAGAGCCAGAATCCCCTCACCTTCCTTCAAAATACAAGCACACAAAATGAGAGCCTCAGAGCTTTAACTCTGAGAACGCTGTTCAGCTGTCACCTAATCCTGGACGCGACTAACTCCTCATCTGCTCACATTTTAACCTCAAGTTTCCCTGCAAACCTGATGTCCCGGTTCTGGCCATGTGCAGAAGCAGTTGGGTTTCAGTCATGTTTGGGAGGCCCATACCTATGTCAGGCTGAGATCTAGAAACCAGGAGATAGAACAGCCAACTTCAGCCGCAGCAGGTTTAACTCCTGACTGTGGATGGCCAGGTTCAAAGCTGCGTTTCTACCTTGCACCAAGCAGTGACAAAGCCTCTTTCCACTGACCACAGAGAGAGCCAGCCAGGGAGACCAGGCTTCTGGTGCTAAAGCGAGTCTTTGAGAACAGCCCCAGATGTGCTCCTCTACCCGCTTCCCCAAGGGCCTCAGTTCAGTAGTTATTTCCTGAACACTGCCCCTGCCAGACTCCATTTAAATCCAGTGGGAACCGCTTGAAAGCACCAGGAGGTGGGTTTCTGCCATCCCTCCCACCCCTTTGACACAACGGCGCCACGGAGAGAGTGCTCACACAACCCCGCACCACCCTCATCCCCCCGACCTTGCTGTGACAGTAATAAGGGGAAGGGGAGCACTTTGACATTGTCTGGCCAGAGGAATGTACTTAAAGGCAGCTCTGCTTCACATACCTGATTTCTAACAAGGGTCAGAATAATTCCCAAGCAGCTCCCGCATCGGGGAGCAAACTAATTCCTTTCCTCTCTCTCCTTGGCTGCGCAGCCTGGAGCCCAGCTGCACCTGAGGTTCCAGCTCACAGTCTATATTCTGCATCATAAAAGATACAAGAGAGAAATCTAAACTAGAGAAGTAATAACCTGTAAACTAATAAACCAACCCAGCACTTTGATAGCTAGGCACTCCCAAGAGCAGGGATTATTAATGGATGTCCTGGAACACTGTTTGTCTGGTTTTCAAGAGAAGTGGGAAACATTTCTGATGCTCTGTGGTTCTTATATTTGCTCTATAAAATCAGTTCAGATAAATGCAAAGATTATTATAAAAAGCAGCCTCCTTCCAGTCTACACACACAGAGGCACTTAAGCAATTTAAAAAGAAGACTAGTAAGAAACTGCTTAAATAAATAATAATAAAGGTATAAAGCTGCAATATTATGGGTAGTTTTTCTTGTCAAAATATGGGGCTGCACAGTCATTGATTTTCTCTGGTAATTGAGATAGTGACATGCACGACTTATGTTTCTTCAGCAGTGAGTGCATGGGAGTGGAAGAAGGGATCTTGAAATCCTGCAGAATCTCCAGCTGAGGATTTGAGGGCTCTGCACTGCTGTCTGTCTCAATCTTTATTTCCCTCGGACCGTAAAATGGAGTATATTAATAATCTCTTATGTCACAAGACAGTTTATGAAGCTAAATGTAATAACATTTGCAATGTGATTAGGGATCTTTGGAGGAAAAGTGCTATAGATAACAGGAGTGTAAGTACGGATACACATCCTTCTCAGCCAGAACATGCTGGGAAGCGGGTGGCAGGCAGACAGACCCCTCAGGAAAGATCCCGTTACCTGCCATGATGTGTATTCTCAAATCTCCATCCCCTGCCTTGGTCACATGGACAATAGGAGCCTTCTCCATAGTTATTTTTTTCTTTTTTTAATGTATTTACTTTCAGTGACGAAGATTCGGTGCTCAGTTACCTCCTGCCATCTGCTTCTCGAGTTTGCCATATCCTAGCTCAGCTCCATGCCAAAATGAGATATCGAATTGACTGAAACTGTTGAAGATAACTTTTTCGTCCCAAACTAACAAAAAACAGTGAAGTACAATGTTTCCATGTAAATCTGAACTAGAGTGGACCCTCTTTGTCCCTCTGTCATGTAAAAAATAAAATGGAGGCTGGCAAGGATGGCAGGAAGAATCCAGTCCTTTGTGTTTCCTGAAGTAGAAGTATTCTCCAGAGAAGGCAGAGCAGGAATAAACTTCTTTATGACTCAGGAGGCTTTACTGACAAGAGCTGCTATTATCTTCGTCAAACAGGCAAAGCCTCGAGTGATTGTGGTAAGCAAGAAAGAGGAATGTTGGTTTTTCGCAGAGCTGGAAAACAATTTGCCAGATTGCAAGGAGTGCGGAAAAGGTATCAATCCTCTCTGTTTGAATTAACCACAAGAACAACCTGCTGAATGAAAAGCTTTTCAGTGGACCTCTGCTGCTCTCTAACGGCGCCTTAAAGGAAACTCAGCACAAAGTTTACATGCTCTTGCTAGAATTGTAGTCAAGTTTTGTTAAAACTTTTAATGCAAAACAAACAAACAAAAAAATCATGAGGCCCTTAAAAGGCATTACCTGAACAGACAACCCACAACTCGGGTAGCTATTGCTGCAGCCACAGCCGGGCCATTTTCTGTGTGGTGGGAATGACGGCAAAGGAGAGCTAACACATGGAAATGAAGGTTTGGAGCGTATTTTGGACGCAGCAATGGCAGAAGTCTGGAAGGGTGCAAACCTCTGAGAAATCCCGGTTTTCAGCGCTTTGTATAAACTTGTTTACAAAATGATTGTTCATGAGTACTAGTGTTTCAAAGAAAAAAATAGCACTGAATTAAATGTATGCAATTAACAGAAACTAATGCTTGCGCGTATTGCTCATAGAATCATAGAATGTTCTGGGTTGGAAGGGCCCTTCAGAGGTCATCTAGTCCAACCCTCCTGCAGTGAGCAGGGACACCTTTAACTAAACTAGGTCAGGTTGCTCAGAGCCCCATCCAACCTGGTTTTGGGGCACAAACATTTTGCACTCTTCACACGGGTGTCCGTATCTCCCATTACAGCAATCGGGCAGCTGCCATCGTTCCCTCACGCCCCACGCTTCGCTCATGAAGGAGCTGGCCATGGAGTATTCCGGCGACGGAACCAGCAGCGAGGTGTGAGGCTGGGCAGCCTGCCTGTGATGGGAAGGGCAGGGCCGAGGGCAAGGCCGCTCCAGCGGCCCAAAACCAGGGTTATTTTCATGGGAAAGCACGCTTGGGGCCTCAAAATGCGGCCCAACAACACCCAGCGGGTGGGAGCAGTCGCATCCCACGTGGAAATGGAGCCAGAAGGGGAAAAAAGATGAAAATTAGCGTCCCTACAGCCCCCAGGTTCCCCGTGTCCCATCGCGGGACACGCCACTCCCTCACGGGCACGGGTGGGGTGCCTGCCGTGTGACATCCCCCCGCCCCGGGCCAAAACCGGCCGAGAAGGGCGGGCGGGCCGGCGAGGGGCCATGTCCCTGAGGGGAGCGGGGGGCTGCAGATGGCGCCTCCCCGGGCGCGGCGCGGGGGCGGGGCGGCCCGGCGGGGGGCGGCGGGTAGGGGCGGCGTGGGCCTCTCCTCAGCCGCGGCCCGGCGGGAGAGGGCGGGCGGTCGTTTCCCGTCAGGAAGCGCCCAGGCCTGCGGGGCCCGGGGTGGAAAGCGGGGCCCGGGGGTCGCTGTCTCGGTGCTAGCGTCCGGGAGGCTGCGAGGGAGGGCACGGCACGGCGGGTCGGGCTCGGGGGCGGCCTGCCTCGTAGCTGCCCTCCCTGTTAAACCATGAATAGCACGAAGCCCTGGAAATGGCAGCTCGTTCGTGCGGGGAGAGCGCAGGCCGGTGCTGCGGGGCAGTTAAATGTCCCCTGCCAGTCGGGGATGTGGGATGCCGACCGCTATTCCTGCCCAGACACACACCTCTGGATGCTTCTGTGCTGTGAAATCCACTTAACGTGGGTATTTCAAATGAAGGGAAGGATTCGGGCATTTTATAGCCCCACAGTCCGTCCTTTTAATCTAATGTTATTTTATTGTTCCTGTTTTATTGTTCTTTTTCTGCAGCGATGGAAGCGAGTCCCATTGTGACGTCCAAGCAACGAGAGGAGGTGGTACACGGGGTCCCGACGGAGGTGGTGTGCACGGCGTTCTCCAACTCCGTCCTCGTGGTTGTCACACAGTATGGCAAGATGGGGACAATCGTCTACGTGGACCCCAACACAATTGGTGACAACGTGGGCAGGCCCTCACTCACCACAAAGGTGCTCCTGGGCAAGGATGAGGTGAGAGCAGATTGACAGTGCACAGGCAGCAAGGATAAAGGGGAAATGTAGTAGGTGGGGCTGTGCAAGTTGCCAAGGAGTTGATGAATCACAGCAGTTAAGCGGTGTTTGCACAGTGGTAGGATTAATTTTAAAGTCTCTTCTGAGGGAAGAGGGGTTCATCGGAAAAGTATGCGCACTCATCTGCTCTTTGACACAGCAAAAGTTTAACTAACTGTGAATGGCTTGGGGATCTGTTGTTTTGTGTCCTACAGATTGCTTCGCAGTGTTCATGGAAGGTTTGATAATGCTCCTGTTGATTTAACGGTTGCAAGATCAAAGATGCAGCCTTTGATAACGTTTTTGGGGTTTCTGTTCCAGTGAGTTTGTTTTCCTTTTCAAGTCCCTTTTCTCGCCCCCCGCCCCCAATCTATACCAGCCCCATAATGGACTTTAGTTGCCCTCTCCCAAGTGTGCCTGCCAGCACCTAGCCTTGATAAAGTTTAATTTGTTTTGCTTCAACAAAATGAGTTTTTATCGACCATTTCACCAAGCTGGAGAGAAAGCAGAAGAAAATATATTTTGCAAAGTGTCAACTAGTCAAGCATTAAAACAGAAAGTTACAGAGCTACAAGATTATGAGGCTTTCCATCAGGGTTGGAGCTATCAAATATTACTTGCTAACCTTAACTAGAAAAACTCTAGCAACACAAGTTCCTGATCCTATCTGCAGCTTCCCCTTACGGAGTTCTTGTTCTTCAGCAATAGCCTCCCTTCTCTGGATGCTTTGCTTTCCCTGGTGTGATGTCTGCTAATTCTGACCACTTCCACCCACAAGCTGGTTTTGTGTTTTATTTGGTAATGGGAAGTGCCTTTGTTTACTTTGCTACATAGTATTTTTAAATCATTTTACCAACTTAAGTGATCTAACTAAACTTTAAGAAAAGGCTTCCTCTAGTTTGCTGCCTTCCTGCTTGTTGCCGTTAACATCCCTGTTGGGGATGGTGCACACTTCCAAACCACACTGGTTGCTAAAATAAAGCAAATTCATCCTTCTGAT
Organism: Gorsachius magnificus; assembly: GCA_034008185.1. Taxonomy (NCBI): domain Eukaryota; kingdom Metazoa; phylum Chordata; class Aves; order Pelecaniformes; family Ardeidae; genus Gorsachius; species Gorsachius magnificus. The sequence goes on from CM067087.1 coordinate 6,924,329, forward strand.
AAATATATAACTGTGCGTGTAATTAAACCCTAGACGATCTGAATGGTTCAAACCTGCACCAGGGGAGGTTTAGACTGGACACTAGGAAGCATCTCTTTACCAAGAGGGTAACACTGGAACAGGCTTCCTAGAGAGGGGGTCGATGCCCCAAGCCTGTCAATGTTTTTGGACAATGCCCTTAACAGTGTGCTTTAACTTGTCCAGGCCTGAACTGGTCAGGCAGTTGGACTAGATGATCGCTGTAGGTCCCTTCCAACTGAAATAGTCTATGCCGTTCTATTCTAGCCTATTCTTGTTAAAGAAGCCTCATTAAGAAGGTTATATCCCTTTTCTTTCCTCTTTCAGCCTCACCACTTATTTCTGGTTTTCGTTATTAAAATTAAAACCAACATGTCTTTTACACATGGCGTGCAAACACTGTGTATATAACACTATTTTGGGGTCTCTAGGAACTGCAAAAATAACATTTTTTTTCCAGAGCTTGTCAGCAGAACACACCCTCTTCAGCAACAAGTTTTTAAAAGAAAATTCTTCTTGGAGACTTTTTCAGAAATCTGGCTATGATGGAAATAGAGACATTTTGATCCATGGCATTTCATATAATTTGATATTTGGTGACGTAGTTTGGGTGGGAGGATTAGCGGAAGGAAAGATTCCCTGTACCGACTTCCCAAGTTTTCCAAACTGGTGCAAAGCCCGATTCAAGTGCAGCTCCAGTTAAGTTGTTTCAGGGTGGTTTGGGTGGCTGTCACTCGTGGGTCCAAACTCTTCCCTTTTAAGCTGGTTGAGAAAGTGGTTTGTAAAGTTCCCCATACCACGGCCTGGCTTTGCTGACCAGCCAAACGCGTGTCTGTTCCCGGTTGTGCTGGAACCGCTCAGCAAACCGCGTGCTCAGCCCGAGTCCAGTATCGACAGGCTCTCAATGCACTCCATGTCATTGCAGGACTCTTCCTCTCCGGGGCTCTCCCAGCTGTCAGAGTGCACATCTGTATACCTTTGTTTTTCAGCCCCTCGTCCATGTTTGTGCCAAAAATCTGGTGGCATTCGTGTCTCAGGAAGCTGGGAACAAACCCGTTCTTCTTGCCATGGCTTTAAAGGACAAGACCATGGAAGGAATACAAGCTCTACGGGAAGTGATCCGAAGTTGCCAAGTGTGGTGAAGTTGTGCCATCTGGATTCAAGGAAATGATCTTGAATCCATGACTCATCGCCACTTATTTAAAAGGACAAGAAATGAAAATGATGGAATGTCTTTGTGCTGGTTTTGGACGTACTGAGGAATTTCATGAATTTTTCTCTACTGTGTAGAACGTTTGTGGGTTCTGTTACTGTAACAGGTTTGCAGTCCATACAGCCAGTGATGAGACGGGAACAATTGTCTCAACATACAGGAGTATTATTTTTATTACACTGGGTAGGATGTATACTTGGGAAAGGGCACGGCTCTGCGTTTGTGTCCTGAGGAGCGATAGATGCCAAGTTCTCTAGCTACGCTGTACCGCAAAGGGGGAACACCCAGTGCAGAGTGAATAAAAGAAACATTGACAAATCTAATTTTACCTGTTTTCTTTTTTGCTCCATGAAAATCACTTCAATTGAAATACAACCCTCAGTAAGAAATCAGCAGTAATTGCATAATAGGAAAGATTTTCTTGCCTGTTTTTAAGGAAATGAGTCCTATATGACTGCTTTTGTCCTTATGTCAGTCCCTTTCCTAATGTAGTCTGAATCCATTTTCTACTTTCACTCCGATTTTGAAGTGAGGCAGATAATTACGCTCTGCAAATTTCATGAAAGCTGACGTCAGGGTGGAAGACAGGAACCCAAATTAGCGGTGAGAAAAAGACAAAATAACAGCTTGTGGATTGCATGGACATGGAAGAGGCAGCACACACGTAGCTTGGGCCACCTGCAACGAGCTGTCCCTCTCCTGGAGCACCTGTTGTAGGAGACATGGGGACAGAAGGGTTTGGGGGGTTACACAGGCCTGTTTCTTCTGAATCTGTTGGGAAAAAAAAAAGGGTTAGGTGAAGTGACCTGAGCTGATGCAATGCTTAATAGCCAAACTTTTGCCACTTGCTTGGAAAGCACATTTGGTTTTACCTCCTCTTGGAACAAATAACCCCAAGTAGTAAATTTTTAGGTGAGCTGTTACACACTTTTGTCACATAATGAACTTGACCGAGCGGACAGAGGCCAGGTCTTGGATTCTGGGCAGGGAGGACGTGGGCTGTGTTAAGACCTGCTGTTATCAGCAGTATCGGCACAGGGCCTGTGCCTGCCCCATGTAGATCCAGTTGCTGGGTCATTTCTGTTGCTAAAAAAATCCCCTAAAAGTAGAAAAGCAGAAAATGCATTTCGAAAGGACTCTTTTCTCTGAAGTAAGGGTTATTTACAGTATATAAAGGATTATGAGAAATGAAACTTTTTCTTAAAAGTACATCCAAACACTGCAGGCTTGCAGCTGCCCTTGACAAGAAATTTCATCTAAAAATAATTTTCCGAACTGTGCTTCCAAGAATCAAAGATTTGCATCTGTCAGAACTCCAAATTTTCCCTCTTTTACACTTTTTTTTTTGTGTGTCTAGGAGGGCTGAACGAGGCATGTGGAATTTGTTAATGTCAATCCTGGTTTGCTAGTAGGGGTTCTTTCCTGACACAAAATTCAATGTATTTCCCAAATCCTAGTGCTCTTAGGGCATCCGTAGCTCCAGCAACTTGTGGTAACCATACAGTAATTAGCAAATTGAATGTCAATCACATCTTCCGCCGTGGTGATAGGGTGGCATACCGCCGCTATGCCCCGAAGACATGAGTGTTACTACCTAAAAGCCAACCACAAGTTAACCACTGTAATTTCCTGGCTCTGCGTGCCACCAGGTCTGCGCAGGGTGGTGGGTGAAGAAGGGACATGGAGATCATTCCCATTTGATGCTCAGAGCCAGGACAGATTTATCTTGCTGCCTTTCCATGGGAGATAAATTAGACCATGAGCAATAGATCCTTCGACTTTGCTCCTCTCTGCTCTGCTGTAAACCGTGGGCAAAGCCTGCCCCAAAAAACAGGCACAGGTCTGTCGGTACCACCAGCTGCCTGCCCTCGCTATCCTCCAGGTAAGGATTAATTCCTGATTGCAAGAAAACCTGCCTTTGCCACCCAGGCAGAGCTCTCACCCTCGGACGCAGGACCTGTGCCGGGCTGGGGGCAGCGGCGTCGGGCTGTGCCGTGGCTTTCCATCCGTGTTTGCTTTCCGGGCGTGGGTGCCGAGCGCGGCGGACTGGAAAGGTAAGTTTGGTAGCTTTTCTGCGGGAGGCAAAGCCCGAGCGGGGTAAGGGTGAGCGGGGTGCTGGCAGGGCCGGCTGCCAGCGGGGGGCCCGGGGGGAGTCTCCGCGGGTGCAGGTGGAGGAGGGCGCAGGGGATGCGGAGGCAGGGGCACGGCAGCCAGACCCGCTCCCGGAGGAGCCCCGCAGGGTGAGTGGGGCCCTGGGGGGCTGCATAGCAACGGGGGGCACCCCCCCAGGGAGCAGAGGTTGCCCCAGCCATCGGTCCTGAGCACCCTTGGGAGCTGCCGGGAGGGCAGAGCCTGCTGGCAGGGCCCTCTGCGTGCGTCACCCGCTCCTCTGGACGGGCTTTAAGGAGGGCTTGACGCTGCCCTGCCTTAATTTATAGCTATGTGCTATATAGGTCCTTCCTCCTGGGTGGCCTGGGGGTGGTATGGAGAGGCTGGTGGGGTAAATAACCCTGTGCTCTGGCTTTATCTGAAAGCAATCAAGAGGAAAGGCACGTCTCCTGCGCCAGTGGGGCTGAGCCTGGATGCTCCCCTCCCCGGGAAGGGGGTCAGGGATCTCTTCCCCCCCAGCCCTTACCCGGGCACACAGCCAGCACCGCAGAGGTGCTGGGGGGGACTGAGGGGACTCAACTTTCCTTTCTGACTGCCCCAGCCCCGTGGGGGCTGCCACCGAGGTGAGGATTTGTCCCGGGAGCTTCAGGACACTGGGAGGGATCTGAGCTGGGAGTCCAGGCTCCGGCAGCCTGCCGATGGAGGGGAATCCCTGGCAAAGTGCAAAGCCCCCTTTGCAGGGTGGCCAGCCTGAGCACAGGTTTCACTGCTTGGTTTATCACCTGCTCAGTGCTCACTTAGCATCTCTAATATCCCAGGGAGTGACAGGCAGACACAGCGTGGCAGGTACCTGCAAGGTGTCTGAAAACAGCCAGACTGGACGTGGCACTGGTGCAGTCCCATCGAGGAGCTGAGTTTTGCAGTTAATATTCTCTGTGTCTCCTCGCCGCCTTTGTTTTGGAAGCAACTGGCCCTCTAACTGCATTGAATTGCCCGGCTACCTTGCACAGCCGGGATCTAATTACCTCTGGAGCTGGGAGCCCCATCTCCAAGAGGCACCCAGGCTTTTGTTTTTAATGACTTGCTGCGCTGCATTCAGAGTGTGACAATGTAGGGGAGCCTGCCAGGACCGGCTGCTGGTGCCACCGTGCTTGCACCGCGATGGCTGGGAAAGCTGATAGGAGTTGGGATGTCTCGGGCCAAGCATCTGTGTCGCGGCACTGGATTGAAAACAGAATAAATGGGTCTAGCGATGAGCACAGCTCTCTGCCGTGTCCTGGGAAGCAATCTGGATCGTGTCCTTCCCTATCGTGATGCTCTGGCAGAGGGAAAGTGTGGTCAAATCCATCTGTACAGCCCCCAGAAGGAGCGAGGAGCTGAGGGGGACTGGGATCTCGCCTCCCTTGCCATGCTGCAAGCTATCTCCAGCCTCCTGTTAATGTTTACAAGGCAGGTCTGGCGTCGTCTGTCCAAAGACCAGAAACCTCCCCAGCTCTCCCCGGGATCCTGCTTCCTGCCGGCCAGGGCAGGGCCACAGGACGGTCGCAGGGAGGAAAAACCCAGCTCCCCTCTGCCTCCGTAACACTGCCGGCCCCGCTCTCCCTCCAGCCAGCTCCGGCTCCGCTTCCCTTCTCGCGGGCGCAGGTACGCTGGGGTGAGCTCCTGGGACCTTGCCAGCACACCGCCGCCCCGGGCATCTCCGCTTACAAGCGGCTCCTGCCAGGCAGAAGAGGGGGGGGAAGGTATTTTTAGGGCTGTTGATCTGACACACAGCTGAGTTTCCTCTCCTGTAAGGTTGGGGTTTGGGGAGAGGGCAGGAGAGGAAGCCGCAGGGCGAGCTCCTGCTTTGGGTTCTGTGTTTAACAGGACCAAGGTCATTCCCCACCACTCTTATCTGTGGCAGATATTTTTTTGCCTCTCTCCAGTTCACGCTTGCAGTTTTACCCCTAGGCGATAGTTACCCAGCAGCTAAAATCTTCCTTTGTTAACAATGCACTGAGAAACATCTATGTTGTTTGAGCCTGCTCGCAGGTTGTTGGTTTATATTTTTAAACCACTATCGTTATACTTGGGAAAAAGCAGCTTTCCATAGATTAGCAGAAAGAGAGGCCAAACATGGCAGTTTATGCATCTGTTGGCCTTCAGATATGAGGCTGCCCTATAAATAAGAGTGTATTATTAGGTTGGTCCTTGCCATCTGGAGCCACAGGGTACATGGTACCCATACGCCCCAGCCACCCTCTGCGCTGGGAATGCTTGGCACCTTGGGGTGACCGGCTTTGAGGGGGACAGACCTGTCAGAGAGATGCCAGAGCGCTTCAGCATCCCCAAAGGGCAGCAGCTCTGCCTGCAGCACGGGGGGCTTGCTGCCTCGTGCTTAATTCAGGTGCAGGAGGGACCGCTGGCTGCCCTTCAGTTCTTGGGATTGGCATTGCTGGCACATCAAGACCCTCATGATCCCAAAATGGCCAAGGCTGGCCAGACGCCCTGGGTGATGCCAAACCTCTGGCTTCTTGGGCAGCCCTGGGGTTTGCCCCCAGCCGGCCACGCATGAGGAAAGGAGTCAGATTCTGGGAGGGGACCACAGGGATCCCAATGTCCTGATGGCTTTTCGGTAAGGGGCTCGTTATTATCATGGGTGAGGGATGACTTTAACCCTTAAGTCTCTGGTTCCTGATGGAAAAGGGTCCTGAGCCACGAGTGTGAACTCGCAGGGGCACAAATGCAGGCAGATCTTCGCCTTTCAAGCAGGGTAGTGACCCCTGTGAAACAGAGAAGTAGCAAGGCTGGGGAGTAGTGTGTGTTTTGGGGGACACAAGGACTGCATACACCTCCTCGGAGAGCAGAGGGTCCACTCTTGAAGGACGTTCACATTTTCCTGCTGGGAGAAGCAGACCCAACCATAGTGAATAGGCTGGTTTGGGTGAGGGACACCCTAGAAAAAGCCTGGGGAGGAGATAAACCTCACAGGAGGTTTGTCCTCACTGTGTGGGCTGGGAAATCTGCTGGGACCTTCCCCTTCAGCAGCTTACCTCGGTCCTGCCTTCCTGCGCCGCTCCCCTTGCCTCTCCCTCCCTGCAGATGAGTAATGCCACGCGTGCCTTGTCCTCTCCCATGGCACCCGGCACCCCGGGGCCCGACCCGGCAGCCAGGCTGGCCTTGGCTTCCCCATCCCCAGCCCTCGTCCTGCTCACGGCCGCCCACAACAGCTCTGAGGATGGCCAGCAGCTTTTCCTGACCACGACAGCAGCACAGGTCATCTCCGGCATCTTCGTGTGGTCGGCGCTCATCGTCACCTTCCACCAGGTACCGGCTGGAGCAGAGACGGGGCTCAGCACTGAGGTTGATGCAAGGGCAAAACTATTGATTGCGCCCAAGTTCATTGCAAATCACTCAGGTCTAGATAAATATTTCGTCCCATTGCTGCCTAGAGGGGATATCTCCGCTGTTGGGAGCCTGGTGCTGGCAGCTCAGGAGGGTGGACTTTGCCCACATGCTCCCCAGCCGGCTGCCAGAGCCAGGAGAGGTTGCAGCGTACCGGCACTGCCCGGAGGCAACACACAGTGGGGTTCCTCATCTGGCACCCCGGGGTCTGTGCCTTTGGGGTGCATGCTGCCAGCTGCCTTGGAACATACTGCCAGTGGGCATGGGTTTGGGTGCTGCGCAGATCCGTGCTGCTGAAGGCAACCCGGGGGAAAGCTGGTGCCTCCGAGCGCTGGAACGGGGCTGCACGTGGGCTGGCATGGAGGAGAGCATGCTCCCCACTCAGCACCAGGGAAGGGACCCTATTTCCATGTGTTTTTGTGGAAGGGATTGCCCCAGGGACCAGGATGGAGCCTGTTTCACGTGTCTGTTCACTGTGGTGGGTCTGTGGTCGAAAGCTGGTGGTGCTCTCATCCCAGGGAGGAGGGTCAACACGGGACAAGCGTCCTGCAGCCGCCCAGGCTGGGGACACCCCCGGTTTCCCTCCTGAATGGTGGTAGCCACAGCTCTGCATGCTGGGCACTTTGCAGATCTACACGCACCTGAGGAATTACACCATCCCCAAGGAGCAGCGCTACATCATCCGCATCCTATTCATTGTGCCCATCTATGCCTTCGACTCTTGGCTCAGCCTCCTCCTCCTCGGCAGCCACCAGTACTACGTCTACTTTGACTCGGTGCGCGACTGCTACGAAGGTGAGTGCAGCCTCTCCTTGGCAGGGAGGCTGATGGCAAAGCAGGGCTCTCTCCCAATGACCTGTGTCTCTGGAGCGTCCTGGATTGCACAAAGCGGCAAATCTCCATCTCTTTCACTTCCCACTCTCCCTTCCTCCATGTGGAGGTTTTCCCCATCCTCCATCAGCAGCAGGGAGGGGATGCCCCACAGGGAGACACAAGCTGGTGCCTTTCCACTGCCTGCCTGTAGGCTCAGGGGGAACCCAGCGTCATGCTCCTGGGGAAAGAGGTTTTCTGATTGCCTTTGGGATAGAAATGCAGCTTCTCTCAAGTGGAGAGTAGATGTACCTAAGAAATAGGGGAGTTGGGATGCTCTGAGGTACAGGGGAAGCTCGTCGGGGTTGAGGATGCGCTCCCACCTTGTTCTCCCCTGGGGAGCGGAGGGGTGTGGGTATGTGTATTACTTCAGGTTTGGAGTATATGAAAAATAAGTGATGGGGATGTTCAATAAAACTGTTCCTTGCTGGCTGCCAGCCGCTTGTGCTGCCCCTTAGCAACTTTGAGGTCCTTCCATGCAGACAGGCCCTGGCCATTGCACTCCTGCCTGGGCTTGGCTTGCCTGGGCATGCATGGAGGCCAGCTCCACGAGCACTGCTGGGACGTCTGACCACTGCCACGTGCACGCAGGGTCTGTGTGTGCACGGGGGAGCTGCTGCATCTGCAATGAAGCCTGTGCACATGGTGCAGTGCATCCAACTCCGCTTGGAAGTCAGATGGATTTGACCTGCTGCTTCTCGCTGGGCTCCCAACCTACCAGTGTCCCAAATTCTGATGCTGTGCTGGGGTGGATGAGAAGACACCTGAGCAGGGAGGGATGTAAAATGCAATAACACCCCCGCTCCTAGATCTCCATCAGCCCTGCTGATCGTGTCTGCCCTTGCCTTGCCAGCTTTCGTGATTTACAGCTTCCTGAGCCTGTGCTTCGAGTACCTTGGTGGGGAGAGCACAATCATGGCAGAGATCCGAGGGAAGCCCATTGCGTAAGTCCCCGAGTCCCACGAGTCCCTCAGACCTCCACCTGCTTTCCCCATCCAGCAGCCCCAAACAGCATCTCCTCGACTTCTGCTTCCAGGTCCAGCTGCTTTTATGGGACCTGCTGCCTTCAGGGTATGTCCTACTCCATCGGGTTCCTGCGCTTCTGCAAGCAGGTGGGTACCCGACGGGGCGCATCAGCTCCGCTCCCCTCCAACACGGGCTCTCTGGGTGGCAGGTCCCTTCCCTGCTGCCCTGCTGAGAGGCCTCTGCTTCACCACTCTCCCGAGATGCTCTTTTTGGTTTTTTTTTCCTCCGAGGGAGGCAGCTCACCCAGCTGGCCGGCACCTGGCCAGCAGCAGGGCTCAGCGCTCGCTGTCCTTGACTCTGACTCACTGCTGAGTCAGGGTCTCCTCCCACTGCAGAGCCGAGATTGCCATCTCTGGTCAGTCCCAGGTTAGCCAGGAAGGCTCTCGCACTCTCCAGCGCTGTGGGCTGCATCCTGGCATCAGTCTGTCCCCCAAGCCACCCAGTCCCCCCCCTCGGAGTGGCTATGCTGCCTCTCAGGAGCTGTCTTTTGGGAGCCCTGCTCCCTTCCATCTGCAGACCTTGAGCTGGTTCATATTTCATCCCCCAGTATTGGTCCCTCCCGTGATGGAGGACTGCTCTCCACTGCGTCTCTGTCCCGGGAACAGAGGGGTTGGCTCACGTGGAGGGGCCAGGGGTGGCAGGAGCTGCAGGGCGGGCGGTGGGATGTCCCTGCTGCCCGGGGTGCACCGTGTCTCTCCCCTGTGCAGGCCACGCTGCAGTTCTGCATTGTGAAACCCCTCATGGCGATCATCACCATCATCCTGCAGGCGTTTGGGAAGTACCACGACGGGGACTTCAAGTGAGGATGCTGGGTCAAGCTGGGGAGGGTGAAGGGGACAGGAGGGGTCCCTGCTCCATCACAAGGGACAGGGTCTCCTGCCAACCCCACCCAGGGAGCTGCTCCATGGGTAGTGAGAGCACTGGGGAACAGAAACCCACTGCCCCCTGATAAGAAAGGGACAAAACTCCTCTGATCCATAGTAAGAGAGATCCCAGCAACAGAGGAAAAGCTGAGAATGGCTCCCTGCTCCTGCCCTTTCTCCCTGCCTCTCCTTCCCCTCCTGCACTGTGCTCTCCCCGGGGGCAAAGGCACACACTTCTCCCCCTTCTTTTCTTCCTTCCTTGCCTCTGGTTCCACTCGCTTCGCTTCCCGCAGCCCATGGCATCAGCTTGCTCTCTCCCCACAGCGTCCAAAGCGGCTACCTCTACATCACCATCATCTACAACTTCTCCGTCAGCCTGGCACTGTACGCCCTCTTCCTCTTCTACTTTGCCACCACGGACCTGCTGCGCCCGTTTGAGCCGGTCCTCAAGTTCATCACCATCAAGGCAGTCATATTCCTCTCCTTCTGGCAAGGTGGGTCCCACCACAGATGCCCAGCACTTCTCCTCCTGTAGCCCCACCTGACCCGGGGACGCAGGACCAGAGCTGATCCCTCTCCCTTCTCCTGCACAGGGACATTGCTTGCAATCCTGGAGAAATGTGGGGTGATCCCTGAAGTTCAGATCATCGATGGGAAGGAGGTGGGAGCTGGGACGGTGGCTGCTGGCTACCAGAACTTCATCATCTGCATTGAGATGCTCTTTGCTTCCATTGCCCTGCGCTACGCGTTCACCTGCCAGGTGTACAGAGAAAAGAAAGAAAACTCAACAGGTAACTCTTCCTCTCTTCTTCCTTCCTTCATTGGTGAGTAAGGAAAGAGGAGACTCCCCCTTATAGCATTACCAGTGGGATGCTAAAAGCCACCAGAGGTGTTTTCTTCTCCCATGCTCCATGAGTTTCTTCTCCCTATTCCCTCGTGATACCCATGAGCCACAGCAAGTGGATAGAAAAAGACTTTGGTGTGGATGGGCAGCATTAGGGGATTACAGTAGTACAGCACATGCTGCTGGAGTGGTTCCATCCTCTTCGAAACACGGATCTGGGGTTGCCTTTCCTCTCCTTGGCGCTTACCACTGCAAGCTGATGTGGCCCACGATGAGGCCCTGATCTTGAATTTTTAAGGAAAAGTGTCACTCCAGTCTTGGAGCACTTGGGCGTATTGACTGTCTGCTGTCCCATCACCCTCCCACTCTCCCTGTTTTTCAGCAAACCTTGCCCCAATGCAGAGCATCTCGAGCGGGCTGAAGGAGACCATAAGTCCCCAGGACATCGTGCAGGATGCGATCCACAACTTCTCGCCCGCATACCAGCAGTACACCCAGCAGTCCATGCAGGAGGCAGAGCGCAAAGCGCCGGGAGAGAACGGGCACGTGGTCTCCAAGGTGGAGGGACTAAGCAGCAGAAAGAGCAAAAACATTGAGAAGAGAGTGCTGATCCTGTCGGACGAGGAGCTGTAGGAGACGTCAGAGGTGACAGTGATACTGGAGAGGTTTAAACCCATGCAAATGGGAGCTGTCTCATGGCTGAGACAACCTGGTCTAATTGGAGTACCGAGAAGCCAGGAACTCTACCCGAAAAGCCAGCCTCTCGAAGGGAAGATGCAATAACCCAGGGAAAGGTTAAATCAAACAGTGCCAGCTTCTGCTGTCCCATATCTACTGGTGTTAGGGACTGGGCTGACTCTGCTCCTGCGACTAAGCAGCCCTGCCTTGCTGTCTGGGCTTTGCGGCCCCACTGCTGGTGTCTCGATGCCAGCCCTGGGGGATGCCAGGAAGGGAGGGGAGCCAGGCTGCAAGACGGACCAGCCGCCCTCGCCCTCCTCTTACCTCCAAACAGCGCTGAGGCCTGCCAGAAATGCTTTTCTCAGCACAGTTCTGCTCTAGTTTCTCCCAATTTGAGTAAAAAAAAGATCTCAAAGGGCCCTGTGAAGAAAACCAGCCCAGGAAGGTGACTTCACTTCACCTCAAAACCCGGTAACGGCTGAAAGACGTCATTCCTTATTTTTACATCTTCTCCCCTCTCCTTCTCCCAGAAAAGCCTACGGAGTTGTGCAGAAGACCTTTACTAGGGAGGAAGAGTAAGTCCTCCTCTTCTCCCTCCAGATGGGGATGCAGCTGCCCAAGTAACTCCCCTGGGAGCAGCAGTGAGGTCCCACTCGGGGCTAACGCACGGTCTCGGTCTTGCAGCTGCATTTCTGAGAGCTGCCTGTGACAGAAGCGCTTGTTTATGTCTAAACCGACTTATCTCTGAATGGATCAGAAGTTAAAAGGGACTCGAGCTTCCTTATCAGAGGCTTTATTAGGAACCAGACTGTGACTGGTGGTGGTAGGAATGCACTTATTGCGAACTGTCTGTTCCTCCTAACCCCCGTCCCTGGGCTTTGCCCAACCTGTGGGAGGGCAGGCGGGAGCCGAGCCGGCCGGGTGACGGTGGCGGGGACAGAGGGGTGGCTGGGGGCTGCCGCCACTCGGGGCACGACCGCTGGCGGGGAAGATACTGCGTGGAGGGATTTTCCCCCTATCAGCGATGGAAAGCATGCGTCCTTCTGTTAAACTTCCTCTCTGGGTTTTTTTTTTTTTCCCAATTTTTAGTCCAATTTCTGTTCCCCTGTTAATCAGATGATCCCTGGGAACTTACTTAGGCACTGGCCAGGCTGTTGTTTGCGGGTGGGAGCTGGGTAATGAAAGGACGAGGGCAAATCTGCAGCCTCAGATTTGCAGTCACGTGGCAAAGTGATGGGTAAAGCTTAGAGCCATTTTACACACAACTCCTAGTGTGTTGGGTTTTTTTCCCCTCCTCTTAAGCTGCAAAATGTAAATCGCAACATGAAATTATTTTATTTATGTATTTTTTTCTAATAAACAGCAATTTCTACCACGGGGTGAGCAAGTGTTTTCACTTAGCTCAGCAAGCAAAGCCCACGATCTGCCTGTTCCTGCTCTAATGCTGATGCTCTTAAGCTCAACGTCCTCCCGGCCCCTCGATGCTGGCCCAGCAGAAATACCTGCACACGCAGCATCCTTCACATTTTGGCATTCCCACAGGATTTGTGCTCATCTTTTTCACTCCACAAAGAGTGTGTGCATCCCTCGCTCCCTCTCCTTGCACCACACCTCTTCCAACCCTCACCTAAGCTGTAGATGCAGCAGTTCAGAGCTGCTGGATCTGCTTTAGCCGAGCTAAGTCCAGACTCCAGCAGCAAGACAACCTCTATTTATTACTGTTGGAGAAACCTTATCATGCTGGAATCCCTGACTCCACACGAGCAGCCTATAGCTAAGCCAGTCTTGCAAGTCCCTCTGCTCCGAAGCACCGCTGCTCATACCTGCTCAGCCGCCGTGACTGCTGCTGCTTTTCCTGCAATGAGGTCCATAAGCAAGAGCCATATGCTCTGTGCATCCAGGCATCCATCCTGGGTCCTCGCACATCCTGGGAGCAGGCCCCCCTGCCCACGAAAGCACAGCCTCGATGCTCAGGGGTGAGACTGCTTGGCTCTGTAATGTAGCCAGTACCAAAGCAGGGACCTCTCTCAGCTGAACCTCTTGGTCTCCTCCACCCCTGTGGGAGAGGGCTGGTCACAGCTGCAGAAACAGAGGCTGCTCCGGCTCCCGGGGCGAGGACAGACTGCAAAGGTGATGAGGGCACATCTGTCCACACGCTCACAGCCGCTGAGATAAAGACTCGCACAAGAACACAGCAAGAAATGGAGTTGTACTTCATTGCACAAATGATCGACTCCGGTGCATAATGGGCCTGCGTTCATTAATCCTGCCAGCAGGTGCAAGTCCCACTGCAGACAATAACATTTGCCTATTTATGTCAAGCCCTGATTACTGTATTATATGTAAAACAGGTCTTTCTTGCAAGCAAAAAAGGGGGGGGGGAAGGAAATCAGCTGTGACTCATCCAAGTCAGCAGTGTGATACCAGCCTGAAGGAGCCGTGCTGGGCTGGACACCAGCTGGCTGCTGCGCCATGCAACAGCAGGCAACGCTCCCCTTCAGCAGGCGCGAGCTTGGCCTCCTGGTCGTCCTTTTTCTTGGAGAAGGGAGAGAGGCAAGAGCTCACGGCTCAGGCTGGGCACCGTCACAGCCCTCAAACCTGTCAAAACGCATCCACAGGGAACAGAAATACCAACGGTGTTGTAGGCTGAACGCATTCCCCGGCAGACACGGTCCCGTGCTCCTCTGCTAACGCGTCTCCTCCACCTCTTCCACAAGGACGCGGGGAAAGCTGGCGGCGAGCACACGGGTGACCTACACAGGAGCCCGGCTGTGCCTGGAGCCACGCCAGCAGGCAGCTTGGGAGGAACAGGCTCTTCTCGCTGCCAGCAGCAGGCTCCGGTGGTCGGCAGATTTGTTTTCCAGTTGTTGCTTGTCCTCGGGCTTTCCCCAAGGACATGGCTGGGCTGCAGCTCTTGGTTCTCCCAGTGCTTTTTGGGCTTGCGTCAGGCAGGCTTACAACCTGCTCGTGTCAGGATGCACCCTCACGGGGCACACGCGAGCCGGGGCTGACCGCGCGTCCTGCGAGCGGAGGGGAAGGAAGATGGCCGCAAGCACCGCAGCAGAGCCAGTGCCCTGGGACCCAGCTGCTTGCCTCTTAGCGCCCAGTCAGAGGCAGAGAGGCTTCTTTTTTGGGGTGCTAGCACCTACCAGTGAGCCCCCGGGCCCAGCTGCTGACAGGCAACAGACTGTCAGACCTGCCTCAGAGAGCAGGATTCATGCTTTTGCAGCCCTGTTCGCAGAGACTCTTCTCCCCCAGCTGTAGGACTTTCTCCTCCCCTAAGCACAGTGAAGGTTGAGTTTCCTTTCACTGCTGAACCTCCACCTGGCCCATTCCTGATGCCTTTTTCCTCCTGAACTAATGCTCCTCCATCCCTCCAATAGACATGACTGGCCCACCTCCCTCTCTATGGACACGGCTCCTTGCTGCCATCTCTCCGGGCAGGAGCTGCTGCTGCTGATTTTCCTGCTCAGCACGGTAACTGCAATCACCCCCCAGGCTCCACTCGCATCCCTGCTCAGCCAGGCCTGCCTGGCCCCACCTCTGGCACCTAATGACCATCCATTACCCGCTGACACACAAAGCCTTCTCAGCCCTGCTTCTCTCCACTTTGCCCTACCTCTAATTCCAACCTCGGCCAATGCACCCATCTGCCTCCAACCTATTGCCTCAACCCAGTACAGGCCAAGCGTTTTCCTCCTTCAGCTGACCCCTCAAGAAAATTGACCCTTTGGAATAAGGGATTAAAGCTAACGTGGCCCCTAGGAGCTCAATGGCACAAGGTGCCACCTCTTTGAAGACCAAACAGGGAAAAACAGAAAGATGAAATATTGATGTAAGGGGTTAAAGCAGTTTATTCACAAGCAGTCGCACAAGAAAGCGGTGTAGGGATATTTCACAACCCAAAGGAGGAGAGGGGAGCATCTTTCTCCAGCAGTGTGACCGGTCTCATGGCACAGGGTCTCCAAGCCAGGAGTGGCCTTGTGCAGCCAGATCCCAGCACCATGGCTGCAGGCAGGCACCTGCCAAGCTATCAGTCCCCGCCTGTGCTACCATAAACACCCACAGGTCATACAATAGGCACAGCCTGGGTTAGAACAGATATAGGTGGTCTGAGCACGGGATCTACCAGCCAAGCAGCTTGGACAAGAGCTGTCCCTTGAGTGCGTTGCAAATACACCAAGGAAGCACTGCAGCCTGGCTGGAAGACGGGCAAGCTGGCTATGCCGGGCCGGATCAGATGCTTGCAAAAGCCCGAGCAGCCATCACACTCGCCTTAGCCCAGCCCGCCTCCTAAAAAACACATCGCTCACCGGCAGCGCTGCAGCCGACAGTCAGCTGTATGCTGCACCGGGGACGGGCAGGCAAAGAAACCGAGGCAAATGCTCCACTGAAGATCAATTCAAGCTCCAAAACGCTGACCATAGACCAGGGCAAGTCTGAAACCAGAAAATGCTTTATTGGAAAGGTACAAAAAAACCAGTCACTGCAGCTAAATTTACAGCAATAAATTACGTTGTGGCTGTCAAGAGAAAGTAATGGACACATACACAGGGCTATTCGCCTTACAAACAGGAATCCACATTGCTTGGTATATCAATAATTTATTTTATAATAAAAAAGCAGCACAAAAATAAATATTGAAATGAAATTACTGAGTAACCACAGAGGATAGAATGAGCTGGTGATAAAAAAAAAAAAACAAACAACTTAAAACAGAAGACTTCTATCATTAAAAAAATGAAAGCAAGTATCCACCATCTACAGAAACACCCCAGCAGACTGAAATACAGACGAAGGAAAACAAATCCACATTACAAAAGTTTTTCAGTTTTGTTTTTTTTTTTAAATAAAAACAATCATGACAATGAAGTTTAAATGATTTGAGAGAGAAAAAAAAAAAATGCCACCTTCTCCTCCTCCCCGGGTCTGAACCGTCCAGTGGCCTGACCACTCCGCGCTGCCGTGGCATCGCGCCCAGCCCTGCCACAGCTCACCTCCGCACCGGCTCACCCGCCAGTGCCTCGTCCCCTCCCCAGCCGTCCCCGGAGCTGTGGTGTCACCCAGGTCTCTAAGCTTGCACTTTGCGGTCTCCTCCGGCAGAGTTGGGCAAGAGCAGAGACGCTGACCTGCTTCAAAGGGATCTGGAGCTGCCCTGGAGGGAAAGGTTCCCCACTCCCAGCAGAGAGCACAGCAAACACATCTACAAGAACAGAGATGTCCCTCCCGGTCCCTGCCCAAGGCTTTCTTCTCCTCCTGCCTCCCACCCAGCCCATGGTTCACACTGCGGATGGGGAGCAACCAAAGAAAGGCCAGGCCCAGGGGAGAGGACCCCAGCACTCAAATCCAGAGCCCCCGCTCCTCAGTGGGGTGGCGGGGGGACAAATTAAAGGGGGCAGAGAAGGGAGCCCCGGCATCCAAACTACTGCAGCAAAGAGACAAGCGAGAGGTACGGCTGCGGGGGGAGCGCTGCCAGGGCCGCCTGGGCAATTCCGCAGGCAGCAGCCAGCTCCCCATGCGGCGCTCGCCCTGGGTGTCAGGCTTGCAAGTGCAGGACGGAGAGAAAAACAAAACAAAACAAAAAAACAACAGAAACAAACCAAACCCCAGAGGAATGCAATGCGACAACCCCAAGCTGGAGGGCCCTCCAGGGCGGAGGGTGGAGGAGCTGGGTCTCCAATGCGGTCAACAGCTTTCGGGTCATTCCTCCCTCCACGTTACCTTGCAATTCTGATCCCTCTGTGGAAGTTTAGCCAGGACATTTCATTCCCCTCCAGGTCACCACCCAGGGAGCCCTGGACTGGCAATTTCTTTTAATAAAGATTTACAGTATCAAACTTGGAAAAAAAATTATTTTTTTTTACGAAAAATCTGTACGATAAAATGTATATAATTATATATTTATATATATATTTCTCTCTCTTTAAATATTTCCACGTGGTCCTTATGGATATCCAATATGGATTACCTACCATGGCTATGGTATCAACAGCTTTAACAACACCCAGGCCTCTTGTTCTTTATCGAGTGACCAGAGATTTAAGTGCCTACCAGCACTAAACTAGCAATCACTTGGACAAGCCTTTGGCACCCTTCCAAGAACTGGAAAAAAAGGAATACTTGGCCGCAAGGGAAGTGCCACATAAAGATATGTTTCTCAACTCTTTCCAACAGCAAGAAGACCCCACGGAACAAAGTTCGACCTCCGTCCCCCTCAGTGCGACTGGTCTGATTTCCCCGGCGGGGGGGTCAAGGGCAGCCAGAGGGTGTTCCTATCTAGCCAGGAATGTTATGGAGCTCTGGAGCTGTTTTAAAGACTGGAAGCATTTGGGCATTTTCAAGTCAACTGGCCTTTTTCATTAAAGTTTTCATTTAAAGCCCCAACAGTGCCAGGAGTCTCCATTTTGCCTGTTTTCGGAGGCACCTGTAAGGTCTGGGCAAGTTTCCAATGTCTGTGAGCTGGAGAACATGAGAGGACCAGGAAATGACAGTAACATCTTTCTCTTCCTCAGCTTCTGCTGTGGGAGTCAATAACTGGTACTGATACACAGGACATCGATCTGCCTGTTCGGAGATAGGGAGGGAGTGGAGGAGAAATGAGGTAACGCTAAGTGTCATCCAAACTCTACATGTTGGAAAATCACTTGAAGGAAACTCCCTGCTCCCCTCCATAACATGTGGATCTGGCAGGGGTAACAAGCCTTCAGGAAGCGTTTCA
This sequence comes from Gorsachius magnificus, assembly GCA_034008185.1. Classification (NCBI taxonomy): domain Eukaryota; kingdom Metazoa; phylum Chordata; class Aves; order Pelecaniformes; family Ardeidae; genus Gorsachius; species Gorsachius magnificus. The sequence continues at coordinate 6,942,052 of CM067087.1, forward strand.
CTTACACCCTTTCTGGCTCAGTAAGGTCACAGATGTCAATGTTGAGGACTGAACGAGAACCAACTCTGAGGTTTCTCTTTTCATTAACCTATTTCACAAAGGACCCTCCTGGGAAATCCAGAGACTCCGATGACAAGGTGAAAAAAAAAGAAAATGCAAGCTAACAACTTCTTCCAAAGACAAGTAGGGCTTCGCTAAATTTCTACAAACTTACTGCCATTCAAGGCAAGACAAAGCCTCAGACAACAAATTATACTGGGTGTCAGATGCCAGTTCACTGTCCCCTTTGCAACAACGGTGGCACTTGATTATTCTCTGTCAGTCCAAAACACTCATAAATTCTCCATGACCCTTGTTTTCTGTTCTGGAGCCCAAATCCCCTAAGCTCTTCTCCTCATCTTAAACTTCAGCAATCTCATTCTCTTCTCACCTGCATGACAACAGGCATCGTCTATTCCACAAGCCTCTGACCTGCCCTGCAAAACTCTCAGTCCCTTTTCTTTCCTACTTCAAAAAAAAAAAAAAAAAAAAAAAAAAAACAAAACACACAAACACCACATAGCTATATTTTTTTTTTTTTTTTTTTTTTTTTTTTTTTTTACAGTGACCTGGAAACATTCGTCTTTTCAGCACTGCTGTGCAACAGCAGAATCTCTCCTTTCAGCTTCCCGCCTCCTGCCCACTGCCAAGCCAGAAATCCCTCTCCCAAACCATCGCTCAGAGCCATACGAACGACTTCTCGATCCCAATTCTTCCGTCCCCTACACACACCCTGATTCACCATCCTGCCCTCCATGCACCTCTCGGGATAATTCACCTATTCCCAAGAGAAAGCGTCAAGTTTCAGGGTCACATTCACACAGGCTGTCTGAACACCGAGGGTTCTACTCTGTACTCTTTGGATCCCAACTTCAGCGCCTGACATGCTATGGAGAGGAAGAGACTCTTCCAGCTCCCATCCGCCCTCCCCATAGCCCTTCTCTGGCCATCAAAGACTGGTGAGCCCAGCTCTCCAGCTGGGATGTTCACTGCTAACCTACCAATGCTTTTGTCAAAGAGGAGGCTCTATAACTTCTCTCCTCCCGTCTGAATGCTATTGCCCTCTTGTTAACACTTCAGTGCTTTAAAAACATCTTTCCAAAATACTCTGCGCAAACTCCTTCTCACAGTGCTGATCCCAGCAGAACTGTCCCACCTTCTTGCAGCCAGTTCTGCCTCCACTTGGTAATACTTGCAGCATTTTTCCTCCTCATCTCCCCTTCTCCTCCCCATACAAGCTCTTCAGAAAAAAAAAAAAAAAAAAAAAGCCGCTACTTCAAGACTGCAGATCATTTGGAAGAAATAAACTGCATAAATATACCCAATTCACAGGCACACCTTAGGGAAGGAGCTATCGGGAAACTTGGGCTTGGAATACAGGAGGCTGCAATGTAGTTTTTATAGGCCACACAGGTAATGGGGCATATTAAAATATGTAAAATATGTATTTTTCCATATTTTAACAGCATGGATTTAAAACAAAAGGTTATTCCTAATGGGTGTGGTCAGACCCAAGCATTAGTCTCCATCATCCTCCCGCTCCCACCCACTCATAGCAGGATGAAATCTAATCCAAAAAGCCTATATCCCTGCCCTCGTAATATTAGATGGAAGTGGGGAAGGGAGGGGAGACCCTTCTTACAGGGACTAGGATGCCACTAAAGGAAACTCTTTTTTCCATACATTCATCTCACATGATGATTTCTACGGTCCATCTGTTTCCTGGCTCTTGAGCATCATTCACAAAGGCTCCGGAGGCTCCTCAAGTATCTTCTCCCAGCTGGAAAACTGCCCACCGCTGAGAGGGGTTTGGGGAGGCAGGGGGAAGGAGGAAGCAGATCTTGCAATTTGTACTGCATACAGAGCTCAAATCCTGGACATGAGAGGTTGATGGAGCCACCAAGTCCAGATAGAAGCAGCCAGTTAAGTTCCCTTTGTAGGTTTGGGGTTTGTTTTTTTTTTTCTTTTTTTTTTTTTTTTCCTCTATTTTTTGCACTTTTGGAAGAGAATTGTTAAAATGCCAATTCTTGACATGACCAAGGACTCCGGAACAATGCATAAGAGCCTTTTCCCCTCCCCTCTGAAAGGCTGCTAGTTCCCCCCACCGAGGGCACTAGGACGCTGCTGAAAACGGCACAGAACTGGATGAGATTTCGGCTGATTTCACAATGGTGATGACACTGGTGGTGGCAACTTTGGTCGGGGTAATAGGCCCTCGCGCCACAGTACGAGCAAAGGTCTGGAGTGCTTCGTACTTGGAGCGCAAGGCGTCCAGCTCTAGCTTCATGCTGCTGTTTTCTCTGGCCAGCTTCTCCACCTCTTGCTGCAGCTCAACCCGCTGCCTCTCTAGCTCCTCTTTCTGAGTCACACGCTTGATGCGGCAGCTGGCAGCGTAGCCCCGGTTCTTCAGCGTGCGCCTCCGCTGCTTCAGACGGATGACCTCCTCTTTGGTGAGACCCCTCAGGTGCTGGTTCAGCTCCCGTACGGACATTGACACGAGTTCATCATCACTCAGCACTGGGGCATTCTCTCCTGACTCCTCCTTTACCTGCAAATACCAACAGCACAGGGATAGCAGCAGCCCTTTATGTGAACGGCTGTTCTGGACAGTGAAGAGAGACAGGGCACCCCTCAGCAGTGTGACAGCCCTACCTGGAAAACACCCACGAAGCACTGTAGAGAGCACATGTGCCACTAAAACATCTGGATAAAACATAGCAGAGACCTGAGCACTGCTGTTGCCTGGGTTTGGGTAACCGTCTTAAGTTGGAGAAAGCAGTGAGCCTTACACACCCAGCATGAACTGAACAGTAATGTTTTTAAGGAAATAAATGTAGAGTAGACTGAAGCCCTTTGCGTTCCTTTGTCATGACCCGGAATTCATACCAAATGCTAAAGATGACACCTTTTCCCAGCATTATGCTGGGACACCGGGGAAGCACCTCAAAAGCAGAATAGCCACTCGTATGCAGGGTTTAATTCAGCATTTTGTGGCTTTTCATTGAAGGCTGCTCATCCAAGCAGCAAACAAAACCAACCCTGCTCGGCTTCAAGGACCACAGCCTGATTTGGTTTTCCTGGTACAGAGGCCAGACTCTGAAGTTACATGAGAAAGACATGAAGGCCTTGTGCCTTTTTCTCAAGCAGGTTTGCTGCCACAATTATTTTCAGAATCATAGCATCATTTAGGTTGGAAAAGACCTTTAAGATCACCGAGTCTAGAACCTTTAAGACATCACCCTTTTGTCCCTTCAGAGACTGCAGGACATCTGGAACGAAGAGCTGAGACACCAGAAAGAAACTGTGACAATGCATGCACAACCTGTGCGCAGACCACCACCGAGCTGGTATGTCCGAGGCATTTACTGTCTCACGGATCTGAGAGACACCAGCTGAACACGTCCTTTCCCCAGTGCCTCCCAGTTGTGAGAGTAGATGTACTTCATTAGCAGGCCTGGGAGCACTGGTTTCAGGATGCTGCCAGCACCTGCCATAGTCAAAAGTCTCTTGGATAGCAACTGGGATACTCTAGCCTCCACGCCATCCCAGAGACTTCAGACTTCTTTCTGGGTATCGTTGGTCTTCTTCTACCCTAACCTTTCCTATAAATAGTGGGAAATTGCATCAGCACCCATTTGCAAGAGTCTCTCAGAAAGAAAAAGAACAGTCACATACGACCGATGTTGCACGGAACATGGTTCTGCAATAGCCCCCCCCGCCACCCCGCATCACCCACTCGGCCTTCTTCCCTACCTTTAATGCCTTGTTCGGTTTGGGATTAGTCGTCATAACCTGAGCACAGTCTTCCGGACAAAACCGCTCAGAAATTGCAACTGGAAAAACAAAAACCAAGATTTTCAGGTTACAGTAATCTCAGAGATGAAGACAGAAAGAAGACACCCAATGCACAGTCCAAACCCCCAACTCAACCACCATTGAAATAAATAACCACACAGTTGTTTAAAACACCGGGATGGACTCAGAGATCAGTTTTCCCCATTCAGATACAAGAAAGAGAAATTTGCGTTAAGTGCATTGCTTTTTAACGCTAAAGACCTCATATTTTGCCATTAACTATGCTAAGATTAAGCAACGAAGACGGGGCAGGGAGGGGGGAAAGAACATCAGCTCCCGCCTGTAAAGAACAGTTACGCTAAGCGCCGTACCCCGCCTCGCAACAGGCCACCCCTTCTCGCGGGGAGCGCAGAGTGTGGCCTCCCAGGCCCAGTCACTCGCTCACCTCCCTCCGGAGGAATCCCAGACACTCGGAATGGCCTATTAGGGACTGAATTAAGAGTTACTGCCGCTCATAAAAGGCACTGGAAAGCCACAAGACAACAACTCCCTTCATTCTTATTTTGATTCTTATTAACCCGGCTCGAAATTGAATCAGCAACCCAGAAGGAAGCTGCCTGGTTTGTAACCTGCTTTCGGTGCCGTCCCCACCCAAAGGAGACGCTACCAGAAAACCCAAACAACAGAAACAAAAGCCCCCCCTCCGCCCCCCCAATAACAAAGCCAGGCAGTAGTTCGCCTCTCCCAACGCACCAAGACTGTGGCTGCCCAATCCTCTTGGCCCCAGGCTGCAAGAGCTGACCTGCCTGATATTTCTAGGGACGTGGAAGCATGTCCACTGACAGAGAGACCATCCCCTGCCGAGACGCTGCCCTTCACTCTCACCTTAGCCGGTGACTACACCCCTTCGACCAGCGCCTTGCAGAAAATCCACCTGCGGCCGCACCTCCACCCAAAACCGTCACCCCGCGGTGACGGCAGCACGGCGGTCCATCGGGTACCTACCGCGAGAGAGGTGACCGCAGCCGTGCCACCATCACAGCCTCTGCCTATCGCTCCCCCAGCGGGGAGGGTGCGAGGTGCCGGTCCCCTCCCTCCCTGACACAGGGCGGCTTCGAGGGCTGCACGCCCAGCGGCACCGCAGAGCGCGCAGCCTGCCCGGGGGGAGTCCTCTCCTTCTCCCCCCACCCCTCCAGCCCAGCCCAAACCCTCCCCATTTCCACGTCTGCATCGTGTCACACATCCTAATCATTCATGAAAAATCCAGCCAAAGCATCCCAAGCATGATTCCCTTCTGATAGTTGCCATGGTGACCTTGGGAAAGTAGCCAACCCGGAGACAGTCGCCATGGAAACAGAGAAGCCCAAAAGCAATAATGACTTCAGGTCATGTCTGTGCAAAGACATCACGAGGTCGTCGGAGAGTAAACAAACTCATTCATATCTGCAAACAGAGGGTGGCGGGATTCGGGGAGGGGGGCATAAAGGTGGGGTGTGGGGACCAGCGGGAGCCGTGTGGGTGACGGTGCTGGCTCAGCCCGCGCTGCTGTCACTTGAATTTTATCAGTCGAGACACCTCATCGTCACACGACTTACGTAAAAATCAAGATGAGGAACAGGGTGTGGGGGGGATAATCCCGTAAGTGCAAAGCTGTGAGATGCTATCCTAGATATTAGGGAGTGTATTTAGGCACCTCCTCTATTTTTAAGCCTGAGACAGCACAGCTCTCCATGTCTGGAGGAGGGACAAGGACAGCCGCACAGCGCACAAGCCAAGATGCTCTGTGATGAATGGACCACTTACAGCAACTGGTGTGCGCTGCGTTTTCTAGAGCATCACTGAGTCCTTCCCTCCTCTCCTCTGGCACCGAACCCCACACTGGGGACACCTCCAGCAGCCCCTGCCTCACTGGGGCTGCCGGAGTGGGCTGGGCACGGGGCAGGGGAGCAAGTCCCAGTCCCCAGCAGCTTCCTCCGAGGGACAGGGATGCGCCCGACCTCTGGCTGCTGCCACACTGCGTGTTTTGCAGGAGGGCTGACTGCAGGCAGGCAGGATCTCCTGTGACCACAGGCACCTCTTCAGACCCCAGCACTGCCCATTTGCCGTCCATCGCTTCCCCTCCGCGCCAGGCGCTCGCCACCCACCCCTACCTCCAGGCCAGAGGCGCAGACGTAGGCGCTAGCATGGAGGAGGAAGGAACAAGCTCCTCATCTCGGTCAAACGGTCCCGGCGAGTTCAGGAGAGCAGAGGCGCTGCCAGTGCGTAAAGGAAACGTCCGGCAGCCCCCTCCCTGCAGACGCAGAGCGCGCGGCGGCCGCACAGGCAGTTGGTGCCATAGTTATGCAGTGAGTCACCAGCTGTTTACAGAGTTTGAGAGCTCACATTCCCACAGCATCAGAAACTCTTCCTTCCCTCGGCATCCCCCCCCCTCCCTCGCCGCCCCCATCCCTACAAGGAAAGGGGCACGCTGCCGTCCCGCTGGCGGCACTCCGCGCTGCTAAAACCGGAAAAGGAAAGTCAGAAAGGAGGGGGAGGCCGACGACAGACCCGTCACACCCACCGATTACACAAAAACCCTTTTGATCCTCACCCAGCGCGTCTTCAAAGCGCTTGCTACGCCAGCCGATGGAAAAACTGAACAGGGCCGTTTGGCTGCACGGAGATGGAAAGAAATGTAAAATATCGTGGAAAACAAGAGCCGAGGGGCGAGGTTGCCTCCGGTGGGGGTCAGTGCGCGGGCTCGCCTGCCACCCCGAGCAATGCTCCGGCTCCACGTGACAAAACCCCTTCTGGTCACCTGTTGCTCCGTGTCGCCAAAGCAACATCTCCTTACCCTGCACATTCCTCGGAGGACGACACAGACGCCTTCACGCGGGGTAGGGGGACCTTGTGCTGCACGCCTGTCTCCCCCTGCACCCCAAAGCACCCTGGACGGGCCAGCAACGCTCCGAGATGGGCCGGGATCCATCCTATTGCACCAGGGGCCACGTGCCAAATTGGCTGCCGCTGGCACAGAGATGAGCAAGGAGGTTCAGGGGCACCATCAGGAATTGTGACACGAGGCCCTCTTCAAACCTTGGTGGGAGATGGGGGTCTGCCCCAACCCCAAGGGCGGGATTTGGTGGTGCAAGTAGAACTGCTCAGAGAAGCTCAGGTCTCGCACTCAGACACGAGTGCCAGCGCAAGTCTTACCTCTGCACTAGGTGAACCCACAGGTGTGGTCTGGGCTCCGCTCGAAACCGATACAACAACACTCGTAGCCCTCACCAACAGTCCTCCAGGGCCTCGGGCTCTGTCTCCACCTCCCCACCTACAAAATCCTTCTCATCAGGACTATTTGGGATTATTCAGCTACCAACAACAAGCAACTAAGATCGGCACAGCATCTCCCACAGTTTAGAAGGCAAAACCCCATGACAAAAGTCGTAAACCATCCTGCAAACATGTCATATCCAGCAGCGTTCCCTAAACATGCCACACAGGGGTCTTCTGGGACCCTGCCTGCGATTTGATTACTAGAACCCTTTTAGTCTTTACCCTATTCCTGCCCTTCTTTTCTTAATTGCGTTTGCTGCATCACGTCTAAAATTAGGAGCTCGGCTTTTTGGAACAAGGACTGCATTACATCTCCATTCTGTAAGCAGTACGACACACTTTGAACGCTACATAAATAAAGTGTCGAGTAGTAATACACCAACTGTAAGGGGCAAAGGCTTTCCCAGTGCAGCTCCACGCTTGTATTTAAAGCGAGTGTTTTGACTGTGGGTTACATAAAGAGCCCTTGTAATCCTGCAATAAAGTTACCCATTGACAGCCTTGCCAACGCCCTCGCCCTCTCCCAGACGACTCCTATGCCTCTTGCAGCATCCTCCCAAAAACCTGGAGGTCTCCGGCTGACATGCCAAGCCTGATGGTCTCAGCGTGGACCGCCTACAGATCCCCAGTTCCTTTCCTTTGAAAGGGGAAGATGGCAGAAAGCCTGACTCAGGCAGAGGTAGGACAGAGCTTTCCACACAAGGCTTGCAATTAAGAAAGAAAACATGCCAGAATGAGATTTCAGACTTTCCACGCTACAGGGCTTTCAACGCGCATCACGGAATTACTATAAAGTCACTGCCGACACCTGACAACTGCGGATAAACTCGGATTTTAAAACTCTTTCTACGCTGAAAGACAAACCCTGGCCAGAACACGAGTGGCTGGCAGACGGCCCTGCTGGTGTTGAGCTTCCATCCTCAGACACATACAGCAAACTGAAAACATGCAACCCTCACCTTCAGCCAGGCCAGCGATGACTTCCAGGGGGCAGAAAACCAGCGTAAGGTTCAAGCAGCGATGGGGATCTCTGTGTCTTGATTCAGCACCGACAGTTACGCAAGGAACGCTCTACTCATTCCCAAACGCGGCGATTTAATTCCCAGGCAGCCGTTTCAGTCAAGTTACCCAAATTTCTCATTTACCCGCAAGTTATTCCCAGCTCCGGAGCACTAGCTAAACAGATGTGCCTACCAAGGATAACATGAGAGCTGACAGGTGAAGGGAACCACAGATGCTTAAATCTTTGTCGCCATGCCTCTGCCGCTCGGAGGCACGACACGGATTCCCAGCACATTGCAGCATGGTAGGCAGAGCACCATCCCTCTCCCCATCATTCAAAAAGCCATTCTCCTGCTCTGACAATCTTCACACATCCTGTAAGGCAGACTGACGCTTGTCACTCATTTGTAATGAGAGCGGGGAGGGACGGGCTGGTGGTGTGAATCAGAGAGTAGAAGCATATGCGAGGCAATATATTTGACATGAAGAGAGAGAAGACACAAGGAGGGGGTGAGTCACTGTTTACTGTTCTAGAGGAGCTCCACGCAGCCCTCGCCCAGCTGGCCAGCTTTCCGTTTCCCTTATGGATCGGAACCAGCATCCAGCAGCAAAGAGGAGATTCAGGAACCTTCAGAGCGCATTTGAGAGCTGCCAGGACACGGCTCTCTGAGGCGCTCTCTGGGGAAGCCTGGACACAGATCAGACAGTCTCCAGTGGTTTGGTAAACAACCTACTCAGATGCTGCAGAGAGCCTGTGGTTAGGAGCAGAGGATACAGAGTACCAGGAGGGTACGCTTGCGTGCCACCTCAGAAAATTCACGGAGGAGGTGGCTGAAGGGGAAAGGTATGGGGCAGGCAGCCCCGGTACTGACAAGCACACAGCACTTTTTCCACCACGCACTTATAAAACACAGTGACAGAGCCACACCAGAATTACACCTCAGCATCACTAGCCCAGAGACGCATCTCCCCCAGACAGCCAAGCTGAGCCACCAAGCAACAAATAACTCACTCAGACGCACAGACGGATCCCGGGGCAGAGCTGGGATTCCTAACTTCACTGCTCCTGACCCCACATGCCAGCCACCGAGTCAGACATCTTCACCCACTCTTAACAGTGGGAGACAACGGCATCGCTATTCAGGGACCTGCAACGTCGCAAAGCAGTGGGATTCACTACACAACCTGTCCCTCCGCACGGGAGCTCGGCGGCAGGGTAATCGCTCTCATTACTGCCTCTCCCCCCTCAGTTCTTGTGCTGATGGTCACAGAGCCCTGCACCACTTTGGGCTTGGTTTGTTCTTGGAAGGCTCTCTGCCGGAGTTTGAAGACAGCCTGAAACAATAGCTCAGACAGAAGTGGAAACTGCCTGATCATCTCTACAGGGTGCTGAGCCTGAAACTTCTGGGTAACTGAAAGTGCTAGCGCTGCTCAAGTATTTCACAGCTGGATGTTTACAAAAATGATCAGAAAGCGAGCTTATCCCACAAACCCCGACTGCTGCAGGGGCCAGTGCTCCCAGCTGTCCTTTCTTCGCTTCCCAAACATCTCACACAGCTAGAGATTTTCAATACCAAGCTCTGCAGTGCATTCCACACCATTAATCATCTTCCAATGTTGATGGAAACAAGAGTATATCAAGCCGATCTGTATTTTTCCCTTTCAGGAGGCACACAGCGGTACCGAACTCCTTGCCGCAACAGATTGCTGAGGCAGGCGACGGCGCAGAAATGAGATAAAACATGACAAAGCACACTGTCCTTGACAGGCAAGCAAAGAAAAAAAAAAAAAAAGCTAATGAATTTCTGCCTCTGGTTCAGAAACACTTGCAAAGGAAGGTACAAGCCTGGCGCAATACTGCCAGGAACATCTAACAGGGCTCAGGTACAAAGCCCTGACACGCTCAGAGCCCGCAGAAGCGGGCAGGGTGTCCCGACGGTGAGAGTCACTGCACACCCCGATCTTGCGGCAATCGCCCCGTTGCTGCCGGATGACCGTCCAGCACCTCCGCCGGGTGCGAGCAGAGTTAACTCCGGTGCCGCGCAGTCCTTCGCGCTGCCATTGGGCAACCGCGGCGTCCATCACCTCTAGGAAGTGACTGCACGAGGAAGGCTTCTCCACAGGCAGCACCTCGTACACACACGGAAGGAGCGGGGGGAAAAGCGGAGGAATGCGCGCCCGTTTCGTCAGTGAGAAAAATCACAAGGTAAATTCATTTGCTAAAACCCTGACAGTGCCACGGCGTAACGGGCCGGGCTAGAGCGCAGGGCGGCGTGTCTTGATGGATGGAGCTTATAAAGACTGAAAGTTCAAGAAAAAGGCGTGCAGCTTTCCGGGGAAACACTTTTCTCTTACCGGCTCTCCCCGCCTGCGCGGTCCCAGCTCAGCTTTAGGACTACACTGGTGAAGGAGGGGGCGGCCAGGTGAAAGTGAAAATGGAGGCCTTTCCCTTTTCTGTAACAACTTTGCCCAAAGGGGGCTCGTTCCTAATTTGAGACCTCGTGGCCTGCTTTTGGCAGAATCCGTAAAATAAATCCTCCACGGAACAGCCCACAAGGGAGGGGAGCGGGCCCTCAGCCTGAGGAAGAGGAGGAGGAGGAGGAAGGAGGCCTTTCTCAAACAGACCCTGACACGCCATGAGAGTGTTGAGATCTCAGTTCCCCTCGCTCGTGACCTGGATGCTTCCCCAGTTTATGCCACTGCCCTCGCTGGGAGCTCGTTAGAGGTTCCCCCACCCACCCCGTTTCTGACCAAATCCCCAAGCCGTCCCGCGCCCACCAGACAGTCACGCGGCCCTGCCTGCTCCCAGGATGTCACCGTCCCCTTCCTTCCCACCGGCACGTCCCCGGGAGCCCACAGAGCACCCCGTTTTCAGGCCTTACACCCCCCTCCCCCCCCCACCCCACGGGCCGGGGACCGGCCCCAACGCACCACACACCTGTCCCCCCAAAAAGACTCCGTGCCGGAGGAGATAACCCACACACCCCTCCCCGCAGCCCATCCGACGGGGAGCCAGCAGCCCGGCCGGCGCTTCCCACCGGCGGCTGCTCCTGCCCGATAAGGCGGGGCGGAGAGCGGCTCACCGGGGCCGCCACCACGCCCGCCCGCCGCCACGCTGCCCGGCACCGGCTGCGCCCCGGCTCCCTCCGTACTACAAAAGCCGCTATTTTTAGACGGCGGCGCGCGCGCGGCGTCACAACAGGTTTCCTCACACGTATTTTAAGAGCCATTCAAAGGCGGCGGCAGGCTGCGCGCTCGTCCTTGGGGGGGGGAATTAAAAATAATAACAAGGGAGCGGGAAGCATCACCCAGGCGCGAACCCGCCGCCCCCTCCCGAGGGGTCCCCAAGCCCCGCGTCCCCGGCGGGGCGTGGGGAGCCGCCGGCCCCATCCCGCGGGCGGCTCAGCAACGCTCCCCCGGGGCGCCCGCCCGGACCGGACACGACCGGACACCGCTCCCCCCCTCCCCCCGGCCCCGCCGCCAAACCAAACCGGCGGCAGCGCGCGGCCGCGCCCCCCCCCTCAGCTCCAACCCCCCCCGCCCCCGCCCCGCCGCGCCCGGGCGGCTGCTCACCTGCGTGCCGGCGGGAGCGCGCGCGCGCGCCCGGGGCGGGGGGGGCGGCGGCGGGGGGCGGCGGGGGCGGCGGCGGGGGCGCTGCGCGGCTCCCTCCCTCCCTGCCAGCGAGTCCCGCGGACAACAACAAGCGCGGGGCGGCCCCCTCCCCCCCGCCGCGCCGCCGACCAACCAGCGCCCCCGCCGCTTCCGGCATGGCGCGTCACGCCGCGCGTCACCCCTCCCGGCCCCGCCCCGGCGGCGACGCGTCACCGCTCCTCGGCCACGCCCGCGCGGTTCATTCATGGGGAAGGGCGCGGGGAGGGGGGCGGGGCGTCGCCGCCGTCACGTAGCCACCCCCGGCTCCCTCGTGGAGGTGCAAGCGCCGAGTGCCGCGCCCGCGCCCCCCGTCCCGCCCCGCCCCGCCGCCGGGCTGGCCCCGGCTCCGTGCGGGCCCTTCTCCGAAGGCTCCCGCTGGCCCGGACCAGCCCCGCCCCGGCGGGGCACCCCCATGGGGACGGTTTGCAATGGGCCGGGGCAGGCGGCGGCGGGGGAACACGGCCTGGGCACCGTGAGGGTGATCGGGGGCGGTGTGGGCCCCGGGCTCCGCGAGGTGGCCGCTGGCAGGGCTTGCCCTTCTCCACCGGGCACCGGGCGAGCCTTCGCCCCGGCACCGCCGGGTCCCAGAGCCCCCCGAGCGCTGCCGCAGGGCCCAATCCTGCCCCAGGGCCTGGTCCTGCGCCCCATCCTTGCTCTTCGCTTGTGCAATCGCGAGAGCTCCTCACACGACAACACCCTGACCCCAAGGGCATGAGCAGTGTCTCGGACCCCGGGAACATCCAATGATGATGGAAATGCATCAAAAAAACATAATGACACGAGTGGTTGACCAAACCCGGCTGCCTCCATCGAAACTGGGCTCCCTTTGATTTTTTTTTTGTGTTTGTAATTATATTAGAAAGTCTGAGTTGGCCCCGTGCAATTTGTGCTTTCCAGCCTCGGGGCCAAACATCCGCGTTGGAGCTGATCTAAGGGCCATGGATGAGGCTTTGAGTAAGATCCTGTCTTCCACTGCTCCCTTTGCACAACATGAGCTGCAAAACACAGGGAGCCCCGCGCCTGGCACAGCCCCGCGGGTCTGCACGGCCGGAGCAAGCCCTGGCTGAAGCGGGGTTCGGGCAGGTGCACCACCTCGCTGTTAAGAAACCCCTATTGTTTTTATTGGAACTGAGCTAATGACGTTGGTTAAAGCTCCCAGGCGATGGCACAAAGGTCGTGCCTGGTGTCACTGCAACAGCATTGGCCTTCACCTCTCCCAGATTTGCCAACTCTGGTTGAAAACTGGCCCTGGGCATTGGGTCGGGGTGAACTCAGGGTTGGAGGGCAGATTTCACCCATCCCTGAGGTCCCCACTGATGCCTCTGGGGTTTGTCTCCAGATCTCCTTTATGTCCATGGTGGGGGTCTGGTGGCTCAGAGAGCCAAGACTAGCAAGGAGAGGGGTGCTGGTGGTGGGAGCCTTGGGGCCACTGATGTCCCCAGCACTGCCACCTGCACTGCTGCCTTCTCCAGGTGGTAATAACCAGGAGTGGCCAGAGCTGTCCTGCATCATCCAAGGCTTCTCCCATGAGATGGTGGTCCCCAAGGGCAGGAGGGATGGGCTGGCTGCCTCTTGGGGGGAGGGGGTGGTGTCTCACCCTCTGTGGTGACAGCCCCACACATGGGGCTCAACAGAACTGAGGTATTTCCCCCTGTCTTTGCAACAACGGGGGTTTGATAGATCACATATGGCATAGGGGAGTTGTGTCACCTGACATTCTGTTTCTGGGTGAATCGTCCCGTTCCCAACAGCTCTTACTTTTTGTTTTCATTCCCTGGGGAAAGCAGCTCTGCTCCAAAGGTCTGTTGTCCTTTGCTGCTGACCTTTAGACTGCAGTGGCCTTTGATAGTAAACAACGAGCAGCTCTCCGGTCCCCCAAGAGTGGGAAAGCCTGGGCAGGGACCGTGCAATTATATACACTCGTTAACAGGAGCGCATGGGAGAGAGGACCTCTGGTGACAACCTGGGTGGAAAAAGGGCTTTGCTTTGGGAAGTGTGGGGGTTTGTGGGTCTAACCCACCCGCTATGCGCTCAAGACACGCCCGGCATCACGATTCCCTGAAGGCACAGTGCAGGTGAAGGCACAGTGCAGGATTCAGCACAGGCGCCTCTTTCACGCTGCTGTGGGTAGGGTGCTCTCACCCTACAAGGAGGGTAGAGGCATTAATACAGCGAGCGTTGGGACCCTGCGTGCGTCCAGGCTGGGGAAAAGCTAAAAAATCGCTGATATCCTGTATCCTCCACCTCGGGATTTTTGAACAGCATTGAGTGTAGATACAGATATTAAAAAAAAAAAAAAACCACAAAAAAACCAACAAACCAAAACCAAACAAAAAACCCCAAAAAAACAAAACCCAAAGCACACAAACCAGAGGAGCGAGCGGCTGAGGAGTCACCGGAGAGGCGTGTGTGGGGGCGCTGCTACTAGAGAGGAGCGGTAGGAGCCGGGCGTTTTGTAGGGTGTTTACGGCGGAGCAGGCAGAGCTGCCGCGGCTGGGAGCCCTGCCCGCAGCCCGCGCGCTGCCCGCCCGCTGCCCGCTGCCCGCGCGCTGCCCCAATGTCAAGAGGAGACACGTGTGTGTAAGCCCCCGGCATGGCCGGAGCGGGGCCCGGGCGGGCCGGGCAGGGGGGTCCCGGTGTGCGAAGCCTCCCCGGGCCGGGCTGGGGACACTGCCGCCCCCCCCCCCCCCCCCCCCCCCCCCCCCCCGCCTCCAGTGCCACCGCTGCAGGGTGACATCGCGGGGCGGCCTGGCACGAGCGCGGTGCATGGGCTGGTGGCATGCCGAGGTCCCCGGGGTCCGCATACCGGTGCTCGCCGGCCGCGGCGGGTGGGTGCTGCCGCCCCCGCTGCCACCCACGCGTGGGGAAGCGGCCGGCGGTTGCGTAAGGCTGAGGCGCTGCGTGGGGCCGGCGCTGCCGCTCAGGCCCCGGCAGGTTGGGCCGTCCCGGAGCCGCGGGGAGGGCTGCCGGGGAATAAAATCTGCTTTTGGGGGAGAGGCGATTTGCTGAGCTTTTGCAGATTGCAGGGCGGAGTTGAGCGGGGTCTGAGTGCCCATGGCTTGGGCAGGAGATGGCGAGAAGAAAGTTGTGTCTCTTATTTAAGGTGCTGAGGTTGCTCCTTGAGCTCAGCAGGAGCCTGGGGGTCTCCTTTGCTTACAGTCTGGGAGATGTTTGCCTGAGAGGTTGTTAAAATCAGATTTTATCAGTGGGAGGCAAAGACTGACAGCATATTCCCTGCCATCCCTTGCTCAGCCCTCCGTGGGGCTAAAAGCTCTGGCTTTGGGCACTGGCAGAGGATGCTTGGGTGCGGAGCAGAGGATGCTTGGAGTAGAGGATGCTCTGCACCTCAGGGCCGCAGTTCCTGGCACCACAGCTCTGCTCTGATGGGCAGAGGGAGATGGGTTTTGCTTGCAGCTTCCAGAAACGCTGCAGCCCATAAATTGGGAAAAAACTCCTTGAGGGGCTACTCTGCCACCCCCTGAGAGCAGGTGGGGTTCAGGTGGATGGCGCTTTGTCCCTTGGAGCTGCCGGAGAGTTGTGTGGCAGTGTCTCCACACTCCAGCAGAGTCAGGACCACCTGAGCCTGGCAAAGCCATCCTTTGCCGAGTTTGCCGTGTGCATCTTAGCTGAGGGCACAGACATCACGGTACAAGGTGCCAAGGCAGGCAGAGGCGATCAGGCTCTGCCTGAAACATGGGCATCAGGATTGGGGAAGCTGTCCTCAAGGCTCAGCAGAGCTCTCCCCCTCCAACCCCTTCACACCTGCCTCCATCTCCCCCTAGCTCCAGCGCCAGGATGATGAAGTCGTACCAGAAGCTGACAACGGAGCCAGCAGCGTGTCAGGTGGAGGAGGAAGGGGCTGCGCCGACGCCCACCGGCCGTGGGAAGCTGGCCCCATGGTGGGTGGGCAGCGGGCTGCTGGTGGCTGCTGTGCTGCTGAGCACCATCACCGTCTGGGTGCTGCGGCAAGTATCGGGGGGCTGGCCTAGACCTGTGCTGCCCCCCAAATGTCTCCTGGTACCCGAAAGCCACCGCTTTGACTGCTATCCGGAGCGGCGTGTGGTGGTGACCCAGGAGCTCTGCGAAAGCCGGGGGTGCTGCTTCATCGAGAGCTCCCTGCCGGCGCGGGGCAAGCGTGGGGTGCCCTGGTGCTTCTACCCCCCCGATTTCCCCAGCTACACCCTGGAGAGCCTCAACCAGACAGCGCTGGGCATGGTAGGGCTGCTAGTGAGGAGAACAAAGGCCTATTACCCCCGGGACATCATGATGCTGAGGCTGGATGTGGAGTTTGAGACAGACACACGGTTGCACATCAAGGTGAGCTCTCCACTGGCTGCTCTCCAGAGCTCGTGACTGTGCTCTTGCACCCCTGAACCCTCCATCCCATAGGTGACTGTCCCCTGCTCAGACTGAGTCTGGAAGCTACTGTGCTCCAGGCATGGCTGTATGTGGCCCCAATGAGCATCTCCAACCCTTTGCCCTCTTGCTTTGCTGATCTTTAAAGCACGTTTTCTCCCTTTTGCAGATAACAGATGCAGCCAACCCACGGTATGAGGTTCCTCTCGAGGTTCCCCGGGCAACGAAGAGAGCAGAAAACCCCATCTACAGCCTGGACTTCTCCTGGGACCCCTTTGGGGTGCTGCTGCGGCGCAGGGCGACAGGGACGGTTCTGTAAGAACCCACTTCTTACGCATCCCACAGCGGGGGGGCGGTTCATCCCACCCTAGGCAGGCTCCAGCACGCTTCCAGTAGTGCTCACATGGGGATGCAGCAGCACGTGGCTTCCCGGCCCCATGGGCTGGCCAGGTGCTTGCTGTGGCTGTGGAAGCACTGGGTGGGATCAGCACCTCTACAAAAACCTCCCAGTGCCCTAATTCCTCACCAGGTCCTACAGCTGCCAAACATTGTGCAGGTCCCTGGCACGTCACCAGTAAGCGACCTGGTAGCTCAGGGAAAGGGCCATCAAAAGGGTTGGTGGCTTTGCCTGTTTCACCCTGCTTTTGTGTTTCCCTGACTGTCCAAGCTATAGGGACACCACAGCTCCAGGCTCACTGTGGAAAAGGACTGCGGGTGGCTTTGCTGCACTGCTTTCAGTCACCTCCATGGCTTTGAGCACCAACGGCTGGTCGCTGTACGGCCGGGGTGTTTTGAGATCCCATCCTTTCGTCCTCCTTCCCATTTGCGGGTGCCTGTCGTCCATACTTTACTTGGGAGCTGCTTATCAGTGACGACAGGCTGAGAAACCCCACCACCGCATCGCCTCGGTGGTTAATAACAACCTGGGCGGAAACTTCTGGTGTCAAAGGCAGGGCTGCGCCACGCTGCGTCAGGCTGGTTCAGGCTTGGGCTGTGCCTTGCATCCAGCCAGACCGAAATTTGGCACCTGGGCCAAGGTGTTGGGGCTGGATGCAGGGTAGGACATACACTGCCATGCTGGCCTTTGGAATGCTTGGAGAGGGAAAGGGTTGGTTGGTGGTGGGCAAATGGATCCAGATGGATCCCAGCATCCCCTCTTGACTCTCTCTCCCTCGGTGTCACCCCGGCAGGCTCAACACCACCGTGGCCCCCTTGATTTTTGCTGACCAGTTTCTCCAGATAGCCACATCGCTCCCATCCAGGTTCCTCTATGGTCTGGGGGAGCACCGTGGCACCCTGCTGCACAGCCTGGACTGGAGCACCCTCACCCTGTGGGCACGTGACGTCGCTCCCACGGTACCATCTCCCCCCTCCCCGCTTGGGTGTGGGGAGCGAAGATGGGGGTACCACTCTCCAGTGCATTGGACAAGCCCTGGGAAAACATGGCAGGGGGATGGGCAGGAGCACTGGGAGAGGCAGGGGGTGGTCGAGGCCGATGGGCAGATATGTGCTGGGGAGGATTTCAGGGCAATTGCAAAATTCTCTTGGCACTCCGAGGGCCCTGGGTGTTTTCCACCCCACCCTGCTGCTCATGCAACAGGTTGCAGCAAGGCAGAAGGTTTCCCCCTCGCCCAGCCCAGCTCAGTAGCAGCCCCTGAGCTAGAAGGAAGAAGCAGCCTCCCACGGACTTCAGTGCCAGCTATGAAAGCGTCCTCATTGCTCTCCTTGTCCTCCATGGGAGATGACAGATGCCTAGTTAGGTGGTGGCAGCAGATGCAGCTCAGGGCCATTTATTCACCCCCAGTGACGCGGGGTTCTCTCGCTTTGCCTGGGAGCTGCTCTCTCACCCGGCATCTCCTCTCTGCAGGAATCATTCAACCTCTACGGAGCTCACCCCTTCTACCTGCTGATGGAGGAGGGCGGAGATGCTCATGGGGTTTTCCTTCTCAACAGCAACGCGATGGGTAGGTGTCCAAGGGGACCCCGGCTGGCTTGTCCCTGGAGGATGACACAGCAGGTGGGGACAGATGGGAGCTGCCAGAGTGGCCGGTTCGAGAACTTGGGGCGAGAGGAAGCCGTAAACGGGAAAGATGTGGTTTGATGGCTCCGTTATTGAGCGTAGCCATCTGTTTCCTGGCTACAGTGAGGCTCTTTAGCAACTGCCGAGCAGTTTAACCACATGCCCAGCTGCCAAGTTGCCGTCAGAAATGCAAGTCCCTCGCGTGCAGGTCCGTGCCCATTCCCTCTCCACCCAAAATGGCCTTGCCCCCAGGCCCAGCGGCGTGGCACGGCTGGGGCGCAGCCGGGGATGCTGTCTGCCACCCGTGCTCTTCCCAGCTGTGCTCTGCCAGTGCAGCCACCCGTGTGTGCCAGCTGATAATGCAGCAGCTCCCACGGGTTCCTGTCATGTTGTGGATGGCACGGGCAACCACCCGTCCCTCCTGGCAGCCGCCGCTTTCAGCCAGCTGGGCCGATGCTCTGCACGCCGGGGCTCTCGTAGCTCCAGCTGTGCTCAGCTTTGTTGCAGCGATGCTCCAGAGGAGGAGCTCGCAGGAGATGCTACCACCTGAGCTGAGGTTTGAGGGCTCATTCATGTGAAAAGCTCTTCCCAGGAAAGCCCTTGCTCCCACATGCTTGCTTGTACAAGTAGCTCTCAATTCACGTAGGAGGGGATTTGGGGGGAGGATGTGAAGAAAAGCCCTGCATGTGCTTGGTCTTTAAGTGGAAGCCAAGAGAATGGCGCAGCTTTGGGCTTAAGGAGCAGATTTTGAGGACGGTGAGCTTTCTCCCTGTGCAAACCAGCAATCTCCCTGGGCTGCAATGATTTAAGCCTCCAGAACCTTGTTTAGCATCCACTGAGCACAAGTGCTGGAGGCTGAGCATTGCCTGTGGTGCTGCCTGGTCTCTGCCATGGTGGTTGGGGTCTGGGGGTTGCTCCCCAATTCTCACTGTCTTTTTCTCTACCCTCTCCTGCAAAGAGGTGGCCCTGCAGCCTGCTCCGGGCCTGACCTGGAGGACCATCGGGGGGGTGCTGGATTTTTACATCTTCCTGGGGCCCGATCCCAACATGGTCATCCGGCAGTACCAGCAGGTGATAGGTAAGTGTGTGCACCCCTACGTGGCCATCTGCGGGCACCTTCTCTGCACCCCCATCCCTCTCTCACCCCAGCTTCACCACCATCCCCAGCCCTCCCAGCTGAGGAGGCATCAGCAGTTCCCAGCCATCCCATCCCCATCCTTCCCAACATGTCAGGGGTCAGCAGTCACCTCCTTTCCCCCTTCTCCCCTTCCTCTCCCATCCTTTTGAGATGCTGCTGTCATCTTGGAACACCCCATCTGTGCTCCTGCTCTTGCTGCAGGTTTCCCAGCCATGCCACCCCTCTGGGCGCTTGGCTTCCACCTCTGCCGTTGGGGCTACGGATCCAGCAATGAGACCTGGCAGACTGTGAGAGCCATGAGGAACTACCAGATCCCCCAGGTAACCCCCCAGACGCATGGAGGTGGGGTCCAGAATCTGTCACCCATCCCTGAGCCTCTGTCCTGCAGGATGCACAGTGGAATGACATCGATTACATGGATGGGTACCGGGACTTCACCTTCGATCCCTGGAAATTCACCTCCCTCCCCTCGCTGGTGGAAGACCTCCACAAACATGGGCAGCGCTACGTTATGATCTTGGTACTCCCCTTCCTATCCCCCCTGTGCTGTCTTTGCTGCAGAGCTGGGATCCAAGGCAGAGGCCTAGGGGATGCTCATGGTCCCAGCTGACCATCCCCAGCCCTGGGGATTTTTATCCGGGGTTGGTCCCCAGTGCTGGGCAGGCAGCTGTAAGCTGCCACTGGAAACCCCCTAATGCAGGGACAGCGGAGACACAGGCCAGGTTCTCATGCTGTGCTCCTCTCTGCTGCAGGAGTACAAGGATGCCCCTGTCCCCTATGGGCAAAAGAATGGAGGAACTCTGGGTCAGGCTGTTTAACTCGTGGGTGCTTGGCTGGGGTGCCCCCACATCCCTATGAGTGCTGGGATCTTGTGACCCGGCTGTGATCTCCCTTCTTCCCTCTGCGATGAAAGGGGGTGCAGGTTCTGCTTGCTGGGGGCAGTGGGAACCAGGAGGTAAATGTTCCCTCCCCATTGAACTCCTCATTGTAGCCCAAGCCTGGCTGTGACCCGATGTTTCTTGCATAAGCGCAAGATTTCTTATATTTGTCCCCCCCTCCCCAAAGCACCCTAACGGGTCCTGGGGACTTGCAGAAGTGGAATTTTAGAAAACATGCCTGGAAGTGTTGAAGCAAGTTTCTGTTCCCCTTGGGGGAAACAGCCGCCGTGTGTGGGCTCTGGCTGACCCCGTCTGGGTTCTCATCTCTGAATCACGCTGGCCTGGCAGGGGGAAGGGGCCACGGTCTGCCAGGAAAGGCGCTAACCCTCTGCTCTGTCCCCAGGATCCTGGAATCAGCAGCACCAACCCTCATGGTTCCTACTGGCCTTTTGATGAAGGCTTGAAACGGGGCTTGTTCCTAAACACCACCCAAGGGCAGCCGCTCATCGGGCAGGTGAGAAGCTCCGGGGGGAAATCCCAGCCTGGGGTTGTGCAATAGCAGGGTTGGGATTTCATCCCTCGCGCTGGAGGGAAAGCCAAGTGGCCAAGGGACTTCTCTGGGATGATTGCCAGAGCCTGGCTCAGCCCACAGCCTCACGTATCACCTCCCGGCATCTCCACCAGCCCCAGGAGCCCGCTCCTGCCCCGGCGGAGGCACGCGTGGAAGTCATATGAACTTAACAGGGTCGGTGGTGTCGCTTGAGGCTGGTCATCTGATTTCTCTCCCTTCCCGTTTCTGGGGTGAGGGGAGGTTGTTTGCGATCAACATGTGCCTTCGGATCTGCTCCACAGTGGTTCCCTCCCAGTTTGTCCCCCGCTTTCCCAGCCGTTTTCTCCCACTGGCTTTCCCCCGCCACCAACAAGGAAGGGTCTTTTAACGTAGCCTGAAAACATCGGGAAAAATAAATCAGCCAAAATTCCTGCAGTGAGGCAAAGCGTGGAGAAATTGCGGCTTTTCCCTGATGTGCCCTGGCCTGGGTGGTTTCAGGGCTCTTTCAAGGGGAGGCAGAGCAGCTCCTCCATGAGCCACTGCTGCCCGCCCAGCCCTGTGCCCCTCGCCCGGCTGCGGGGGTGTCCCCAGTACCCCGAGGCTCCCGGGTGCCACGGAGGCAGGAGGGATGCTGCGTGTGCAGCACCAAGGACTCAAAGCAGTCAGCCCAGGGTTATGTTCTGGTTTATCGCCTGTTTCAACCCCTGGTCCTTTGACATGCTCACACCCCCCTGGCACCCCATTTGCCTCAGCAGCCCCCCAGGAGCTGCCTGCCTGCGGAACCCACAGGTTTGTGGTCTCCCCACAGGTCTGGCCTGGCTTCACTGCCTTCGCGGACTTCTCCAACCCGGACACGCACCAGTGGTGGCTGGAGAACCTGCAGCACTTCCATGCCCATGTGCCCTTTGACGGCCTCTGGATCGTAAGTCCCTTCTTGCCCTCGGGTCACTCCCTGCCGGTGGCTCTGCCAGTGCCTGGTGCATGTCTCTCACTGGTCCCGGCAGGTTTGTCTGTCCCTCAAATGCAGCTTTTCCAGGTCTACCTACTAATCCCTTGAAAATGCCCTGCGACTTTCTTTCATTAGGACATGAATGAGCCGTCCAACTTCATGGATGGATCTGAAGACGGCTGCCCCCCAGGAGAGCTTGACAGCCCACCGTACACCCCAGGTAAGGAGGGAGATGAAATACAAGGCTGGGCTGGTAGGTACCACGTGCTTTGAAATTCCTGGCAGCTGAGTGCTATGGGAGAAAACCATTTTTAAGAGACATCGTGTCTCCGTTTTACACCCTGAACATCTCCATCCCTACTTGTGTGTGCCAGTATCCGTGCCCAAGCCTTGCACGCTTGTCAGGGCTGGGTCAGGGTGCAGGATGGGACCATCAGCATGAGCTTTTGGTGCTGCGTTGCAGCAATGGCTGGCTTCTGTGTGTGGGAGGGCTGGCCCAGAGCCAGCAAGCATGGGGGGGGTCTGCATCCCCTGCACCCCCCACCATGTGCCAATGGGGGCTCTTCCTCCTGGCAGCCGTGCTGGGCGATTCCCTCTCTGCAAAGACGGTGTGTGCCTCGGCGAAGCAGAAAGCCTCGGTGCACTACAACCTACACAACCTCTACGGGCTGATGGAAGCCAAAGCCACGGCGAGGTACCCGAGCATCCCTCTTCCCACAGGCCTGGGGGTGGGATGGGACAAAATCTGCTGCTCAGGGCTGTGTAGGGAAAGGACAAGGATTTGAGTGCCTGCCAAAAGGGGAGATGCTCTGGCTGCTGACAGCCTCTAGGGTGGGAATAACCCAGCAGAGGAGGGGAGCCAGCGCTGCTCTGGGAGGGATGGGTGGATGAGGCCAGTCCTAGCACTGAGCCTTCCCCGTACCTCTCAGGCCAACTCTCCAGCACTGCAGGGCTGTGGTGGGGCTGGACCTCTCCCTCCACTTCGGAGGGATAAGGCGAACTCCTGATGGGCTGCTCTCACCTCCTGCTCCTGGCTCTCCCCGTTGTCTTCCAGCGCATTGATCCAGATCCGGGGGAAGCGCCCCTTTGTCATCTCCCGCTCCACCTTCCCCAGCCAGGGCCGGTACTCAGGCCACTGGCTGGGTGACAACCGGAGCCAGTGGAAGGACATGTATTACTCCATCCCAGGTGGGTGGCACGGGCTGCACGCAGACTGCCCCCTACCACCACCCCCAGCTCCATCCAGCTTCCTTCTTGTTCGGAGACATCTCCAAAGCTCCCTGCTGACCATCCCTGCTCTCAGGGCTGCTGAGCTTCAGCCTCTTCGGCATCCCGCTGGTCGGGGCAGACATCTGCGGCTTCTCCAGCAGCACCTCAGAGGAGCTGTGTACCCGCTGGATGCAGCTCGGCGCCTTCTACCCCTTCGCCCGCAACCACAACACCCAGAATGAGAAGGTTGAGGGCAGCGTGCCCGGTGGGAGGCATCGCAGCGGTGGGGTGTGGGTTGCGGGATGTGGGGTGAGGGATGCGGGATGCAGGGTGAGGGATGCGGGTTGAGGGATGTGGGATGTGGGGTGAGGGATGTGGGATGCAGAAAGGTAGTGGGGATGCCCAGCAGGGATGGGGCGGCCACTGACTCCCCACATCTCCCCCAGGCCCAGGACCCAACAGTGTTCAGCCCTGCGGCGAGGACGGCCATGAAGGACGTGCTGCTGACCCGCTACTCCCTCCTGCCCTTCCTCTACACCCTGTTTCACCGTGCCCACCTGCAAGGGGACACCGTTGCCCGGCCCTTGTTCTTTGAGTAAGAGCTTCCCTGCCAGGACCTGGGTTGATGCTTAGGCTGGATCACAGAGAAGCCGCTGATCTGAGCGGCATCTCCATCCCACCATAGGTTCCCCCAGGATGTGGCCACCTTGGAGCTGGACAGGCAGTTCCTGTGGGGCCAGAGCCTGCTGGTGACACCAGTGCTGGAGCCTGGGGTGGACTCGGTCACAGGCTATGTCCCCCGTGGTGTGTGGTACGACTTCTACACGGTGAGGAGCACTGCAGCATTCAGCTGGGGGCCAGATGGTCCCCACTCAACCGTCTTGGGGCTGCGGGTGGGAGACTGCAGCTGAGCCTGGCAAGCCCCGAGGGAGGAAGGGGTAGGGGTGGCTGCTCCCCAGACCCATGCCCGAGTACGCTGCTGTGCCCCTGACCGCCTCACACCCACGTCTCTCACCACCTGCCCAGGGCTCCTTGGTGAACAGCAGCGGCGAGATGCTGAAGATGTCGGCCCCGCTCGAGCACCTCAACCTGCATGTCCGGGAGGGTGCCATCCTGCCCACCCAGGTGAGTGCCCACCCATCACCTCCCAGGGGGCTGTCCACAGCGTGTGTCCCCCCACCAGCACCTCAGCTCCCAGATCCCCATCCTGGGTGCTTGCAACCCTACAGCACCCCTGTCTTTGAACTCCAGAAACCGGGGACCACCAGTGAGGTGACCCGAGGGAATCCCCTGCGCCTCATCGTGGCCTTGTCCTCGAGTGCCACCACCTGGGGGGACCTCTTCTGGGATGACGGCGAGAGCCTAGACACCACACAGGTGGGGCACGGTAGGGAGGGCAGGGGTGGGGGGTCCTGTGGCACCTGGTCATCTTGAGCTCATGCTGTCCCCTCCTGCAGAACATCTTTACCTCCACCATCCTCCACACCAGCACTGAGGCCACCAAGGTCACCATTGACACACTGAGCATCTTTGGGGTACAGGACCCACCCAGCAAGGTCCTCCTGAATGGCCAGGAGAAGCCCTTCTCCTACCTGGACAACCAGGTACAGCCCCATCTTGGGGTACCCTGTCCTGGGGGGTCTCCATCCCTCCTCCCCCAGCCCTTGTCACAGGGTTGGTGGCTGAGGAGGTGGATGAAGACTCTGGGGTGGCTCTTCTGCCACTTTGGGGTTCAGGCGGAGCGGAGCTCAGCTGAGCTGCGTAGGGGAAAGGATGCTCCATGTCCCTCCAGCTGAGGCTGTACCCCAAAATGTCTCCTCTCCTCCTGCAGGTTCTCACCGTGAGCGACCTTGGCCTCAGCCTCAGCCAGGGCTTCTCCCTGCAGTGGCTGTGAGCGGGGGGGGCAAGACCACCCGTCTGGGAGATGCCTGATGCTCCAGCCCTTGGGGCCAGCATGCCACCACGGAGGCGGCAGTGGGGACTGTCACCTGCTGTCGTGCAGCCCCATTCTGCACAGCTGGGGACAGGGGGCACAGGGTGGGGGCCTGGCTGCTGGCTGCCCCCCATGTGATCCTGGGTGGGCGGTGTGGGTTGAGGTGCAGGCGCCCACGGTCCTCACTGCAATAAAGGCACGTGGAGAGCTGTCCTGGGAGCGTGACGTGGGTATGGGGTGGTGGCATGGGGGGGGAGCAGGCAGTTGCTGTGGGGCCCCCCAGTTTTAGTCCCTGATCCTGGTCCTCCCAATTCCATTCCCCCAATCTCAGCTGCCCAATTTCAGTCCCTGATCCTGGTCCTCCCAATTCCATTCCCCCAATCTCAGCTGCTCAATTTCAGCCCCAATCCAAGTCCCCCCAGTTCCAGCTCCACACCACAGCCCAAATCCAAGCCCCCCAATTTCAGCCCCTAATCTCAGCCCAATCCCAATCCCCCCCGAGGCCCACCTCCCCCAAAAGCCCCCCCCCCCGCCCACCCCCCCCGTCCCAACCGGGGCGCAGATCACACTCCAGCCCGCTAGGGGGCGTCACCGCCTGCCCTCCCCACGCCCTCCCGCCACCAGGCGGCGCTGTCCGGGGGAGCGGGGCGGGAGGTGCCGCCCCGGTGCGACAGTCCGGCCGCGGGGCTTCCGCTTCCGGGCGACGGCTCCTCCGCGGGGGACCGCGCTCCGCGGCACCATGAACCGGCCGAAGGCGGCCGCCGTGCGGCGGCCCAGCGCCGTGCCCAAACCCTCCGGTGAGTCCCAGCGGGCTGCGGCCGCCTCGCCCGGGGAGGGGGGCCGGGGCCGGGGCCGGGCAGGCGGGGGGCTCCGGTCGCCGCGGGCCGTCGCTGTCACGTCTGCCCCCTGTCCCCTTGCAGCGCACCCGCCGCCGGGAGACTTCATCGCGCTGGGCTCCAAGGGGCAGAGCGGCGAGGGCAAAGCCGCCGTCACCCTGCTGAAGCCGGCACCCCCCGGGCTGCCCTCCGAGCGCAAGCGGGACGCGGCCGCCGCCTTGGCGGGCCCGGCGGGGCTGCCCGGCCTGACCAAGCGCCCCAAGCTCTCCTCCACGCCGCCCCTCAGCGCCCTGGGACGCCTGGCAGAGGCGGCCGTGGCCGAGAAGCGAGCCATTTCGCCCTCCATCAAGGAGCCGTCTGTCATCCCCATCGAAGGTGAGGCCTCACCGTGCTGCTGCCGCCGCCACAGGCGAGCGAGGAGGCAGACTCCAGTTTACCTTTCCCTAGAGCTTCAGCCCGGGAGCCCTGCCCTAAGCCCTGCCCTGACATTAATGTGCCGCCCTTAAGGGTTTCCCCTGCTGGAAATAGGGCTGAAGTCACACTTTTGTCTCCTCTCCTGGTTGCATTGGGTTGTGTTCATCCTGTCTGATAGACTCCTTGAGGAAATCTGAGTCTGGGTGGCGGTATTTTATTTATACATTTCTTTAGTAGGCTCTGGATCTGAACGCTGCTTGCTTTTGGAAGTGTCATTCCATTTTCTGGTGCTTGATACATTTGCAGAGGAGTATTCTAGCATGGACCAACTGAAAAATAATCAAGGGGTGTTGTCAGGTGTGAAACAGAACTTTTAATAGCAATTGGATAGGGAAAAGCCATTGCAGGGGTGAAGGGAGAGCATGTTCATGCTTTGCTTTTCTGGTGACTGGCCCTGCCAACATCTCTGGGCACGGTATTTTGTGTGCGGGTAAATACTGATCCCGTGTGTGTCGATGATTGATCGTAGTTGTCCCCACGGTGCTGCTGGATGAAATTGAGGCAGCAGAGGCAGAGGGCAACGATGACCGTATTGAAGGGGTGCTGTGTGGAGCCGTGAAGCAGCTGAAAATGAACAGAGCTAAACCTGATACCACGCTGTACCTGAGCCTCATGTACCTGGCAAAAATAAAACCAAACATTTTTGCCACTGAAGGGGTTATTGAGGTGAGGGCTGTGCCGCGTTGGGACTCTTGGGCTTACTGACATGCGGTTGCTGCCAGCTGGAGAGCAGAGTTGCAACTGCTCTCAAGCCAGAGTGTGATCTGCATGGCTTTGTAGATACCGTAGCTCTGTGGCAAGCTTCTGCAATGTGTATTTCTTTAGAAAAAGCTTTTCTGTATGCTTTCTTGTGAGATGGCTTGATTATTTTTTTAATTTATTTTTTGTGGATGATATTCCAGGCACTGTGCAGCCTACTCCGAAGAGATGCCTCTATCAATTTCAAAGCCAAAGGGAATAGCCTTGTGTCTGTCTTGGCCTGCAACCTTCTCATGGCAGCTTATGAAGAAGATGAAAACTGGCCAGAGATCTTTGTCAAGGTGGTTGAACCAAGGGGGGGCCTTCTGCCAGAATGTGGGCAGACTGGGTAAAACTGGCCGGGGTTGGGAAGGCTGTGTGTGTTGGGGGCAGGATAGAAGCAGAAGATTTATTTCTGCTGCGAGGGAAGGGGGTGTACAGTGGCCTGTTGCCCAGCATGGGGAATGCAGCTGGAGGAGGCAGAAATTGGAGACTGGGCCTATACTGTATTGACAAGGGAGAAAACCAGAGTCCTTTCTTTTTTAAAGAAAAATCTCCACTGGTTGATGAAATGCTGTGGTCTCCTTTGCCTTTTGTTGCCTTATCTCTGCTCTTTCCTGAGGTGCGTTTGACAATCTATATTGATATAAGTGTCCCAGAGACTTGTTACTCTCTGTTTTGTCTATAGGGATTTATAAAACCTGTTGATTTAAAAAGGCTAAGCTTTTAAAAGACCAGCTTCTATATTTTGCTGGTAGAAGTTGTTGTAAAGCCTTTACTAAAGCTTAATCAGCTTTGCTGCTTGAGAGGGCCCTTGCCCAGTAGAGCTTGGGATGCAGCAGTTTGGTTTTTTGCTCTTATGTGACTTGCCTGCAGACATCTGGTCTCCGTTTTTCATCCATGCAATGGTTATGCTACTTTCTGACTTCAGAGCTGTATGTTGAAAACAAATACAAGCTCAGGAAGCTCATAAATACTCCTCTGATTAACCAGTACAAAGAAGGCTTGAGCGTGGTTTGTGTCGTCTTCTGCTTTCTATCCCGTAGGTTTACATTGAGGACTCTCTTGGGGAGCGCATCTGGGTGGACAGCCCTCACTGCAAGACATTTGTGGATAACATCCAAACAGCTTTTAACACAAAGATGCCCCCTAAGAGCATGCTTTTGCATGGAGAAGTTGGACGTAGCGGAGGGGACCTTAGTGCTGGTAAGATGATGTTTAGGAAGTGGAACAGAAAGGGGTAGGGAAAGGATGCAGCCTGATGAGCTTATTGACTGGTGAGAATAGTTTGTTACTGGATGGAGTCACGTAGACCAGGCTTTGAGTTCTGGGAATTGCTTTTGCTCTCTTTGGGGCCCTTTCATTTCTAGGAGATGTTTGAGGGCAGGCAGGCAGAGAAAAAGACTTTGAGAATGTGCCTGTATGTGATACTGTGTGAAGAAGTGACTAGTTGTGGCTTCCTTCAGTGTCGCTGAAGGGGATCCTTGAAAGAAGCTGAGCACATAAGAGCATGAGTGAGTGATCCCTAGAAAGAAGAGTTGTCTCATGAAGCGTGCTGTGTGCTGGTGTCTCTTAGGGAGTAGTCCACACCCTTCCATGACGGAGGAGGAAGACAGCCAGAGTGAGCTGCTGATTGCAGAGGAGAAAATGAGCCCAGAGCAGGAGGGCCAGCTCATGCCCAGGTACAGTGCCTTTTCTTCTCCTGACATAGCCATGTGGCAGATCTGTCTGTGCTCACCCACTCTTGCAGTGGTGCAGCAGGGAGCTCCCTCTCTGCACTAGCTATCCTCTGGCACTTGCTAGAGGATGTTGAGCATCAGATACAACTGGTTCCAGGAGGAGAGGGTAGATTTATTTTTGTAACACATATCACAAACAAGAAAGGATGCTGATCTCTGGACACAGCAAAGTGTGACCAAGCTGGCTTGTATGGAAATGAATAAAATGGGGTTTGTGTGGCCCAGGTATGAAGACCTTGCAGAGAGTGTGGAGGAATATGTCCTAGACATGCTGCGGGACCAACTCAACCGGCGCCAGCCAATGGACAATGTCTCCAGGAACCTCCTTCGACTGCTGACAGCAACCTGTGGCTACAAAGAGGTGCGGCAGATGGCTGTGCAGAGGCTGGAGATGTGGCTGCAGAATCCAAAGGTAAGGACAGAAGCTGTTGAAGCACAGCTCTTCTGGACCTGTCGGGAATCCGGCCAGGAGGGCTGCTTACTGTGTGCCAGCTACATTTCTGATCTGTGATGGCAGGTGGCTGTAGCCTTTCTGTTCTTCCTCTGCAGTTGACCAAGCCAGCACAGGACTTGCTGATGTCAGTCTGTATGAACTGCAACACCCACAGCTCAGAGGACATGGAAGTTATCTCCAACCTGATCAAAATTCGTCTCAAGCCAAAAGTCCTTCTCAACCACTACATGCTGTGTGTCAGGTGAGTGAGTGACCAGGTCTCTGACGGGAAGAGAAAGCACTTTTGAAGCTGTGCCCAGGGCCTTGACAGTCTCAGTGTCTCTGCATAGTGGTTTTAAATACCAGCTTGGGCCATGGCATGTTCTGTGTAACATTTAAATGAATGTCATTGTCCTGGAAGTCAGTAATCCTTTGATATTGCCAGACATACGCGCTGCTTCATCCTCTTCGCTTTTGTGTGTTAAATACTTCGAAGAGAAGTCAAAACAGTGGGCCTAGCTGCAATAAAACTTCATTTCTGATACCTCTGGTCTTTCCTTGCAGAGAGCTGCTGAATGCGCACAGGGATAACCTGGGCACCACAATTAAGTTCGTGATTTTCAATGAACTATCAAATGCAAGAAATCCCAACAACATGCAGATCCTGTATACTGTGCTTCAGCATAGCTCGGAGCAAGCTCCGAAGGTAGGTGTAGTGTCTTGTGTGACTGTTGCTGATCCCAGAACCCCACCTGAGAGGTTCAGCTGAATTGAGGCTCAAATGAAATCTTTCCACAGACAACTGTGTGATCTGTATCATACTGTTTTGAAACGATACCATTGCACTTGTTAGGAATAAATGTGCATGGGCATCTTCTAACCCCAACATTGTGGATGACCAACCTTGTGGTAATGAAGTTTCATGAGAGAAATATTACTATAGTTCCTCAGGGTCTGAAGGACAGGCATACCACCAGCATTGTTTCCTTGTGTCTTTTTGTTTTGTGGATGTAGATACATTACAATGCACTGAAAGCTTTCTTTTTCTTTATGGCCTCAGTATCTAGCAATGGTGTTCCAGGATCTTTTGACTACTAAGGACGATTACCTGCGGGCTTCACGGGCTCTGCTGCGAGAGATCATAAAACAGACGAAACATGAGATCAACTTCCAGGCCTTCTGTCTGGGTCTTATGCAGGAACGGAAGGAGGCCCAGTACGCAGAAATGGAATTCAAGGTACCAGTTTCTTTGGGCTCTTCTATATCTGTTTTTCTGCCCATTCTTTCTTTTGCTCTTTGTTATCTGAGTGAGTCAGTATTTGTGTCTCACATTTCATAGCAGTGCTCTCACCTCCTCTTTCCAAGCATCCACGATTGTAATTTTTGATGATGAAACATTTCTCCAGAAGGCAGCTTTGGGTATTGCTGATTCAACTCTCTCTCTTTTTTTTTTTTTTTTTAAGGAGCGGTTTGTCATCCACATAACTGATCTGCTAGCTGTCTCCATGATGCTTGGTATCACAGCCCAGGTGAAGGAAGCTGGAATTGCTTGGGACAAGGGAGAGAAAAAGAGTAAGCAGAACCTAGGTTCCCTCTGGAGCTAGGCAGTATGGTAGATATCTTCTGGCAGTGCTGAGGTTGGGGGAACATTGTGGCAAGAGTTAGAAAAGGGTGTAAGCCTCTGTTCTGAATAGAGGTACGGGGATGCTTGCTATCATCCTGAGGCTGACAGAGTCGGCGGATGTGGCATTTGCATGGCTGGATGAATATACAGGTGCTTTTCATACCTGTGGAAGCTGTGGTTGAGAGGCTGGGGAAATGGGACTGTGTATGGAGGGGACTGAGGAACTGGGTCACGCCTGGAGGGGCAGCCGTAAGGATTACCGAGCACCTAATGCTGATAAGACAGGCCTTTGGGGTGGCACTGAAGTGACTGCCCAGATGTCGTCTTCTCACAACACCAATTTGTCCGTGCTGCATCTCGGGGTTTTGTTGCAGTGCGCATCAGAAAGTGAAGCGTGTGTGCTGTCCAGTGCTGGGATGCTTAAGGCTGTCCAATATACCTCTCTCCAGTTTACTGTTGATGCTTCGGAGCTCTGGTTACTATCTGCTCTTGAAACAGCCATCCTGTCCTGCTTGGCTCCTGATGGGGCTCCAATACAGGTGTAGTTTTTAACCGTACCGTTTTTCAGACCTGGAAGTGCTACGCTCTTTCCAGAACCAAATTGCTGCTATCCAACGAGATGCTGTCTGGTGGCTTCACACAGTCGTTCCATCTATCAGCAAGCTGGCTCCAAAGGACTATGTGCACTGGTAAGAGAGTCAGCCTGGTAATCTGCTGTGCATAACCAGTTGCTTTCCCAACAGTGTGCGACGTACTATGAAAAACCATGCATACGCCAGGCTTTGGTCAGACTTCTCTCCCCTTATCAGACAGGGAGCAGAAACAGTGTTTTAGCAAGGTTCAGGCTGGGACTGTTTCCCTCTCTGGAATTCCTGCAGATGCATCTTCATCCTCTTACCAGAAATATGTGATAATGGAAAATATTTCTGATTTGTATTATTTGGGTCCACCCAATAGGGAATTCCCAGTTACCTGACCAAGGATGATCCCTGTGGACCCCTTGATGTTCTTTTGTCTGACGGGCTTTTTCAGGCTGTATGGTTAAGGGCTCTATAGATAGTGCTGTCTTCTCTGCCTGCTTCTGCTTGTATCCTGGGGTCTGGCTCAAGGCATTACTGAGGCAGGTCAAGCCAGAATTAACAGTATCTGAGACGTGCTCACTGGAAGGGTAAATGCCCAATGCCCATACTATATAGTCCTCTGTTGTGATTTGAGTTGTTACTTTTGCCAGACTAGCTTATCTGAAGGGTCTCCTTCATATGTAGAATGAGAAGCAGTAGCAGGAGTTTGGGGAGACTGAACTGTTGAATGTGTTCTTGAGCCTCACACAATGGTGTTTACTGTCCTCTTCACCTCTACAGCCTCCACAAGGTGCTCTTCACAGAACAGCCAGAAACCTATTACAAATGGGACAACTGGCCCCCCGAGAGTGACCGCAAGTGAGTGTGTGCCTCAGCCATAGCTGGGTACAGGCGCGGAGCTGTTGTAGCTGAAGGCAGAGGAATTGGTGTTTTCTGGTGTTCCTTATATAGCTTTGTGTTGGAAAGGCTTGGAACTGTGCTTAGATTTTCTTCATCTGTTACATTGCCTTGAAATTGAGGGATGTTGCTCCATCCTCCATCTGTCCCTCTTCCTCCTTCATTCCTGTTCCCTGTGCCAAGCTGTTCTGTGTCTTGATGCTGTAATTGTAAGAAGGGCAGCCCTGCACTGTATGGTTTGTACTGGGGTAATATCAGGGAGCTCACAGAAGCAGGCTGAAGTGCAGAGGTGCATGGCAACGCAAGCAATATTCCATAAAACGGTTTGTTTCAGGCAGTTGCATTTGGAGCTGGAGACCAGGGAAGGGGTCGTAAATGAAGCTGTGATTTATCTTTTGCTCAGATGAGCTCTAGGGTCTGTGGAGGGTTTCAGCAACCCTTGTGCTGCTGTCAAAAGAAGTGTGATTGATGTCTCATGTCTCATGCAGCTTCTTCCTTCGCCTCTGCTCTGAGGTGCCCATCCTTGAAGACACACTGATGCGGATCCTTGTGATCGGTTTGTCGCGGGACCTTCCTCTTGGCCCCGCGGATGCCATGGAGCTTGCTGACCACTTGGTGAAGCGGGCTGCGGCTGTGCAAGCAGATGGTAAGACTGCACAGAGCTCCAGCCAGCAAGTGGTTACTTCTGTCTGCGTGTCCTCTTATTGCCGCCCAGGGCTGAAGTGGCTCCTACCATGTACCAAAGAACCTTTGCATCACTTAGAGCATGTGTTAGTTTTCATGGCTAAGCATTTGGCTCAAAGCCAGACACGTATTGCTGTTGCTTTCTCACTAGAGAAGCTTCATATTTTCTCCTACTATTTCTCCCTGGTTACTAATTTTCTGTCATGGAGTGTTTGGGAAATTATTGGTTGTGGTGAGGATGAGGGACTGTGAATAGCAACCCAAAGTTTTGAGTTGGCATTTTTAAATTCAGTTTAGTCCTTTATGTGGACCGTAAAATTAATAGAAATTTTTAGGCCATCAGAAAATGAAAAGGTTGGAAGTTAAACTAGTTAACCCATATATTGTATGCTTCTCACAATTCCATTATTCAAACACTATTACAGAATCAGTTACAAAACCAGCCTTAACTCTTACCCCTCAACATTTGTCCTGAATTCCTGCATCCTTGAAATGTTCAGCTGAGCTATGTGTGTTTGTGTCAGAGTTGAGGGGGTTGTTGGAATTTGATTCTAAAGCATCTGATGTGCTCCTAGGGCTGACTGGTTAATAGCAAAGTCTAATCCAGACCTGGTCAGTGCAAGTGGAATGAGCTAGACCTTGCTGTTGAATATCCTGTGAAAATGCATCCAGCCTCTCAGCATAGCATTTAAAATGCTGCACCTTTTCAAATATTGGAAGTCTCAGAGTTAAGTTAGAGCGAGTCTGAAAACTTGCAATGAAGTTGAAATGCATTTTTAGTTCCTCTGAGCCCCAGAAGTTCTGAGCAGCTTCACTGCTCACCTGAAGGAGTATATTGGAGTTCTGAAGAAGATACATTGGATGCATTTGGGAAAAAAACTGCCGTTATGAAGAATTTAAACCAAATTGCAGCTGAAAAGCTCAATATCCTTATATATTGACTTGTAGCTTTTTTAAGTGTTGTTGTTTCCTAAGTGGTGTTGGTTTTTTTTGTTCCTGTAATACCATAAGAAAAAATCCACAATAACATAGTTGCTTGAAGTAAAATTTTTGTTATACTGTGATGCTTTTCTTGAAGAACTTTCAGCCAGGTAGACAGGTCAATAACTTACTTAGTCTTTTCTTCTTCTCATCCAGATGTTGAGGTCCTGAGGGTAGAAAGAATCCAGCTGATCGATGCAGTCTTAAATCTGTGCACTTATCACCATCCGGAGAATATCCAGCTGCCTCCAGGGTAAGGCTTATCACAGACAATCTTCTTGTGATCTAGCTCATTTTCACCTTGTGACTAATAGTACTAGCTCACAGATTTTAAGATGCTTTCCCCTATTAGAGTCTCTAATAACAAAATAGTGAGGAAACTTTTTCAATGTCACATTCAGGTGGAAATTTTTCCAGGACAAGTAAGATGGGAATCATGGAATTGACTTTCCTCTGCAAGCACTCTGACCTTTCTGCTCTAGAAATTTTCATCTGAACCCTGCTGTCCCTTCTGAGAGAGGCTTCTTGTTTTTGAAATCCACTGAACTGATGTGGCCAAATCTAAACAATGCATGATTAAGAAGAAAAGCAGCCTTGAGATGGGGTTAAGTAACCAAATCCAACCACTTGTATCTCTTGATGGCTTTTGCAGGTACCAGCCTCCAAATCTAGCTATTTCTACCCTCTACTGGAAAGCCTGGCCTCTCCTGCTTGTAGTGGCTGCATTCAATCCTGAAAACATTGGTGAGTGTGGACGTTTCTCAGGATACTAGTTCTGCTGCAAAAATTGGCCAAGGTGCTGTCTGCTGAAGTCTGGTTGCCTGTGTTAAAGGCATGTGCTGGGTTGGTGAGATGACGGCAGTTAACTGTGTATTCCTTGTGTGTGGAAAAATACACAGTGTGGGGGTTTGGACCAGCATGTGGCTGGAATCACGTTGTCTGTGCTCTGAGTGTGGTGAGCTGTTCTAAAGTGAATTTGTTGTGTGTGTCCCCACCTTGGAGTGTGCTAGAATATATATTAAGACCCTTTTTTTTTTTTTTTTTTCTGTATCCCTGATTGCCCTTCTCTGCTGCAGGTCTGGCTGCATGGGAGGAGTACCCCTCTCTAAAGATGCTCATGGAAATGGTCATGACCAAGTTAGTATGCTTAAATCCCCACATAAATCAAATAGGCCACCGAAAACTTGTATTTCTCAATTAAGTTTGTGCCAGCTGGCTCCTTTCTTTCCAGTGGGACTGGTGTAAAATAAGCTGGCTGGCAGCAACACTGCGGTTGGAGTGGGAAAGGTGTCTTCTCCCAACAGAAACATTATAAGCAAGGGAATAAAGCTGAGAAAAAGGGAGTGATGTACCTTGCTGAAAAGGTCTTGGTCTCCCTGGCCCCATTGGGAAACTGCCTTGGTTTTCCTCTGTTGCCTGATGGAGCCAAGCTCCTGGGGACTTTCTGTGGTTCATGAGTTTTGAATAGGTTGAGATAACCATTTTCTTTTTTAACTTACTTTCTCAGTAATTATTCCTATCCTCAATGTACCTTGACGGATGAGGAGACACGCACAGAGATGATTAATCGTGAACTTCAAATCTCCCAGAGAGAAAAACAGGAGATTCTTGCATTTGAGGGTCATCTGGCTGCTGCATCCACGAAACAAACAATTACAGAGAGCAGCAGCCTCTTGCTGTCCCAGCTGACAAGTCTGGACCCTCAGTAAGTAGCCTTCTGCAGTCTGGTGCCATAATGAAATCCCAGTTAGTGCTAGTAGTCAGGAAACCCTACTGCTGATAGGGTGGTTGATGTGGGCAAGAAGAGCCCTGAGATTTGGTAGCCTGTGGGATTTGTGTCACATTTGGTCCTTGTCCTTCTGTTGCCACCTACATGTGGCCCTCATGCACTACTGAGCTGACTGATCCTCATCAACACCAGAATGAAAGTATGTCTGCCTGTGGATAACTTCTTGCTTCTCTGGCAGGGGCCCCCCACGCAGACCTCCACCACATGTCCTGGAGCAGGTCAAAAGCCTGAACCAGTCGCTTCGCTTGGGCCACCTCCTGTGTCGCAGTCGTCATCCTGACTTTCTTCTCAACATCATCCAAAGACAGGTGGGCTCCCTCAATGGCTTGGCTATGTTGGGATCTGATCCCTTGTCTCTGAAACTTGAGCAGAGTGAGGGGCAAAAGGAAGCTAAGAAAGATGCGGGGGAAGTGGCTTACTGCTCAGGAATTAAATAATCAGCATGCTTCATCTACGTTCTGCTGATAATACATTGTTATTCTCCTGCTTCTAGGCCTCATCACAGTCAATGCCATGGCTGGCAGATCTGGTTCAGTCCAGCGAGGGCTCCTTGGATGTCCTACCCGTGCAGTGCCTTTGTGAGTTCCTGCTTCATGATGCTGCTGATGAGTCAACCTCAGGTGAAGAAGAAGAGGAGGGTGAGAGTAAGGAGCAGCGTGCCAAGAAACGCCAGGCGAGTAGTCTCCTGGAGATTTGTTCTGTTACCTATTTCCCGTACATCCTGGATTTTAGTTCATTTGAAAGGCCAACTTCTTGCTCCACAGAGACAACAGAAACAAAGGCAGTTGCTTGGACGGTTGCAAGACTTGCTGTTGGGTCCCAAAGCAGATGAACAGACAACCTGCGAGGTGCTTGACTATTTCCTACGACGCCTGAGTTCCTCCCAGGTGGCCTCACGGGTCTTGGCCATGAAGGTGAGCAAAATGAAAATCTTCCTGACGAGGATTTGTCAGGAGCTGAGGGCAGAGTCCTAGATTCTCATGAGCCTAGAGCCAGCGCAGTGAAATTCATGTCATCCTTCTTCAGTAACTTATCTCAATCTCCAAACCCCATCAAATGCACTTCTACTCCCTGCTGCTCAGAAGCCTTCTTTGTTCCAACAGCCAAGTAGTACTTTTCTTAAGATAGAGCTGGATTTTGCTATGTCTCCTGTGAAGTTCAGGTGTAGACTCAGCAGATCATGTGCTACATGGAGTAATTGGCAGCAGCTGTTGTCTGTGGGGAATATAAATGAGTGAGTGCCTGGTGCTATAGAGCATAGTCAAGGCAAGCAGAATTGCAGAGAGCTCAGAAAGATTATGCTTACAGAGGACTGAAACTTCAAGCAAACACATTAGATGAGAGATAAAACCTGTTGTGTGCTGCATTTGGATCATTCCATGATGTTTGAAATTTGTTTCTATTATATTCATTAGTATGAAACTAGTGGTCCAGCAGTGGCTTCAAATGCAACAGCTGTGTCCATGTGACTTCTGCAGGGCCTGTCCTTGGTGCTCTCAGAAGGGGGGCTGCGTGATGGAGAGGAGAAAGATCACCCCATGGAGGAAGACTCTGGTGATTCTGAACTGCTGCAGGGATATCAGTGGCTGCTGAGAGACCTCCCGAGGCTGCCGCTGTTTGACAGTGTTAGAGCAACAACAGCTCTTGCCTTGCAGCAGGTAGGTGTTAGTAGCTGGGAGGGAGAAGTGACCAGCTTATTCTTTGACCCACTCATGCCAGAACAAATCTGAGCAAACTGCGTGTGGGTGCGATATTGACATGTTTATATGCTTGCAGAAGAATTTTATTTCCGCTCGTGCTTGTTTTCATTAAATCCTGATTTCTAATGAGAGGAATTCTCCTTCTAGGCCATCCACATGGAGACAGATCCTCAGACCATCAGTGCTTACCTGGTGTACCTCTCCCAGCATGCCCCAGTGGAGGAGCAGGGACAGCACAATGACCTCGCTCTGGTGAGAGGCCAGGTTTCCAGGGCAGAGGGGTTGCACAGGGGAGACCTGGCATATCTCAGGACAGTGGTAGGCATGTGACTTGCTGTACCAGCACGATGAGGTTCTTGGGAGCATGTGAATCTGATAACTGCGTGTTTGTGTTTCTGCATATGTATTGGAAGGTAACTTGTGTCTTCAGTTTCATATCATGAAATGGTATCAGAGCAATAACCTCCAGCCTAGTAGCCCATCTCAGATGGTAAGGGGAATGCAAGAATGGATAGTGATTTGAAGGAAAACCTACCACCTGGTAGTGTTTCACAGGTAAGCAGGTGCTAAACCTGCAGTCATGTATATCTGGGGAGAGAATGGGAAGTCAGGAACCTTAGTGGTGGGATATGAACTCTTCTATAACCAAAACTGGATTTCTGATAATTTTTTAAAGGTTTTAGTGTTTGGGTTTTTTTAAATATTTGGCTTTTATACAATGATTTTTTTTTTTTCATTGTTCTACTCTGAGTGCTTTTTTTATTGCTTTTAAGTCCATTGAATTACATCCTTCATTACGGTCTTTTGGAGATTGATGCACTGATCTAGAGGCTCATGTGTTCTTTCTGCCCGCATAGATCTGTTTAGATACATGGAGAATGTTAAATGATAAGAGTCAGTAGATCTGTTTCTTCAGAGAAATGCAGATTTTTACTAGGTAAATGCTCACTTTGTAATGGGATGCATCAGAATGCAGCTGTGCTACAGCTGGGGACACTGTCAGATATCACAAGATGCATTCACAGCACTGGTGTTTTCCCTGTTGTGATGGTTCTACTCTTGACTCTACACATTGATCTTCAGAGTGGTGTTACCTGGGCTGGTGGAAACTGGAGTACATGATGCAATGAAGCAGGAGGACCTGGCTGTGTTGTTCAGGAGGGAGCTCATGAATCTTTTCCCCTTGCAGGATGTAGCCCGACTCATAGTGGAGCGCTCTACCATCATGTCTCACCTCTTCTCCAAGCTCTCATACTGTGCTGAATCAGATGCAGTGCTCGTTGCTCTTCTCTCCATCTTTTCTCGCTACATCAAACGCATGCGCCAGAGTAAAGAGGGCGAGGAGGTGTACAGCTGGGTGAGTGCCTCCCTGCCTTTTTTAAGCAGGTAGAAGAAACTGGACTGGTTAACAAAAGAGAAGCCCATTATGGGTTGCTGACTATAGAAACCACCTCTGGTTCAAGAATTCCCCGATCTCAAAATAATTGGGAGGTTGGCGTAATATCAAAGCCAAGTGTATGTGTACATAAAAAGCTTTTTTAACTTTTCCTTGGGTATCTTTGTGGCCACTGTTGGAGATACTGTGCTAGGTGGAACTTTGGCCTGACCAAATTTGCCCATTCTTTTGTTCTCCTTTCATCTGCATCTCACAGATCTCATTCTCCTTTCTCTTCCCACCTCTGTTCATGCTGGTTTTTTCTGCCTTTTTTCCAGTCAGAGTCCCAGGATCAGGTGTTCCTTCGCTGGACTAGTGGGGAAACAGCCACTATGCACATCCTTGTGGTTCATGCCATGGTTATTCTCCTGACACTAGGGCCACCTCAAGGTTAGTGGAGTGTGCTCATATTTATTCAAGGGGTCATGGACAATACAAAAAGCCTTTCCTCTATGTGATATCTCCTAACAGGTCAGGCTGGTGTTAATCCTTC
Source organism: Gorsachius magnificus (assembly GCA_034008185.1). NCBI lineage: Eukaryota > Metazoa > Chordata > Aves > Pelecaniformes > Ardeidae > Gorsachius > Gorsachius magnificus. The sequence continues at coordinate 6,981,291 of CM067087.1, forward strand.
TACCCACAAAGTTGTCCCTTGCAATATTTGTTTGTAGCTGTAAGATCCATCAGAATATTGCTGCGCAGAGTGAAGGATTTGCAGGCTTATATTTTTTGCCTTCTGCAGACAGCAGGAAATATTAAAATGATGGCGTGTCCCTCCTTGCTAAACAAGAAGAACTCAGAGACTTAGTGTAGTGTGAGAACCGAGTACTCAGATATGTAGTTCACATTTCCACTTGATAGTGTTTATTCCCAGCTTGTTTCTGACCTTTGAACAAGAAAGTGTTCTGGTGTATCAATTTGTATAAGGAAGGGTAGGGTGTTCTAAGTGCTTATGAACATGGGAGATAATTTTGTATCCACTCTTAAGCAGGGGATGGTGATTTTTATACCTTACTGGACATATGGTTCCCAGAGAAAAAGCCCCTTCCTACTGCTTTTCTGGTTGACACCTCAGAGGAGGCTCTGCTGCTCCCCGACTGGCTAAAGCTGCGTATGATCCGCTCTGAAGTCCCCCGTCTTGTGGATGCAGGTGAGCCTGTGGGATGTTTGATGGTGTTTCAGACCTTCCCTGCTCAAGTCCTCTGTATGCCCAGCCATCCTACCTGGATGCCTTTGGGTGGGTCCATCAGTTACTGGAGATGCTGCAGCTGAGCAGGGAGCTTGGATTTAGAAAGCAGCGTGTCTCCGGATTTTATGACAGTCTCAATCTAAACATACAATAGATTCTTTGCTACGTCCTTTAGGGCTGTCAAACAGATGTACAGAATATGAGATGGTTCTGGGCAGGCAATGTTATGGGATGTCCCACGGTGATACCCTACTCAGCCATGATGTGTAGTTCATGTACCAAGGGTTTGAGAATGGATACAACCTTGCTAACCATCAGACACCACAGTTTAATCCCCACAGCATTAAGAGCAGAACCTGGTGAAAGCTGAAACTGAAGAGGAGGTCAGTGCCTTTGGCAGAGTTCCTTAGTGCAGTGTAGAAGGCAGTTCCTCCCACTCTGATCCAAGTGCTGAATCTTGCTGGCTTTTATAGGCAGTGACTATTACTTTTGAAGTAGGGGAGAGAATCTGTATGACTGTTGCACTTCCTGTGTATTTTAAAGGAATTGGGGGACTTTGATTTGGATCCCATCTTTGTTACAACAATTCAGATTGAATTCAGCTACACAGTCACCAGACAACAGGCACAGCACTGCTTCCACAGGGCATGGTGTGCTTGCAATGTGGAGAGCAGTGTCTGAAGGATGTAAGCTATACCTGCAGTTACTTTGTCCTTGCGTGGCTCATCAGTGCTCTTTCTCTCCTTGGTATTCAGAGCTTTCATCCCTTTCTTACTAATTAAATGACAGCTCTCTATAGCCAGTGATTGAATTATTCAATAATTCCTGCCTGCAGCCATCAACAGATAGGGTGGAAGTTATTTTTTTAATACGAATTATTGGGTTCCCGAGGTTTTGATCAAATTAAACAGAAGATCAAATTAGCCAGTGAGTGAATTAACTGGAAGATGCAATAAGAAGGCAATGATTTGCAGAGCAAAGAAAACATAGTAGGCAGCTGTCAGACTTCTGGCTTTGGGCTCCCTGCAGCCCTATCATTAACATGTCACTGTTCATCCAGCCAAAAGCACAAAGATCAGGTAATAAAGATGACCCTCTTTGAGCAATTCAGAGGTCTGAGGACTCAGTGTTTGTGTATTTCAGCCCTGCAGGACCTGGAGCCACAGCAGCTGCTTCTCTTTGTTCAGTCCTTTGGTATCCCAGTTTCCAGCATGAGCAAACTTCTGCAGTACCTGGATCAGGCAGTATCTCATGACCCACAGACGCTAGAGCAGAACATCATGGACAAGAGTAAGAGCTTCATATGAGGCTGACTACGCATTTTACTTTTTCTTTTTTTTTGAACAGTTTTCATGAATATCTCCTGTGAATTCCTTGGAAAAATCCAAACTAGTTCAGCAAACTCGGTGCACAGCAGGCTGCTTTGGCAGCCTGTTGTCCCTGTAGACACCTCCCTAGAGCTTGTCTGGATGGGCCTTGGATGTATTTCCTGAAGTAGAGAAGGATTTTTTGGATTGGGTTATACAGAGTCTAAAAAGTAATTTGGAGCTAACTTGTAAAAGGAGTAACACTTAAAAACATCGTGTTTACCAAGTCCATGGGAACAGCAAATTCCCTTCACTGTGGGAGCTGCACAAGCAGCAACCAATTCTGTCCTGCTTTACTAAAGAGGGCAAGATGATGATGCATTCATATCTTCTTTTTCAGACTACATGGCTCACCTTGTGGAGGTTCAACATGAGAGAGGAGCGACAGGAGGCCAGACTTTCCACTCCCTGCTCACTGCATCCTTACCAGCCCGACGAGGTACTGCCTGGGATAGCCTAAACTTCTGAATATCAAAGTCGTCTTCTGAACCTCCTTCCTCCGTTGCCATTGAGAGGGACAGGAAGAGCTGTCTTCAGAAGGGGTTGTGTTGCAATATATCAGCAAGCTACAGTTAGACACCAGTCCTTGCTAGAGTTTTTCACTCCTCGTGAAGGAAGGAATTCCAATATTCTTGGGCTTTACTACAATGAGTTGTTCTGAGTGATACGGAAAAATAGGTTTTGCTTGGCCTCAAGAGAAAAGCTACTGAATTTCTTGGCAGTTAGAGACTGTAAAGTTGAAGGTGATCTAGTGTTGGAACTCCAGATGTTAGTTACCATAATGGCATTTTTCTTTTCTTCTGTTCCTCTTGCAGACAGTGCTGAGACTGCAAGGTCAAAACCTAGTCCTGAGAACTCTCAAGGCCAGAGCCGAATCCGGGCCTTAAGCCAGGTCCGGGTTCTGGGCCCAGAAGATGATCTAGCAGGCATCTTTCTGCAGGTACTGGTATAGTCTCTAGATCATCAGCTACTTCCCTGCAGAAGCTTTACAAAATCAATTTTTCTTATTCTTGCCTCTTCTAACCCCTTCCTCTGCAGCGTTTGCAGACCAAGAGGCAGCGCCATTACAGCCTGGTGGAATTGATAGTGGAAGGATTTTTTTATGTAGTTTGAACATGATGTGGCTTTTGATGATGACTAATACTGTCAGTGCCTGCTGGCATGTTACTGTCTCTGCACCTTGTTTGTTCTGTGTATAGTACCTTTCCTCTCAGCAGCAGATGGGGGATTTGTGAAATGCTCACAGTGCCTTGGTGGCAAAGCTGTGTGTAAAGCTTCCCTCTCTCCACTGACTCCAGAGGAGCCTACAGAGAATTAACTGGTCAAGTTGGTTGCCTGTATTTTGGTAATATGGTGATTCCCCCACAGTTCTGTATTGATAGTCACATTGGGGTCGCACAGGTGCTGTGCCTGTTCCTGTACCAGGCACTAGAATATTGAAAAAGCTCTATCAGAAGATTCCAGTTAGCCCACAGTCAGTATGATTGTACAAGGTAAATGAGTCCTCTGCCTCAGGATGTTTATTGTATAGCAAGTACTTCCATTTGCTCTCATAATCATGTTTCCTTCTGTATCCTACCAGCTTTTCCCACTAAATCCAGACCCACGATGGCAGAATTCAAACCTGCGCCCACTTGCGCTGGCGTTACAGCAGGCCCTGGGGCAGGAGCTGGCTCGCATCCGCCAGGGGAACACACAAGTGACCGGGATCACAGCACGACTTCTCCAGGCAGTAGCTGCACTGATGAACTCGCCGCACAGCGGTGCGTTGGTGATGGCAATGCATCGTAACCACTTCATCTCCTGCCCACTGATGCGCCAGTTGTACCAGTATCAGGTGAGCAGTGTAAGATGAGAATCTTTGTAGTGTTTAACAAAGAGGGGTGAGGAGGAAAGAGAAGTCTGCAGTGCATCTGCTCTGCTGTCTGCAGACCCTCTACCTGTGTAATGCTGGAAAATGGAGCCTGGGGAGCACGATACAGAGTGGCTCAAGCTGCCTAGGCATAGGCATCTGGATGCAGGCTGGCCACATTAGCCTAGCACTGCTGAGAATTGGGGCTTACATGCAGGATTAGGTGTACTCTACCTAGGCTGGTGCAGTACTGTGGATTTGCGGCTGTGGGTCTCTGTTGGTTTTGGGATCTCTAGTCTGTGCTGTTTTGTAGCATGGATGTATCTTGTAAGCCAGGGCATTTGCAGACAACTTCAGAGCTGAAGTCTGTAATTCCTTAAAGAAGCCTTCAGAGCAGGCTGCAAGTTATTCAATGAAACACCTCATTCCTTTCATCATGATGGAAGAAGGCATAAAGTTACCCCTAGTTATGCTGGGAGAGGTACTGCATGTGTGTTTGTGTGTGTATGACTGAGTCTTCTGCCTTGCATTTGTACACAAAAATCAAGGCAGCAGTTTCTAGTGAGCTATGGTCCAACAGAGTAGGTGTGCTGTATTTATTCCTGGCAGGATGTGCCACTATCTGCTTCTTTCCTGCTATCTTTGTTGTATTATTGAAGTGTGTATAAGCAAGTTTCTTCTGCTGTTTTCCTCAGCGCTGCATGCCACAAGACACTGCCTTCTCCTCACTCTTCTTCAAAGTCCTCATGCAGATGCTGCAGTGGGTGGAGAATCCTGCAGTGGAAGATGGTCCTCTGCGTGCTCAGCTGAAGGCCTTTGCTGTGCAGTACTCCTCAAGGCACAGGATCAGTGATGGTACTGGCATTGGGCAGCTTATGGGACTCAGAGTGGGACAAGAAAGGGACAGAAACAAAACTGCACCCAGAGCAGAAAGTGGGGTGGGCTCCCTTTTAGAGAGGTCTGCTTAGGCATAGCAAAGAGAGGTTTTGTACTGTGCTAGATAAACTCCATGAGGATGCAGGCAAGTGATTTAGCTCTGGGAGTTTGCAGTAGATACCTGATAGGATTTCACCAAGCACAGCAGATCTTTCAGGAGAACGTCCAATTGCTCAGGCCAGGAATTCTGTACTAGTTGTAGTCCTGGAAAATGAGCACGCAAGAATGCCTCTGGGACAAGGTTACATCATGACTTGTAGACCTGTTTATCATCTGCCACCTGTTGGAAGGAGTAGTCTATAACCAAGAGCTTAGGCATGGAAATGGGTTTGTGGTTGTAGAGTTTTCTCTTAGCCACATGTCCCTGTAACATGCAGAAGAGATGTCAAGAGTTTTGGTGGGGATAAAATGGCAGTGGACTGTAGTGTGTTTGTATGTTTGAGTAGTTGTGCCCTGGAGACACATGGGGCTTCTGTGGAAGGGAAGCCTGACGTGCGGGCTGGCTTGGCCCTGTGGTGCAAATGCTGTGATTTCTTTGCAGTTCGAGGTGGCTTCTTGCACCTCACAGAAGCTCTGACTTTCCGTCGTGACCCTGACTTGATCAGCTCCACAGTACGTGCCATCATTGCAACCCTGAAATCGGGAGAGAAGTGTAACGTGGAGCCAGAGCTCGTCAGCAAAGGTGTGTCTGTCCTTCCTTCTGCTCTCCTTCCCTGTGGCAGCAGCAGCTTGAACTGCCAGATCAGCCAGGGAGTGCAGGCTGTGGGAAGCTGCCTTCTGCCTGGATCAGAAAATGTGAACTGATCTAAACTTGGCCCTATCTTGTATCAACTCCTTCCCCTGCACTGGTATGTGGGTTTATAAACTGCGATCTGGGTCTGGGATTAAGTCTCCCAGTGAACTATTCGTTTCCACTAACAAAATGAGAAATAGAAGCCTACTCTACCCCAGATAAAAATGGCTTCCCTCTTCCTTAATGAGCCAGGCTCTCAGGAATGCTGGACTGATAGCCTTCGTGATACTCTTACAAGGTTCATAGAATCATAGAATGTTTTGGGTTGGAAGGGACCCCTAGAGGTCATCTAGTCCAACCCCCCTGCAGGGAGCAGGGACACCCCTAACCAGATCAGGTTGCTCACAGCCCCGTCCAACCTGGCCTTGGATGTTTCCAGGAATGGGGCCTCCACTGCCTCTCTGGGCAACCCGTTCCAGTGTTTCACCACCCTCGTTGTAAAGAATTTCCTCCTTATATCCAGTCTAAACCTACCCTGCTTCAGTTTAAAACCATTACCCCTTGTCCTGTCACAGCTGGCTCTACTAAAAAGATTTTCTCCATCTTTCCTATAGGCCCCCTTTAGGTACTGAAAGGCCGTAATCAGGTCTCCCTGCAGCCTTCTCTTCTCCAGGCTGAACAACCCCAACTCCCTCAGCCTGTCCTCATAAGAGAGGTGCTCCAGCCCTCGGATCATTTTTGTAGCCCTCCTCTGGACCCGCTCCAACAGTTCCATGTCCTTCTTGTGCTGAGGGCTCCAGAGCTGGATGCAGTACTCTAGGTGAGGTCTCACCAGAGCAGAGTAGAGGGGCAGAATCACCTCCCTCGACCTGCTGGCCACGCTTCTCCTGATGCAGCCCAGGGTGCGGTTGGCCTTCTGGGCTGCCAGCGCACATTGCCGGCTCATGTCCAGCTTTTCATCCACCAGCACACCCAAGTCCCTCTCGGCAGGGCTGCTCTTGATCCTTTCTTCCCCCAGCCTGTACTGATACCGGGGGTTACCCTGACCCAGGTGCAGGACCTTGCACTTGGCCTTGTTGAACCCCATGAGGTTCACACAGGCCCACCTCTCCAGCCTGTCCAGGTCTCTCTGGATGACATCCCGTCCTTCTGGTGTGTCAACCGCACCACTCAGTTTGGTGTCGTCCGCAAACTTGCTGAGGGTGCATTCGATCTCACTGTCTAAGTCATTGATGAATATATTAAATGGCACCGGTCCCAGTACGGACCCCTGAGGGACACCACTCGTCACCGGTCTCCATCCGGACATCGAGCCATTGACCACTACCCTCTGGATGCGGCCATCCAGCCAGTTCCTTATCCACCAAACAGTCCACCCATCAAATCCATAGCTCTCCAATTTAGAGAGAAGGATGTTGTGGGGGACCGTGTCAAAGGCTTTGCAGAAGTCCAGATAGATGACATCCATTGGTTTTCCCTTGTCCACTGATGCTGTCACACCATCATAGAAAGACACTAGGTTCGTCAGGCAGGACTTGCCCTTGGTGAAGCCATGCTGGCTATCTCGAATTATCTCCCTGGCCTCCATGTGCCTTAGCATAGCTTCTAGGAGGATCTGTTCCATGATCTTCCCAGGCACAGAGGTGAGGCTTACAGGTCGGTAGTTCCCAGGGTCTTCCTTTCTACCCTTTTTGAAAATGGGCACAATGTTTCCCTTTTTCCAATCACCAGGGACTTCACCTGACTGCCATGACTTTTCAAATATCATGGAGAGTGGCTTGGCGACTACATCGGCCAATTCCCTCAGGACTCTGGGATGCATCTCATCAGGTCCCATGGACTTATGTGCATTCAGGTTCCTCAGGTGGTCACGAACCTGATCTTCTCCTACAGCAGGAAGGGTTTTGCCCTCCCGGCCCCCCTCATGCCATCCATCAACTCTGGTGGGGTGAGGAGAGAGGTTCCCAGTGAAGACTGAGGCAAAAAAGGTGTTGAGTACCTCAGCCTTCTCCTCATCTGCTGTTACCAGCTTGCCAGTCTCGCTCATCAGCGGGGGTACGCTTTCTTTAACCATCTTTTTCCGGCTGATATACCTGTAGAAACCCTTCTTGTTATTCTTTGCATCCCTAGCCAAGTTTAGCTCCAGCTGAGCCTTGGCTTTCCTGACCCCATTCCTACACAACCAGACCACGTCCCTATACTCTTCCCAGGATGCCTGTCCCTGCTTCCACTGCCTGTGCAGTTCCCTCTTCCTCCTTAGTTTGACCAGCATCTCTCATCTCAGCCATGCCGGTCTCTTCCCTTCTTTGCCCGATTTCTTACACCTGGGGATTGAGAGCTCTTGCGCTCTGTGGATCACTTCCTTAAAGAGCTGCCAGCTCTGTTCTGTTCCCCTGTCCCTGAGGACCGTTTCCCAGGGAGTCCTTCTGACTATCTCCTTGAGGAGCTGGAAGTTTGCTTTTCTAAAATTCAGGGTCCTGACTATACTCTTCATTCTTCCCATTTCCCTCTGGAGCGTGAGCTCTACCAGCGCATGATCACTGCAGCCCAGGCTGCCTCCGATCTTGACATTTCCGACGAGCTCACTTGCATTGGTGACCACCAGGTCCAGTATCGCATCCCCTCAGGTAGGGGTGTCTTATTACCTGGCTTAAGAAGTTGTCCTCAATGCATTCAAGAAACCTGCTGGATTGCCTACAGCTTGCCGTGTTGGTTTTCCAACAGATGTCAGGGTGGTTAAAGTCCCCCAGCAGGACGAGAGCCTGCGAGCACGAAGCCTCCCAGAGTTGGAGGAAGAACGCTTCGTCAGTCGTCTCCTCTTGATCTGGCGGCCTGTAGTAGACACCAACCACCAGGTTCCCTTTGTTGCCTCTCTCTCTGATTCTTATCCATAAGCTTTCGACCTGCTCGTGGCTATTCTTCAGGGCCAGCTCTTCACACTCTAATGATTTCTTGATGTAAAGGGCAACGCCTCCGCCCCTCCTTCCTCGCCTGTCCCTTCTGAACAGCCTGTAGCCATCAATAGCTACATTCCAGTCATGGGATTCATCCCACCAAGTTTCCGTAATGGCGATCAGGTCATAGCTTTCTAGCAGCACGATAGCTTCCAACTCCTCTTGTTTGTTTCCCATGCTGCGTGTGTTTGTATAGAGGCATTTCATCTGAGCTGTCGGCCTCGTCACCTTCATAGCAGAACACCCCTCATTTACTTTGAGGTGTTTCACGGGCTTTTCCTTGTTGGCTCCTACTACCTCAGGAGCCTCCGGCTCACCTCCGCCAGACGTCAACTTCTCTGCAGTGCCCCTGGCACACTGCTGGGCAACAGGCTGAAGGCTCATACTAGCCCCCAGTCCCTCTAACCCTTGCGTTTCATCCCCTAGCCTGTCACTGGCAAGCCCAATAGGTTCCCCTTCCCCCTTCACATCTAGCTTTCACCACATCCTGAAGTTAATGAGTGACATCTTTCTCCCTCTGCTAGTCCTTCAAGGTCTGATTGAAACGCACTCTCCGTACTTGGAGGAACTCCTGACTGTCCTCTTCTCAGCTACTGTTGAGACCAGTGCCAGGTTTCCTGCCATGAAACCAATTGCTGTGGTGAGCTCCTTGTTGCTCCAGGACAAAGAAGAAACACCAGTGAAGAAGGAGCTGGACAGTTGCAGGTGAGCCTAGGCAATGATGGGAATTCACTGGTAGGTGTGGGTTCATGACATCACCACTGATACTGGCTTTGTTTTCTCTTCAGTACTGAAGCAGCTTGGCTAGGGCCCTCCTCTGGTCTTCTTAATGACTGGTTGGAGATGTTGGACCCAGAGGTGATCAGCAGCTGCCCTGACCTCCAGCAGAAGCTACTGTTCTCCTGGAATAAAGTAAGAGTTGTTGGAGAGAGGGACTACTGTGCTGAAATCACCTTTCTAGGGTACTAACCTGCACCTGGAAACAGGGCAAAGGGTAGTTTTAAGTTTTGCCACATGTTGCTATACCACTTCCAAAGCAGTACAGGCTGACTAGGAGGGGGATTCTGGTGCATCCTTCTCAGTGCGAGGCTTATGTTTCATTTTATCTTTATGTTTCCTCAGCTGTGTTCTTTTCAGGACCTTGAAGTGCCTTACAGACACAACATAGTCCAATAACAGCCCAACCAGCTGTGTTTTCATTGGGAGTTTTGCAGACAGATAAATAACTTGCCCAGAAGTGCTAAGCTGAAGCTAAGACTAAAACTGAATTTCATGGCTGATGCCATGTGCTGTTAGAAAGTACTGCAGTTCAAATCCTAAATCCACATGTTGTCTTCTGTGCTGTCTGCTTGCCTGTGATGTCTGTGTCATCCTTCTGTCATATACATGGTACCTCCTACATCCACCTCGCAGCAAGGATCTGTTTATTACATATCTTCCTTGTTTGGCCCTTTCAGGCAGGGTCCCAGGTGCCTTCGTTCCACCCGTATCTCTTGGCTCTTCTCACTCACCAGTCCAGCTGGACCACACTGCACCAGTGCATCAGGCTTCTGCTTTGCAGAAACCGGGAGCAAAGGTGAGTCTTGTTTTTCGGGCCTAGCAAGGAGTTTTGAGTTGGGTGACTCACTGTGTCTGAGAGAGAACAAACAGAAGCTGAGAACAAGAGCTGCTACATTTCACGGTGCATCTGCCAGGAGATGTAACACAGCCAAAAACAGACTTTCTAAGAAGGATGCTGATTTCAGTCATGCTGATTTGTGTACCTTGATATAAATATTACCTGCTGTTTGATGGAAGCAGCTCATAAAGATTTGGCTTGTTCTGAACAGGAAGTGCTAATCACCGAGTAATCCATCTAGCATTGCCCTTGTTGATAGTCTGTGTGAACATGGGGTTTGAAAGATGGCTTGGATAGCGAACTGACGGCAGTCTCTGTACCTGGGCAGGCTCTGCTGGATCTTTTGGTTGTACTAAACTCCATTACCAGTCTTCTCTAGCCCCCTTGCTGGCATCAGGCTCCCAGTTCTGATCTTTGGAGCAGCCCTAGCTCTCAGCTTCTATGCATTGCTCTCAAATACTGAAGTGTCACTGTAGTAGTATCTTGCTTAAACTTTCTACACTTACAGAAATGCTAACACCTAATAGTAGTAATTCAGGACATGACTATAGCAATACTTGTAAACTGACAGTATTTCACTTTGCTTATTATTTTATTATTGATCTCTTGCTCACTAACAATTTCTGCAATCCAGGATAACAGCCAGGATAGGATGTTCTGTACACTGGGACAGTAGGGTCACTGGTCTGATTGTACCAATTGTTTGTGTTGATGGCTGACGTCTGGCCTTGTGGTTCAAGACTCTGTGTAGCTGCCACACTCTTGCTGAAGGCCATTTGTTCAGCTCTGTACCCCATGCCGTGCTTACTGCAACAAATATTTAGTCATAATCTGGGAACAGAACCAAACCCCTTCTCGGGACTTAATGGATCCTATTTTTACATTTGCAGATGTTTATTTCTTCACAGTACTCATGATGTTTAGAGACACTACCATGTGTTTGTGTGCTGCCTGAGGGCTGTGTTGACTCTAATTGCAAATCTGTCTTCTTTTGCCTTCTGGCAGGTTTGACCCAACTGCATCCTTGGATTTCTTGTGGGCCTGTATTCACATTCCTCGGATCTGGCAGGGAAGGGACCAAAGAACTCCTCAGGTAGTGGTTCAGTTCTTCCAAGATTCTTCTCTGGATGGAATGAGAGGCAATGCTTTCACAATGCCTGGTTTTCCTATGGCCCAAGAAGTGGCTGGAATGATACAGGTGCAGCATGCCAAGTTTGCTGCCTGTACCTCAGCTGGTTACTTAGCTGCTCTGGAATTTTTCCAAAAAGCTGATATGAACACACATAAGTTTGCCCACTTGGCACTTCCTCTGCAGCTCCTGCATTCCCAATATCCGTTAAACATCTAGGCACAAGGCTACAGTGGGCTAAAACTCAGTGTGGGGTGATTCCCATTTCACCAAGAAAAGGGGATTGCATCTTTTCTCCACAGAGGAATTTCTTTGCTTTGGTGAATGAATTATGGTTTCTGTCCCGTTGCACATGCTGAGTGGGAAGTAAATGAGTTCAGGAGTAGAAGAGGGGTGTCGTGGTTTAACCCGGCTGGCAACTAAGCACCACGCAGCCGCTCGCTCACTCCCCCCCTCCCTCAGTGGGATGGGGGAGAGAATTGGAGAAAAGAAAAAAAAGTAAGACCCGTGGGTTGAGATAGAGACAGTTTAATAAGAGAGAAGAATAACAATAATAATAATAATAATAATAATAATAATAGTGGTAAGAAAATATACAGAATATATAAAACAAGTGATGCACAATGCAATTGCTCACCACCCGCTGACCGATGCCCAGCCCGTCCCGAGCAGCGATCACTCCCCCCGGGCCGCGATCACACAGCCCGAGCTGCGACCACTCTGCCCGCGACCGACCGATCGACCCGACCGACCCGACCAACTACCCCCCCCCCCGAGCATGACGTTATATGGTATGGAATAGCTCTTTGGATAGTTTGGGTCCTAGCTGTGCTGTACTCCCAGCTTGTTATGCACCTGGCCAAGCAGGAGAAGCTCAAAAAGTCCTTGAGCAGTCTGAGCACTACTTGGCAACAACTAAAAACATCAGCGTGTTATCAACATTCGTCTAGCACTGAATCCAAAGCACAGCACTATGCTAGCTTCTGTGAAGAAAATTAACTCTATCCCAGCCGAAACCAGGACATTCCACCCCTTATTCTATACCATTTACGTCATGCTTAGGTCCTACCCTTACAATACATACCAATTAATCACCACCATTTTGATATATATACACACAGATATCGTTCCTTTAGTCTATGGACCATCCCTCTGAAATGTGCATTGGGTTCATATAGTCCATGGTTTTGGGCTCCATCTGTCATAACAGTCTTTCAGGGCAGGAGAGATGCGGTCTGGTGTTGGGTTGTTACTTGCTGAAGTCAGTTCTGGTTCCATCCGCTGCACTTCCTCAGTTTCTTCAAAATTCACTCTTCATTAATCTGGGCGATTCTTACTGCTATACCATTGGTATGACGTACAGCAATAGTAAAAATGAAGATATACTATATTACACAGCAATTAACATTATACAATTCAGTCCATTGGCTGTTTTCACCCAAAATCAAATCCCTTTGGGGTACACATCGGACTTCCCCATCCTTCCGCATCACCCACCAAGTAGAGCCAGGTCCTTGAGCAAAAGCAATCCAACGGATGGGTTTGCCTTTACCTGAGGCAGGAGAAACCCAGACTGTCTTCCCCAGCATATTTTTTACATGCACTACAGGGACTTTATCCCCTTCTACAGTACGTAAGAGGTTTGATTGGGCAGGGCCAGCTCGGTTGGCAGATCCTCTAGTGTTGACTAACCAAGTAGCTTTTGCTAAATGTGTATCCCAATGTTTGAATGTTCCACCACCCATTGCTTTCAGTGTAGTTTTTAACAGTCCATTGTATCGTTCAATTTTCCCAGAGGCTGGTGCATGATAGGGGATGTGATAGACCCACTCAATGCCATGCTCTTTGGCCCATTTGTCTATGAGGCTGTTTTGGAAATGAGTTCCGTTGTCTGACTCAGTTCTTTCTGGAGTGCCATGTCGCCACAGGACTTGTTTTTCAAGGCCTAGGATAGTGTTCTGGGCGGTGGCATGGGGCACGGGATATGTTTCCAACCATCCGGTGGTCGCTTCCACCATGGTGAGCACATAGCGCTTGCCATGGCGGGTTTGTGGGAGTGTGATATAATCGATCTGCCAAGCCTCTCCATATTTGTATTTCAGCCACCGTTCTCCATACCAGAGAGGCTTTAACCGCTTGGCTTGTTTGATTGCAGCACATGTTTCACATTCATGGATAACCTGTGCAATAGCGTCCATAGTTAAGTCCACCCCTCGATCACGAGCCCATCTGTATGTTGCATCTCTTCCTTGATGGCCTGAGGTGTCATGGGCCCACCGAGCTAGAAACAATTCACCCTTATGTTGCCAGTCCAGATCCACCTGAGCCACTTCAATCTTAGCAGCCTGATCTGCCTGCTGGTTGTTTTGATGTTCTTCAGAGGCCCGACTCTTGGGTACATGAGCATCTACATGACGTACCTTTACAACCAGATTCTCCACCCGGGCAGCAATATCTTGCCACAGTGCAGCTGCCCAGATGGGTTTGCCTCTGCGCTGCCAGTTGCTCTGCTTCCATTGCTGCAACCACCCCCACAGGGCATTTGCCACCATCCATGAGTCAGTATACAGATAGAGCACTGGCCATTTTTCTCTTTCAGCAATATCTAAAGCCAGCTGGATGGCTTTCACCTCTGCAAATTGACTTGATTCACCTTCTCCTTCAGCAGTCTCTGCAACTTGTCTTGTAGGACTCCATACAGCAGCCTTCCACCTTCGATGCTTTCCCACAAGACGACAGGATCCATCAGTGAACAGGGCATATTGCTTCTTGTTTTCTGGCAATTTATTGTACAGCGGGGCCTCTTCAGCACGCGCCACCTCCTCCTCTGATGATACTCCAAAATCTTTGCCTTCTGGCCAGTCCGTGATCACTTCCAAGATTCCTGGGCGACTGAGGTTTCCTATTCGAGCCCGTTGAGTAATCAGTGCGACCCACTTACTCCACGTAGCATCAGTTGCATGATGTGTAGAGGGGACCTTCCCTTTGAACATCCAGCCCAGCACCGGCAGTCGGGGTGCCAGGAGGAGCTGTGCTTCAGTACCAACCACTTCTGAAGCAGCTCGAACCCCTTCATATGCTGCTAATATCTCTTTTTCAGTTGGAGTATAGTTGGCTTCAGATCCTCTGTATCCCCGACTCCAAAAGCCTAGGGGTTGGCCTGGAGTCTCCCCTGGTGCTTTCTGCCAGAGGCTCCAGGTAGGGCCATTCTCTCCGGCTGCGGTGTAGAGCACATTTTTTACATCTTGCCCTGCCCGGACCGGCCCAAGGGCTACTGCATGCACTATCTCCCGTTTAATTTGTTCAAAGGCTTGTCGTTGTTCAGGGCCCCATTTAAAATCATTCTTCTTCCGGGTCACTTGGTAGAGAGGGCTTACAATCTGGCTGTAATTTGGAATATGCATTCTCCAAAAACCCACAACACCCAAGAAAGCTTGTGTTTCCTTTTTGCTAGTTGGTGGAGACATAGCTGTTATTTTGTTGATCACATCCATTGGAATCTGACGACGTCCATCTTGCCATTTGATTCCTAAAAACTGGATCTCCTGTGCAGGTCCCTTGACCTTGCTTTGTTTTATGGCAAAACCGGCCTTCAGAAGGATTTGGACTATTTTCTTCCCTTTCTCAAAAACTTCTTCTGCTCTATTGCCCCACACAATGATGTCATCAATGTATTGCAGGTGCTCTGGAGCCTTACCCTGTTCCAGTGCTGTCTGGATCAGTCCATGGCAAATGGTAGGGCTGTGTTTCCACCCCTGGGGCAGTCGATTCCAGGTATACTGGATGCCCCTCCAAGTGAAAGCAAACTGTGGCCTGCACTCTGCTGCCAAAGGGATTGAAAAGAAAGCATTTGCAATATCAATTGTGGCATACCACTTGGCTGCCTTTGACTCCAGTTCGTATTGAAGTTCTAACATGTCTGGCACGGCAGCACTCAGTGGTGGTGTAACTTCATTCAGGCCACGATAGTCTACTGTCAGTCTCCACTCTCCATCAGACTTTCTCACTGGCCATATGGGACTGTTAATGGGTGATCGAGTCTTGCTGATCACTCCTTGGCTCTCCAGTCGACGAATCAACTTATGGATGGGAATCAGGGAGTCTCGGTTGGTGCGATATTGCCGCCTGTGCACTGTTGTGGTGGCAATTGGCACTTGTTGTTCTTCAACCCTCAGCAACCCCACAACCAAAGGGTCCTTTGAGAGACCAGGCAAGGTAGACAGCTGCTTAATTTCTTCTGCCTCCAAGGCAGCTATACCAAAAGCCCACCGGTACCCTTTTGGGTCCTTGAAATACCCTCTCCTGAGGTAGTCTATGCCCAGGATGCACGGAGCATCTGGCCCAGTCACAATGCGGTGCTTTTGCCACTCATTCCCGGTTAGGCTCACTTCGGCCTCCAATACAGTCAGCTTTTGAGTTCCCCCTGTCACTCCAGAAATACAAATGGATTCTGCCCCTATATGGCTTGATGGCATTAGAGTACACTGTGCACCGGTGTCTACTAGAGCTCTATACTTCTGTGGGTCTGACATGCCAGGCCATCGAATCCACACAGTCCAGTAGATGCGGTTGTCCCTTTCCTCCACCTGGCTGGAGGCAGGGCCCCTCTAATTCTGATCACTGTTGCTCATGGTTTGTGTATATGAGTCAGAAGTTCCTTCATCACAATCAGAATTAAGATCAGCTTTTCTATTCTGTCTGAAAAAACGACGATCTACCCCGTCTTTGGAAATTGGAGCAACAAGTTTCTTGGAAGAGCCCCCTTTTGTGCTTGGTGTTCTTTGCAACTCGCGTACTCGTGCCTCTAGGGTCGAGGTAGGTTTTCCGTCCCATTTCCTCATGTCCTCTCCATGGTCACGCAGGTAAAACCATAGAGTGCCCCGTGGTGTGTACCCTCGATATTCTTTTCCTTGAGCAGCAGGGCGCTTACTTCTAATGGCTGAGATACTGGTCTGTACAGGAGGGGAGTAGGGTATACGCTTTTCAAGTTGTTCAACCTTTTGGGACAGTTTCTCCACAGCAGAGACGAGGGAAGAAGAGATACTTTCTTCGTATTCCCGGAGCTGGCTAGCCATTTCATCCACTGTTGGTCCCTGTCCAGCTTCCCAGTTCATTATTGCCCATGTGTTGGCATATGATGTTGGTGCGCTCCATAACAACTTCCGCCACATGGGTCGTGTGCACTGGACACTATCTGGATCTTTAGGTAACTGGTCATTGTCCAGGTCACTATAAATCACTTCCAGGACAGCTAATTCCCTCAGGTACTGGATGCCTTTCTCCACGGTGGTCCATTTGCCTGGGCGATGTATGACATCTTCCTTGAAGGGATATCTTTCCTTCATGGCTGACAGTAGTCGCCTCCAGAGGCTGAGGATTGTGTCCCTTTTCCAATCGCTTTGTCAATGCCGCCTTCCCTAGAAAGGGATCCCAGCTGTTTGGCTTCTCTACCCTCCAGTTCCAGGCTACTGGCCCCATTATCCCAGCATCGGAGCAACCAAGTGACAAGATGCTCTCCTGCACGACGACTGAAATCTTTTCTCATATCTCGCAGCTCACCCAAGGATAGAGACCGTGTAGTTTCTGTCTCATTTATGAGCTCTTCCTCTTCCTCCTCCTTTTGTGATGGCCCTGATTCATCCTCCCTTTCTAAACAAGTTGACTTTTGCTTCCAAGATTTCTTCTTGTGTATAGGGGCAACTGATACTGGCACAGGTTCGCTCCCTGTCTTAGCTGCAATGCCTGTTGCTGGGGTTTGCGTAGCTACAGTGCATGTTGCAGGCGGCCTGTGTCCACAGTTTGGGTAGCTACAGTGGGTGTCCCTGGGGTTGGAGTAGCTGCAGTGCCTGTGTCCACAGTTCGGGTAGCTACAGTGGGTGTGCAGGGGTTGAGTGCATTGGGGAGCTACAGTGGGTGTCACTGAGGTTGGAGTAGCTGCAGGGCCTGCTGCAGGAATCGATCTTTGGATGGTATATAATTTACGTAGGAGTCTAACCCTGAGTAAAAGCTGAACTATATTCAGGAGACCTAGCAATAGGGCCATGCTAGTTGGAACATCCCAAGGATATTCAACATTCTCAAGAACTGTTGTAATTAGCTCAGAGAAGAAGGGGAAGATGGAGTAAGGTGACTCCCCCAAAGGCTGGCTCTCCGAGGATAAAAAGTAAAATGTGTAATTATTCATAATTCCCAATAGATGGTTCCCAAAATACAGAGGTGACAGCAATACTGAGTACAAATATGAGCTTAATGTGATGACCAATATTTTTATCATAGCATAAGCCAGTATTATACAATACAGCAGGACAGCAATTTTAATCCACTTGCGAAAAGTGATAGCCAGCAGCACAGGGAGTGCACACGGAAGGTAAGGTGCTACATAAAAGAACGCTGTGAACAAGGACAGCAACTCTGAGAGCAAATAAAACAACATTGCGATCAGCGACTATTAGACTAATATAACGAATGCTTATCACAAATGCGTTTTAGAAATGTTCAGATCTGTCGTTATCTCAACCCTTCGGGCCCCACGTTGGGCGCCAAAATAGGACTGTCGTGGTTTAACCCGGCTGAGTAGCAACAGTGCCTGTCACAAAAAGTCCTTGAGCAGTCTGAGCACTACTTGGCAACAACTAAAAACATCAGCGTGTTATCAACATTCGTCTAGCACTGAATCCAAAGCACAGCACTATGCTAGCTTCTGTGAAGAAAATTAACTCTATCCCAGCCGAAACCAGGACAAGGGGTAAAGAGATTTCATTTGGGGCTGTGATGCATGCTTTCAGAGCTCTAGATATGGGGTCGTTCTTAAGACTAGTGCTAAGAGACGTTCTATTCCATGTGACTAGAAGGAACTAAGGATCTAGGGATTCAGTTTAGATTCATTTTGGGTGTTCTCTTGCATTACAGAAGCGCCGTGAGGAATTTGTGCTCCACCTAAAGGCATCAGAATTGATCAGCATGGTGGAGCTGATCCTGGCTGAAGCAGAAACCAGATACCAGAACACAGAAGAGGGCTCCTGCACACTTATCCAGTCTCGACTGCCTTTGTTGCTCAGTTGTTCTCATGGGGACCTTGAGAGCATCAAAAAAGTAACGGAGTATCTGACCAGCTGCATCCAGCAGTGGGGAACCAGGTGAGGTTGCAAATGGGGAGCACTGTCTACTCTAATTGTACTTACTTGTCATTTTAAGTGGTACTTGGACCAGGAAGGCGACTTTTAAAGCTACATTTCAAGTCTTTTTTGCTTTTAGGTCTTCAGGACAAAATGCTTCCTATGTCTTTTTGTGGTTGGTTTTTTTTTTTTTTTAAGTCAACGATTATTTTTAATTACTAGTTCCTAATGTGGGATTTCTTGTCTATTCATCCCTTGAGTCACTGCTCATAATGTGTCCTGCTTCTGACCATCACAATTGCTCTCAAAGATGAATGGAGACTAGATTGTTTCCTTATGGCTGTGTTCGAACTGTGGGAAGAACAGGAAGGTGGTGTATTTGTGGAGGTGAAACAAACTGACCCAATCCTAACCTTACTTACGGTGGTGTTAGAAAAGATACTGAGTAATCTCAGTTGCCATTGCATTGGTCTGCCTCCCAGTACAGACTATGTCAAGGAACTATGGGGGGCAGGTGTGTAGAGAACAGGCTGGCTAGTCTGAGTAGTTGTGCTTCTGACTACTCTTCCAGTTGGGATGGGGATAACCATGAGTACTGTGTGTGGGAACTTCTTTACTGGAGATGTAAACAGAACTTTCTTGTCTGGTGCCCCTTTGTAACTGCAGTTTTCTAACATTTTCAAATGGCCTAACGATGGATCCCCATAGACTGTGGATAGATCCCTGTAGACTGTGAATGATTTGAGTAGTTCAAAAGAAGTGAAGACTGAAAAAAAGGTGATTCAGATTAGCGTTGGCTGCTCTTTTACATGGTCTTTTTGCCATATGCAGGAAGGCTATTACTAATCTGATGAGTCTGGGATGTTTGCTTGTTGAACTAATGTAGTAACCAGTGGCTGACCTCTCCCTTTTTCCTTCAGCTCTGTGGGAAAATGCTGCCAGGACCTTCTGCTTCAGATATACCTGCAACTACCCGAGCTCCTTGTGCCCATGCCTGAGATGCTTCTCACCAGTGAAGGAGCCAGAGACAGCAGCACTTGCAAGGTAAAGTTACAGGCATAGGAAAGCCCCTTTCCAATTATGCACCCGGAGTAGATGCTACCTTGGTGCCCAGCCTAAGTGGAAAGGACTGGCAAAAGCTTCCTGGGTCACTTTGGTTTCTTTACTTTTCTGTTGCCCCTTCCCTGCCTGCACTCTCAGGAGCAGAGAGTTCAGGTGTGGTTTATTTTGCAGTGTCTTTCTATAAAATAGTATAAGCTCCACAAGCTTCTGTGTGCCAAAGGCTTCTGTAAAGCAGAAGTGGGCAGGCATCTGATCCTGCTTTGATGTCTGCAGGGACTGTGGACTTCAGATCCTGTGCCAGCTGGAATGTTGCATCTGCTCACAGATTCTACCTGAAAATAATTTCTGTTAACCCCCTCTGTAGTTGGAAAGGAGTTAGGAAGCACTGCTGAAGAGCCAGGGGTTTGACTGTGCTTTAAACTTCTTAACTGTTTACTCATTACTTTTCTTCTAGCTCGATGCCCTGGTTCACAGATTCATTAACCTCCTTGCAGACACCAGTGACTCCAAGTCATCAGAAAGCCGCGTGTGGGATGCCAATATGGCCTGCAGGAAGCTAGCTGTGGCTCATCCCATCCTACTTCTTAGGTACCACTCTCCCCTTTTACCCTCTGTGTGGCTGGTGTTCATTGAAAAGCAGCCACCCTTGTCCTAGAAGGGGAACAAACTTGCAGCAGTCATGATGATTGTGACAGAATGCGCATTCACGTACAAAAGTCAAGAGAAAGGGCAGCAAAGTCATATCTCTTATAATGATGCAGCACCTCTTTTGGCTCCGTGTCTGTCTGGAAACAGTCCTCTTGGAGTTGGAGACTAGAGAACAGAATATAGGTGGGAAATGGGGCTTGCTGATTCTATGAATACAGGGGTCAAATCCATAATCCTAGGAGAGGATAAATGATGCTTCCTTCCAGGAACTGACATGTAACAACATGTAGCTTTCTAGGAAGAGGGTAGATCTGGGTTTTCTTCTGTTTGGCGTTTCAGGCACTTGCCAATGATGGCAGCACTGCTGCACGGCCGTGTTCACCTCAATTTCCAGGAGTTCAGGCAGCAGAACCACTTGACCTTCTTCATCCACGTCCTGGGGATCCTGGAGCTGCTCCAGCCTCAGGTCTTCCAGAACGAGCACCAGGTGGCACTATGGGACTGTCTCCTGTCCTTCATCCGTCTGCTGCTGGTAAGAAAGTCCCTGTTCCCCCACCATGTGTGGGCTGGGTGCCAGCCACTAGACGGAGAAGCTCATAAAGCAGGGCCAGCCCAGCTCTCTCCCATTTGAAGGGAAAACCTTCATATACCCAAGAACAAAAAAGTGTATTAAGTACCTTGGAGAGCTTAAAGAGGAGGCAGGAGATCAAGCTATTCCCTGGTCCCCAGAGATGCAGGATGCAGCAGTACATCACTGCTTTTTTTGTTAACTCATCTTCTTGTTCCTTTTTCAGAACTACAGAAAATCCTCACGGCACCTGGCTGCCTTCATCAGCAAGTTTGTCCAGTTTATCCACAAGTACATCACATGCAATGTCCAGGCAGCTGTCTCCTTCTTGCAGAAGCACTCAGATCCACTCCAGTAAGCTTCTTTACTCCAGTTAGCCCATAGTTATAATGCTCATGGAGAGCTTATGCAGTCAGACAGAAGACAGCAAGAGGATGTGACAAAATAGCTACTATTATGGCACTTTTCACCCTTAGCTCCCTTCAGTCTCTGTTGAGATGAGCAGCATAACCCTTTTTATAGGTGAAAACTGAGCCCAAGAAAGTCAGATGATGATTTCAATTCACATAATGGCCTAAATCTCCTATTGAGGCATTGTAGTGCCCTGCAGTCATTTCCAGAGGGCCAGCAGGAAAGTGTGCCCTGAGCAATGGCTGCAGGGTCCCACCTGCAGATATGGAGAAAAATGCATTTGAGTTCCAGTTGTGATGAAAGGAAAAATCTTGTTTCTGCTTCTGAGAAACTATTTGTTTTAGTATACATATATGTGCTCTTACTTGTCCTCATGCCCTTATTGTATTGAAAGCTAAACATGCCATCTCTTCCCCCAGTGACCTGTCATCAGACAACAGTGACCTAGCAATGCTGAAGTCCCTCCTGGCTGGGCTGAGTCTGCCTAGTAAGAGTGGCATCTTGGACAGGGGCTCTGATGAAGAGAAGGAGGGTGAGTCTGAGTGGGGGCAAGAGTTATCCCAGTTGGTGAACTTGCAGAACGTTTTGGAGCACAGATGCTTTTATGGACTGTTTGCTGTGCTCATTCTTCTCATAACAGCCCAATAAAGGGGTATTTAGAGTGGCGAATAGCACTTGTGTACTCAGCAGTTTGGAATGAGTATCTGGGATGGGTTAGTTTTTTTTTCCTGTCAGTGATATCACTACTGGAGCAGAACAGCTCAACATGGGCGAGTTTCATTGTTGTGGATGTTGCCTTCCTCAGCCACACTTAAAGACTGACCTATCAAGAGACCCTAAGGGTGCATCTACTTCTCCACTGTTTTCTTTACAACTTGCATGGGAAAATTTTTCAGTATTAAAACAGCTCCAGGAGGTTCCTTCTCTTTGTGTCAGCTGAGGGGTACCAGAAGGTGCAGTGATGCTAGAGACACTTTGAGAGCTGGGAATTGTATTGCAGTATTGCTGGTCGGTTCAAGATACACCACTATACCAGTAGGGAATGCCGGACCTGTCTCCCTGTTAAAACTACATAGACAGGTCAGGAGTGACCTGTTCTCTCTTTCCCCCACAGATGAAGCAGCAGCTGGCTCTCTCCCCCTCGTCAGCGTGTCTCTCTTCACTCCTCTCACACCAGCTGAAATGGCCCCATATATGAAGAGGCTCTCTAGAGGCCAAACAGTTGAGGGTAAGTGAGGACCTGCAGAGCTGTACAAAGATGCAGGGCAAATGCAGACAAATGCCAACCCTGTTACTTATCTGCCAGCTACAGGCTAGTTTCCTGTTTCAGTTTTGTGTTTGGAAGTTTCCAGCAGTTAGGATGTGGCTTTGTTTTGGATGAACTTGTCTGTAACCTTCTGTGATTCTGTGACAGTGGCTTCCTATGATGCTGTTATCACTTAGCTCAGCAGTGCTGCAACTGCCTCTGCTTTGGGGCTCTTCAAAGATCTTGTAAGTGCTCTGGGAGATAGTATGAGTAATTCAATGAGTGCTGCAGTTCATTTTGAGCCAGGTCTGGAGTGCTGGTAGGAGTGCCTTTTTTAATGATACAAAAATACCAAACTGATGAGTAGCAGCATTTTGTCAGAAATCCCCAAATGGCCTCTGTGGAAGATAATTGTGTTAATTTGTCATATGGGACCAACATGCTTCTTCTCCAAAGGTCTTCTGAAATCACAGGTGTCCAGTGTTCAGACCTAAGTTGTGGTATTGGGGTGACAGTTTTCCTTCCACGCTAGAAATAGGGGGAAGAAATCCTGCCTGGACACTGTTTTTAAAAGAGACTTTCTGTGAACATCTTTCAGTTGCAGAAGAAGGTGTTTGGGCATTGAAACCTCACACCCCACTCCACTCCTCCTATGTGAGGCATGACAGTGCTGGTGGCCTCTGCCTGGGCGAGTTGGGATGTGCTGATCTAGCACATGACCTACCTGTTCTCTTCCTTTTTGAGGAACACCTTTAGTACTCTAGCTCTGTGTGAAGGTGGGAAAACTTGACTGCTTGGGAGATTGGATTTGTAAGGGAAAAGGCAAAGATCCTTTGCTGGATCAGTGAATTTCGGTCACCCCTTTCAATCTGTGTCTTCCACCAGACATCCTCGAGGTGCTGACAGACATTGATGAGATGTCCAGACGGAGGCCAGAAATTCTCTCCTTTTTTGCTGTGAGTATTAGTGTCTCAAACTGCCACTGGAAGGAAGAGATTCTTTTCACTGGAGTCTGTGTTGCACAGTCAGCTTAAGTACTACTCTTCCTCTGCTTTTTGGGTTGTTGTTGCAGCATCTTAGGAGAAATTTATCTTCAGTTAGGCCTTCTGACAGCAGGCGGTATTTACTTCCATACTATCAGAAGGTATAGTGGGTCTGCCGTCATCCACTTGTAACTTCTCTTTATGTCAGAGGAAGAATTAACCCTCTGTCCTCTTATCAGTATTGGGGCAAGGAGAGAGCAGCACAGCTCTGTCAAACAGTGGAGCCTAGGGAAAACTCAGCTGTCCCACATGGAATAAGATTACAGAAGGGTGCTCTAAAGTATTCAAAACTAGGATAATCCTTCTTACAGAGAGAGATTTCCTGGCTCAGCCAGTACCTGCTGGATGTGTGTTGGGCTGGATTGGTGCTGGAGGAGTTTGTGCTCCCTGGATGGCCTTGTGATCCTAATTTGTGCATCTTCTTTCAGACAAACTTACAGAAGCTGATGAGTTCATCAGAGGAGTCGTGCCGAAATCTGGCCTTTAGCCTGGCTTTGCGCTCCATTCAGAACAACCCCAGGTGAGGACCACTTGAACTTAGGCTATCCCAACTGATGGGCACTGACTGGCTGGCTGGCATGCCTGTTGATGGTGAGTTGTACTGACACTTTCATGGTTTCCTCCCAGCATTGCTGCAGACTTCCTTCCCACCTTCATGTACTGCCTTGGCAGCCGAGACTTTGAGGTAGTGCAGACAGCACTGAGGAACCTGCCTGAATACACCCTCCTTTGCCAAGGTAAGTTGATGTCTGCCACCTTTGGTGCATGCTTGACTTCAAAGGGTCAAAGCTGGGCTCCTGTGCTAGGAACAGCCTCACTGAGAAGTTGCCACGGGTCAGTGTTGCCCTGACCAGGCCATCAAACCCACAGGTGATCTGCATCAAGAGTAGCTTTGGTCTGAGTGTCACAGGGGAGATTTGTCATAGAGACAAGAGGCTTCCTTGAAGTAAATTTGCTCCCTTAGAATTTTTCTGAGTTGTGATCCCTTGCATGATCACATACCCACGGAGCTATTAGAGGGTAGATTGTGCCATGTTCTTATGGAAGGAGAGAATTTCTTGCACAGCTGCAAACATTCATTCCGGTGTTTGATGGTGGATTGCTCTTGCTTGTATGTTGGAGCTCTTGAGTCAGTTCTCATGCTGTCTGTCCCTTTCACAGAGCACGCAGCAGTGTTACTGCACAGGGCCTTCCTGGTGGGGATGTACGGCCAGATCGACACCAGCTCTCAGATTTCAGAGGCCTTGAAGGTTCTGCACATGGAGGCCATGATATGAACGTGTGGTTCTGGGAACTCCATTTCCAGAGGAATTAATTTAACTGGACTCATCAGCTGCATTGAAGCCCTGTAAGAAGACAGTGTATTTCAACCCATGTGCTGGAAGATCAAAGAGGTGACGTAGCAGGCCAGACTGTGCTGGAAAAGAAGAGTGTTCTGACTGAAGATCAGAAAGGGGCAAGGATTGATCTGTCTGGCTAAGACTCCGTTATTGTGGGAGAAAAACTCTCCTGAACATTGTGCCAAACAGGGACCACTTCCTTCATGGGGTCTTGGGGCAGTGGCTGTTGGTTTGTTGTTCGGGGGTTTTTTGTGTCTCCAAGAAGGCAGAGCAGGAGGGAGCGCTGGCCCTTGCACTTGAAGTCTCTGCAGTCTCTGTGTTGGAGGGAATATGCAGATCTGTGCAGGGGGATCGTGGGGTGGGTGGTTTTGTTTTTTCTTTTTTAATTAAAATTGTCTTTGTTTCCATTGCGCCTTTCTCTGCTCCATGCTGCCTTGGGTGTAGCTTGACATCCCTCTATCCCTGTTCTTCAGCCTCTTGTTATTCTAGACAAAAGCGTCTCTGGAAGACCTGTCTCCGTGGCCCAATGCTCACTGAGCTATCCTGGCCTTTTACAGTATATGCAGGAAATGGAGGAGGTTTACAAGGGTCAATGGGATCTAACAGATGAGTTTGGTCAGCCTCAACTGCTGACAGGACAACATGTAAGAGGTTCCTTAGAAAACTTCTCTTTAAAAACAAATTAATAAACTTCTTGGTGCATCTGCAAACATCCCAGCAGCTGGACACTGTCACAGTGGAGTCTTCGAATAAGCAGCTGGGTTTCCTCTTTGGGATCCATCAGTTCCTCCCTGTGACTCTTCTGAGCATTGCTCTCTAGTCCTTGTCTGCTGGTAGGGGTGATGGCTTATTTTCCAGCTGTCATCTGAGGACAGAAAAGGAGGCGTCTTCCTTCCCTCTGCTCCAGAGAAATAACTGCTGCATATGCTTCATTCTCCAGTCTCACTTAATTCTAGTCACCAGTTTGCTTTCATGTCATTTGTCTCTATTCCTCTGGCACTCCACTTGTTAGTAGAGAATCTTTGTAGTATTCTAAAGACAAAGATCCTGGAGGAATTTTATAGATAGCTGTAAATAAGTCTGTATCTCCTTGCTGGTGGCAGGGACAGTTGTGACCTCATGGGTGGCCGGGTGAAGAAATATTGTCCATTCTTGCAAATGAGGAGTGCCACAGCTGAGCGCTTTTGCTAATGTGTCAAAATATGAATGAATGTCCGGCTGGCTTTGCAGAGAGGGAGGAGAAGAGGGAGAGCTCTAAACCTCTCATCAACTCTAAGCAGCCTTGCCTTTAAATAAAGAGATTAGAGCCATTGCTTAAGGATGCAACATGCTCTTTTCCTCAGCAGCATCTGCTTTGCATCCGGAGCGACTACTGTGGCAATTAGCTACATATAAATTATGGGGAGGAACAGCTGAAGAAGATCAAGTCAGTGAAATGGTTTTCCTGAGGGGCTTGGTGACAGCAGGATTAATGCCTGACTAAAGGGCTCCCAGTGAGATTACTGGCTCCTCTTACCTTAGTCCCTTATCAGACATCGTTATGGTACTGCTCAGTTTGTCAGAGCAGTGAGGTGGTTCTTCTGGTGCTGCTGTGGGCCTAGAGCAACTGAGAACTTGTGGGACTGGCTGGGAAAGGGCTTTTCACAGGGCTTTGGATCAAGGAGCAAGGAAAATGTCTCAGAACTGTTACCACACAAGGACAGCGAGTCAAACAAAGTAGTGGTGCTTTGCTGAAGACCCTCCCTGTGGGTGAGGCTTTTCAGAAACCCCACTCCTAGAAACATTTATGGGCAAAACCCAACTGCGTGGTTGGCCCCAACTTCTACTCTCTCTCTGTTGGTGAGGCCTGCTGTGAGCAGACCAGCTCCAGGAGACCTGGTTTGGAGGAGTTGGGGATGTTTGGATGTTTGCAGAACTTTGTAATGAGCCCTTGCAGCAGGACAGCCATGCTTTGCAGAGCATGGGAAAAGAGATGTGTTTTGAGAAGGTGGAAGGAGCATCTCTTTATCATCAGCATCAGAAATCATCTTTTGGGAGATCAGGAAACAAATCCAAAGGGAGGGAGCATGGGTAGAAGTTATTCTGCAAAGCTGGGCCTTCCCATAGATCTCCCAATACAAAAAGCATTATCCATGATTTGTTGATCTCTCTGCTTTTTGCTGTATCCTCTGCTTGGACCCAGTGGAGCTGAGCAGGTTGCCCTGGCTTGGAGCACGTCACTGAAAACGGGGCTGTCAAGGGGCGCCTGGCTGTGCAGAGACAGCTCAGGGCAGGAGCCTGTCCCTTCTGTCTGCAGCGGCAGCCGTGACAGCTCTAAAATGGTTAGCGATGGCATTACTGATGCCCTAATGCTCGCCTGCCTTTTAATCGGCACTCTGTAACTTTCATCTCCGCCTGGCTGAGCACCTTCTCGCCTCCCATCCTTGCCGAGCTGACAGTGTTCTCCTTCATGGATCTGCCGGGCTCCTCCAGTGGGCTGGGGCCATCTCTGTCTTCAGGGAGAGCTGGTGCCTTGCTCAGAAGAGGAGTGGTGAGGAGGTTTGCAGGATCATTCCTGGCCAAGCCCATGGGGCCCCTATGACTCACCCAGTGGAAATCCCTGCTCCCATCTGTGTTCCAGACACCAGGTCCCAGAGTGGTGTGAAATCCCCGCTCAGACACTCCTCTACCACAACCTGCTGTAGTCAGAGCCATGGGCTGCCAGGGCTGGTGTCTGGGGGAGCCCATGTGGGGCTGGGGAACGTGCTCAACACTGGTTCATGGAGAGGCTTTTTGTCTCCTTGGGTACACTGGGAATCCCATCCCAACTCAAGGGGAGGCACGATGGGGAAGGGAGAACTGGCCACAGGCTTGTTTGGTATCCTGTGGCTGCACCCACCTTGGGGCAGGGCTGGCCCAACCCCTGTGCATCAGCTGGCCCTGCTTTGATGCCTGCACGGCTGGTGCTGGGCAGGCAGCCGAGGCCTGGGGAGCAAAGGGAGCCCAGGAGGAGCTGGGCAGTCCTGGAGCCCTGAGGGGCTGCAAAGCCCTTTCCCCTAAGCACTGGCTGGCAAGGATGGGGCAGGAATGCAAGGATAGCCGAATCCAGGCTGGGAACAGGCCTTCTCTGGGGGGAGGTGATGGCATGGTACAGGCAGGCTGCAGCGGGAGAGCAGTGGCTTGGGAGGAGGGGGACGTGACACCTTCTCAGCCACGTTGCAATGGCATTCATGTCGGGTCCTCTCAAAGCCCAGCTGCTTCCCCATGGAGGTGTGACCAGGTCCCACCTCCATACCTGCAAGCATCAGGGGATCACAAATCCCCCGCAAATGCCAGGCACCTCTTGTGATGGCTTCCTACTGCAAATTATTTCTTTCTGCTGCAAAAATCACGTGTTTTTATGACCTGTGATCAAAACATCATGTTTTTATGACCCAGACATGGCAGCCTCGGGAGGCAGATGGACACTTGTCCAGCATACATGTGATGGACCTTCGCTGCCTTGGCTGGGCACAAGTGGGCATCTCTAACCTGACCGTACCCCATTCCTGCCAGGCCCGGTGTGGCTGGGAGCGTGGCCCTGGCACGTGCCGATGCCCTGGAGCAGGGTTGTGGCTGTTTGACCCAGCTGTGGGCAGGGTTCTGCATCCCTGGAACCGCGAGGGGTGTCCTGGAGCACCACGTGAGTTTGGCCATGAGCAGGGCATGACTAACCAGGGAGGTGCCTGCATGCTCCTGACTCAGTAGCAGCTGCCTCTGGGGCACATTTGACACTGGGGAACTGGAAGAGTCCCAGCACTGAGCTCAGAGGCAAATCTGCCCAACCTGCTACATCAACAGCAGAAACAGAGGGGCCCTGCCATTCTCTTCCTCCAGCCAGCCTCATCTGTGACCTTGGTCAGTGACAAACACAATCCCTGTCCTCAGCTTCCCTCTGGCCATACCACAGTTCAGGATGCTATGATTCACACTTAACTCAAGGAGTTGTTCGCTAAAACCTAAAAATGGTAAGACTTTTTTTAGCTTTGGGCATGTTAAAACCAGCCCCACACCAGCTCAGTAGCCTGGCTTCTATAGGGGTAGCATTTGCCTAAGGTGGGCTGATTTTTAAATCTCTGCATTGCCTCTCTGAGTACTTAGGTAACTTAGGCCTAAAGCAGCAGAATATAGAGCTTGCATTTTCCACTCTTTTTTTTTAAATTGAAGAGACCTTTATCATAATATATCTGCCTGTCCTGCATAGCTGGTGGTGTCTTGTCTTTGGCGTTACCCTGTTTGCATGAACAGCATCTCTAACGCAAGAAGATTGTGGGCAAAAGAACGTCAAGACCCCCAGCAACAATTAAAAAATTCATTAAGCTACTATAGGCCAGTCATTGCTGGGTAATTATTAAGCTGTAAGAATGCTAATTGTCTTATTAGCATTAAACAATTATGCAAATAATAGAAAACACACCATAAAAGCAATAAAATTACCTCCCTTCTCTCTCTCTTTTTTTTTTTTTTTTTTTAAAAACAATAATGAGATTTAAAATCTAAAGTGATGCTTATGGTTTTGCTCTCCAGGGTTTATTTGGAGCATCTTTGGAGAGGAGCAAGACCTCTAAGGGCACTTAGCAGAGGGTGAGTAGGATGTCTTGAACCACATCTACCATGAGTCGTCTGCAGGGCTTGTAGTGCCACTGCACCGGGCTGTGCTACCGGACTGGGCTGTCCCCCCACTCTGCGCCTACTGCAGCCACCCAGGCAGCAACACAGGGACACGCAGGCCCTGATGGCTTTGGAAGACCACACAGTGGTCACACTGCTAGGCCAGGACTGGAGAGAGAGAAAGTTTGAATTTTGCACTATCATAGATCTCCTATGGGAGCCCCAGTTCTCCCCCAAATAGACCACGTGGTGCTTCAGGTTTGGGCTGGGTCAAAACAAGGCAATTTGTAGTTTTTCACATCAATTCAGTGCAAAAGTGGAAAGTCCTGGCCTTTAAAGTTATGTTATCTCAAGGGTTTTATTACTATTGAGTTGGCAAACTGAGGTAAGAGCCCTCCTCTCATCCAGGTGAGGTTCTACCTGGATTTTGGAGGTCAGCAATAAGCCGAGTGCTGAGCAAGTGCCTCTGTGTTCCTGTGAAACAAGAACAAGACCTCGTTTACCCCCCACTGCCAAGAAAAGGAGACTTCACTTATTCATGTCCACAACAAGCTTGGTAGAGGCAAAGTGCTTCTTTGCTTCAGCATGTTAATATTGTTAATCACTAACAAATATTATCGGTTTTCCGGGCTTTAAACTCTGCTCTGCTGATAAGGCACAGTGTTTCAAAGCAGCCAAGCCTCCTCCTGCTCCAGGGTGGGTCCTGCTCCCATGGTGATGCCATGGGTCACCTCACCCAATCTTGTGATCCAAACAGGTTTTGATCAGCAAAACACACCTTCACTTTCACTTTCTGATAAAAGTGGTGAAGTTTGTAGCTGCTGGAAGCCTGGAGGGAGCATTCTCCCATGGCAGTGCAAAGACTGGAGATCAGCACTGCCTGTTTCAGCTTCCTCAGAAGAGGAGGGGAGATCACCTTCTGAAACAAACACTACCCCTAATCCTCTCAGAAAGCTGCTTTTAGCTCCCTGAGACCCTGAGGACTCACCAAGCATCTGTTTATGGCCTCTTCGTTTTTTCCTTCTCACCTGGTGTGTAGGATGCAGCATGTGAGCAGTCTCCCATCCTTGTTGCCTGGAAATAACCTCCCAACATCAACCTCTAGCCTGTCCCACACCTCACTGGTTTGGGGGACAGGAAAGCTGGCAGGTGATCTTGCTGGTGGGCAGGAGGGACAATAAGGGCAAGACTGGTTTCTTTTTTGATGTGACATTGCGCTATACCTAGGCGACAGGACACACTTTGCTCTGATGCTCACTGGTTTTGGTCCTTTGAGGTTTTAGGGTAATGGGTTTACCATTTGTGAGCTTCTCGGAGGCATGTGTTGTGGAGAGATTTACCAAAGTGCCTCTTTCTGTAACTTCATGTTTTGCTTTCATCTTCTTTCAGTGGAAATTCATGTTCAGACTTGAATATTGTAATAACATTTTTTTCTGCTACTTTGCAGGTCACACTAGCCAGACTCTGTGGAGAAGCAGGTTTCATGCGGAAGCATTTCTGTGTGAGTAGCTGTGAAATTGTTGGGGCTTTCTTTTCCCTGGCTTGGGCCTTTCCGTCTCTGTGGAGTCAGCCTGGCTGCCTTCTGGGAAGAGAGAGCTGATGAGGCATGTTACTGATGAGACGCATACTTTTTCCTTCTCGTTTTGAATCCTTCAATTTAATACAAGCCATTGGCATGGGAATGTATGAGAGCTCTTGGCTACGACACACACTTCCTATTGTTGGGAGTGAACAGCCCTGCAGCAAAATTATGAAGTAGCTCAATTTGATCAGCTGATTTCCCACAATAGTTAAAAGATGTGATTTTTGCCTATGATTGTTGCACTCTTTTATGAAAAAGAATGCATTACTCGATTCTCAGCTTCATGAGGCCCCACGCTGTCTGATACAAGGAATCAACCCTTTCCCCCTCCCTCACGTCCTCAAGCTAACAAACATTGGTTGTTTTTCTTTGGGCTTTAGGGTGGTCCTAGTCATATATTTAAGTTTTTTCCTCTACTAACAGTAAAGTCCAGGCTGGGAAACTAGGATAAATTTAAGAGATAATGGCAGAGGGTGATCCCCACTAGTCATAGTAACCGTCAGGAAGCACTCACTGTTTCTCCGTCGCAGTTTGGTATCTAGGAAGAGAACTGAAAAGGACTGTGGAAGAGAAAGAAAAGGAGACGTGTTTTATATGTAGAGAAGAATAAATCACTCTGTATCTGTGGACTGCTGCTCTCTAACAAGCTTCCAAACACGCCTCGGGAAGGGATTTAGAGGAGCAGGCACTGCATTCACAGGACGCGCTCTGCTCCATGAGCCAGCAGTGCATCACAGGTGGGAAATTTCACCCAGCAGCACTGGGAAAAGCTCAGGCAGTGCAGGCAAGGTCCAAAAATGGGCTGAGGACATATAAGGCTCCTCCAAGGAGAAGGGAAAGATACAATCCAGAGTTAGGATTTGTAAGCATTATCCCACAAGGAGCATCCTGGGAGAACAGGGGTTGTGGGTAATGGGCAGGCGGCTGCACAGGCAGCTCGGCTCCCTTCTTGCCCTGTTCCTCCCTCCAGTGCTTGTTAGTTTACCTGTTGGTGCATTAAAGACTCATCATAGCTACAAACTCCCGCAGAGCTCTCCAACCAGCTGAGAACACTGCACAAGTCGCTGATGCCTGTATTTTTGAAAAGCCATTATTGGGCCAGCAGTAGTACTATTACTGCATTAGCTAACTCCTTCAGCGATGTCATTTTAATCACCTTAGTGTATAACGCAGACCTGATTCTTCAGCTGTACCAGGGGTTGTACCTCCCACCTAACTTTCTCTTGGGATGCACAGCTTGGAGCCAGTGACTAATAGTTTCTTCTTCTGGTGTCTGCAAGCCTGGATGCCTTTCCGATATGACCGTCTTGGTCAAACACAGATGACCAGGCACAGTGCAGGGAGGGATGAGGTGAAATGTAGTGGCCTGTGATACACAGAAAATCGCAGCTGCTCTCCGACTCCAGCCTGGCTTTCCGCTCGGTGGGTCAGTGTCCCCTGCCACTCAGCCCCAGCTGCCCCTTCCCAAAGCACGAGGTAATGAGAAGGGACTAACCGCATCGACTCATTAAACTGGGTTTGTTAGAAGACAGATTGTCATGTTAAACAAATATTTAAAAAAAAAAAAAAAATTCCCTGGGCCATGCCCCATCTGGGCCATTAAATCCAAAAGGTAACTGCCGCCATGTCAAAGCCGGGCTCAGGAGCTGATGTTCGCTATTTGTACGACTAGCAGTTGGCAACAACTCCATTTTCAAACCTCATTTTCTTCTCCTCATTTCCCCGAGCTGCACTACATAGAGTGCAGGCATGGCAGGGGGATGCACACTGCTAAACAAGACAGTCTTTGGGACTTACAAAAAGAAACCCCACAAATGCATTTCCTAAACCCATTGCGTGCCCTTTATTTCTCACCAGCCCCTAAGTTACCTGATGACAGAGGACGGAAAGGGCTGCCCGTCGTTAGGCAGTTGGCTTTTCATAAATTATGCAGATTTTATCAGTCTAATGAGAAGGTGGTGTGGAAATGAAGCGGGACAGCTCAGCTTTCAGGGCTTCAGCGCTGCAAGTTTCCAACCTGGAAGAAAGCAAGCATCTTTTTCGAGGGAGGGGAAAAAAACAACAACTTTGAGTTAATCCAGCATTTCTTTTGATCAGTCCCTTGGTAGTCTGATTAATTTTGAGTGCAGATGTTTATGCTTTCCATCACAGAATGCACCCAGTACTTGGGAGCAGCCTCACCGTGCCGTATTTCCTCCTTGCCACACCGTTCTTGTTACGGTTGTGCAGCAACATATGCTAAGGCCTTATTACAAGGGATTCCTATAAATGGCATAAAGGATTAATAATGTATTTATAACACAACTTTGTTTTAGTATAAAGTGATCTATAAATTTGTAATAAATGTTTTATAATGTTTTTGTAGCCTGTTATAAATGATAAATGGGAGACTATAGATGCCATATCAAATATTCATGCTGCATTGTGTGCATTATTATGCCGTTACTGTTCAGGAAACCATTAATAATAAAGTGAATGGAGATGTAAAAGTTGCTGACATGCCCAGCAAGGCATTTATAATGAAATGTATAATCCTTACCATAAAGTAAATACATTGGCCAGTGATTGTTGATGAAATGGAAACACACTGAATTATTTGTGAGGTATTTATATATTAATGTATATTATCCATATCATGTCATAGAAATGCCATTAATATATGTATTATTAATTATTTTTACCTAATTTATAGGCAGCTCTTAAAGCGTTACCTTGTCTCTTCTGCAGTTTTGTCAGCCGCACGAGATCGGGTGAGTTATTTAATGTGAATCGTGTGCCGCAGGGCAACCACGGTGAGCGGGCACCCAGGGTGCTGACCCGGGCTGTGGCCCAGGCAGGATGGCAGCAGGCGGCCGCCGCCTTGGCCCCCCTCATCCCACCACCCGCTCTTCCCCTCTGCGGGAGAGGGGAGGGAGGGAGGGAGGTGGCCACAGGCAATGCCCGACAGCCGCTGGTGCCCGACGGGCAGCCCCCGTGCCCGTGGATGGCCTCCCTCCTGCCCCGGCCACGATGAGGCCTCGGGGCCACCATGTGTCCTCCTCCTCCTCCTCACACCTTCCCTGTGTGGCTGCCCCTTCAAACCTTTATTTATTGATTGATTGATTGATTGATTTGTGTGGGTGCGAAGGAAATGTCCTTTGTCCCGACGTGTTGGGGTGCCATGTCATGACAGGGCCGTGCGGGAGGAAACCGGAAACCTTATTTATTTATTTATTGAGTGAGTGAGTGGGTGGGTGCGTGGGTGCGAAGGAAATGTCCTTTGTCCCGACGTGTTGGGGTGCCATGTCGCGACAGGGCCATGCGGGAGGGCCGGGGGTGCCGCTGCCCCCAGCCGCGGTGGAGCAGCAGCCGCCCCCCGGCCACCCGCGACGCCCCGCCGGCGGGGCCGCCGCCACCCGCCCCTCGCCCGCCCCTTTCCCCGCCTCCTCCTCCTCCTCCTCCCCGCCGCTGCCGGCCGCCACACGCCGGCAGCCTCCGGCTGGGCACGGCGCGGCGAGGGGCTCCCTGGCCCCAACCGCAGTGTGGTGCAGCAGTGCGAGGGCTACCGCGATGTCAGCATCACCAACATGACCACCTCCTTCCGCGACGGCCTCGCCTTCTGCGCCATCCTCCACCGGCACCGGCCGGCCCGACCTCATGTGAGTACCCTCGCCGGGCGTCGGGCCCACGCGTGGGCTGCCGGCCGGGACCCCCCCCCCGCTCGGGGCCCGGGGGGGCCCGCCGCCGTTGAGCCGGGGCTCCAGGCCCTCCGCCCTGTGGGACCTCGCCTGCCCCGCAGACACCCCAAACCCAGCTCCTCCTGGGAGGTGCCGCGGGTGGGCGGCCATTGCCGGGAGCTCCGCTAGCACCCACGCCGAAAATCTCCAAGAGAAGAGCTCTGCTCTCGCTGCCTGTGTGCTTTTTTCCCCCCCCTGTATATTTAACTTTTGCTCTTTCTTCCCTCTGTGGCTGAAGTATAAATATTTTAAACGCGTCCTTTCCATTGCAAAACAAGTTCAGGCACCAATTTTTGGGGAAGCGTTTCCTTCTTTGCTGTTTGTGTTTGCTTAGGCTGGGCTTTCCTCGCTCAGCCTGATGCTCATGAGTTGGGAGGTGAGGGCTATTTAAACAAAATACAATAGAAAGGCAGGGCCTGACAGCCACTGAATTCCTGAACTTTACTTGTTTTTCCAATCTAGAGCTCTGTCTGTGGGAGGCAAAGTCTTTCCCAACCCTTGCTGGTGCTGTTGCTGGTGCCCTGTGGCTTTTGACCTGCCCCTGCCCAAATGTTAACATCTGCAAATCGCTGAAGGGAGATGTAGATCCTGCTTCCTAGGTTTTGGTTTATTTTTTTTTCACTTCTGGGCTTCTTTGGACTTCGAGGTGGGAGGGTTGAGGGGGAAGGCCAGGGGAGCAGTGCAAGGATTGCCTGGGGGTATTGATTTAAGCGTTTGGTCTCTCCCAGTCAGGTATGTCCAGCTGGTGGAGGACCAGGTTGGGTTTTCTGTATTGTGGTTTTCCTTCTGTTCCTTGAATTCTGCCTTCTTCCTTATGCTCCCAGGACAGCCTGCTGCTTGGGTTTGTGTGCCAAGATCTCTTACAGGTGTCTCGCATCTGGTGGAAGCCAAGAAGAAGATCTCCTCTTGTTCTTTCTCTTTCCCATTTGTTTTGAAACTTGGAAGAGGCAGGAGCAGGCTTGGGCAGCGGGAGGTTAGTGTAGGAGCTTCAGGCATGCTTTCTCTGTAGTCCCCAGTGCTTGGGCTGTCACCATGGTGTTGCTGTGTATGTCTTCCTGACCTGCCGTCATGTCCATGTGACTTCAGATATATCCTTTCCTTCCTTTGATTCACGGTCCCAAAGATAGAAAATACCAGGGCAGAAAGGCTGACATGACCAGGAGGTGCTCGTAGAGGGGCTGTGACTGCTTCCTGGCCAACCCTGCAGCTGGTCCATCCAGAGCATGGGTGTAAGCAGCAACTTGAGAGCTGGAATTACCCTGTTGATCAGTTTAGTGGGTTGTTTATAATCCTTAAGCTGTTCATCAAGGGTTGTGGATAGACATATCT
This sequence comes from Gorsachius magnificus, assembly GCA_034008185.1. NCBI lineage: Eukaryota > Metazoa > Chordata > Aves > Pelecaniformes > Ardeidae > Gorsachius > Gorsachius magnificus. Next base: position 7,017,124 of record CM067087.1, read on the forward strand.
TAATTTAAGTTCTCCTGTGCTGAAGAGGGAAGATGTTTCTTGTGGCATCTCTCTGTTCCCATTCATTTTCTTTTACAATGGAAATGCTACCTGGCTTTATTCAGGACCTCACAGAAGCTCTTTCTGGCTTGGACCAGTCCAGCAAAGATGGCCTGAAGGTTAAAGTAAGAGAAGCTTTTATCAGTGATCTCCCTCATCAGTGTCAGTGGTGTAATGCAGGAAAGCACCAGGTGTATCCTTGGCTGGGCAAAGTCCTGCTGGAAGGAAATTATGCTTTCAAGTGGTTGGTAGCCAGGGCTGCCAGGTGTCATGTGTCGGCTCCTGGGGCTGAATACTTGTGCAAATTCTCCATGTATCTGTAAAAGCTTCCTGAGTGTTGGTGTTGCAGGAGCCACCGGCAGAGAAGTGCAGCTGGGTGCACGTGTGGCTGTGACCTCTGCTTCCCAAGGGCTTGAAGTGGTTTATCCTGAGCTCCTCCTTTTGCTTCTAGCAAAGATTCTAGCTGAAGATTAAAAGCATCATACTGAAAATAAAACTAGAAAAGGATAATTGGTGTTTGGAGCACTCAGTGTGTTTGCAGCAGCTCTGCTATATAAATCACTTGCAGAACATGATTCAGTCATGGCATCCAAGTTTTGCAACAGTGTGTTTCCCATCTTAGTTTACACAAATGACATTCTTGGGCTGAGGAGTGCAGGGGATTTCTCCTTGCAGGAGCCTGAGAAGTTCCCAGGAAAACTTAAAGCAATTACAAAACAGGGTTGTAATCACAGGCTTGTGCTGTGGGGTATGTGGCTCAGAGGACAGGCTGGTGGGGGTCTCTCCCCCTTCCTGTTTTCTTGCTGGAAAACATATGGAATATATGATAACTTCTCTCAAACTTGGCTGATGTCGGTTTGTATCTTATCGGTGAACAGGGCAGGCTGTGTAGAATTAGAAATGCATTTCCCACTCACTTCCCACTCGCCCAAGGATGCTCCGGGGGAGTGGAGACGCATGCTGAATTACCATGGAAATTAATTTCTCTTTTGTCCCAGCTGAAGAGTGCTTCATAGCGAGCCCCAGCCAGGCACGCAGGCTGTGTCAGGCAGGTCCCAGCCCACTTTCTGGGATGATTGTGGAGCCCTGAGACTCCTCTCAATCAGACGGACGTGAAGCCTCACGGTGACATGGTGGGAGGCTGAGGTTGGTAGCTGCCCTGTCTGATGGCAATGGCTGTGCAAGCTGCAGCCATGGTTTTTGTGGCCTCGGCCTAATAAGCGAGTTAGAAGAAGCAGGGGAGCCATGCACACTCGCTCAGATATTAATCCCAGATGTCAAGGAAAGGTTTTGATTAAGCTCCTTCTCTTCGTCTGGGATCTTGCTCTTTCCCAGACCGAGCTGTTGTTCAGCTCAACATTCTGGGAATTGACTGGTTGTGAAATCCCCCTTGGCGGCTGAGCAGCAGCGGGTGCCCCTTCCTCCAGCAGCATTTCCTGGGCTGCTGTCAGCTCAGTGGGGCAGGATGAGGCCGACAGTCGCCAACAGGCACAGGGAGGGCCCTGGCCGTGCTGAGGACGGGTTGCTCGCAGTCTCCGTCTCCTTAGCAAAAGGCTGGGGTGAAGCAGAGCTGCTGCCTGCTTGGCCCCTGTGGGATTGTGGTTTGTGTGACAGGCGTAGGCGAGGGGAGGATGGTTCTAGGGCCAGGGAGTCTCGCCTGTTGTTAGTCACCCCCAGCAGCACACTGCAGATTGCCAGCAAGACCAGTGCAGTGTGGAGCAGGCATTGCCGAGAGGAGGATGAGTGCATGGGGGACATCTTCCACTTGGGCTTCCTAGCCCTCTCCCCAGGTTGTTTGCACCTCCAGAAAGAGCACAGCTGAAAGGTCCTGCTCCCAGCAGAGCACACTGGATTTGAACCCTCTGTTGAAGGACTGTGAGCTGGCAAAGGGTGCTTCGCTCTTCTTCAGTGATCCTTTTAACTGTGCATATCTTATTGTCTATGGAGAAAATAGTACAAAAGTGCTGAGAAACAGCAGCTTTTTTGCTCTGGTACCATGGCTCTGGGATTTTTTTTTCTCAGTATGCTCCAAGGTCCATTTTCCAACCAAGTTAGTGCTTGCAGCAGCAGCAGAGATTTCTCCTATGGAAGCACATGTGCTTGCAAAGGATGCTGGCATGCTTTGCGAGCGCTGGGTCTGTGCAGCTGGAGCAGTGGGTGGTCACAGAGATTTGTAGGCATGAGAAATGCTTGGCCACTTTTTGCTAAGAGAAGGATTTTTTTTTGGGAGCTAAAAACTTCATTTCTGTTCCTGTGCTAGTGAACTCCACTCTGATTTGTTTCTGACACTGGAGGCCCTCTCTTGAGTCAGATTTATATTTCTCACCTCTTCCAATTAATTCAGTTGCCTGTGTTTCCTCAGTGGAGAACTCCTGCTTCTCCATTTGTATTAGCTTTGCTTTCTTAGGATTACATTGGTCCAGAGAGCTTTGATATTCCGAGATAGGAGATGCACTAGCAAGATCAATTTCCAAAAGAAATATTATATGTAAGCAGTTCGCCTGACCAGCCAGGGAAGGAGCAATGCTGAGAGGGCAGGAGGTTCTTGAAATGACCAAGTAACCTGCTTGTTTGCGCTCTCCTTTGGGGAACAGGAGGGAATTTCAGACATTCACCATTGAGAGATTTGGGTTTTTAGGTCCCTGTTACATCCCACGCAGTGTGAAGCTGCGTACACACTACCATAGCAAATGGCATTCGGCATGGCTGAGGGCCACTGACCCACAATAAGGAGGTAATTCCAGTAGGTTATGTCTTGTGTGTCAGCATGACCACGGAAGCTGGAGCTCCCCTTTGCTCTTGCAGGTGTTTTCTTGTGTTCAGGATGTCCCTGCTACAGAGACTTTATTTGGGAGCAGAACCGGGAGTGAAGCAGAGAGCTGCAATCACTTCCTTCAGCTGGCTCTTAAAAAAGCTGATTTTCTTGCCTGACACAAACCAGGATGATTATTTCTATTGTTTCACTGAAACTTTTTTGGCTTGTGATTATTTTTGTTTCTCTTTTTAATCCATTGTCTCAGGGAAGGGAAGTCTCTGGGCAGGAGCACTGCTTGAAGAAAAACCTCTGCAAGTCCCTTTGATTTTGCAGAGGAAAGAGTATGTGATTTAGAGGTGGGATATGCCTTGTTTTTACATGCTTCTTGGGGGCCTTTGACCGTCGTTCATTCTCTAGTTATCCCACATGGCAATACCAGATGCAGGAAGCAGGGAGGAGGCATAGGCTGTGGCATGATGAACAAACCTGTTTGGAAGTGCCTCTCTTTTTTATAATGTAATGCTTCACTTTCTGTACTAAGGAGATAAAGGACCTGGCTTGCTCCTTGCTGTTACAAATCATGGAAGAAGTGCCCCTGCTGCGATATAGGTCATGTGTTTGTCTCATGAATGGGTCGCTGCAAGCCAGCTTTGCCCTGGCTTTCACATGGTTATCGTGGCTCCTCTCAGAGGTGAGGGACTGACTAACAAGGGTAGGTCCACATCGGTTATAAAGGTGCTATGTACAAAAATGCAAAGTTGGTGCTGTAGCCTTTTGTGTTTAGCAGTGAGAATCTCCTTTCTGATATCAGCCTTTTGCTTAGCTCTGTGCCAGCAGGTCCAAGGATTGTAAAGTGAAGCTGGGTTATCAGAAAGGAATTGACCCTGCCTGCTTAACTGGGCAGAAGGAAGCAGTGTTGGAGAGCAGGGCTGCCAGCCAACAGTCAGTTTTGTATTCCCAGTTTAGCAAAGGACAGTCAGTTTAAAACAAAGCTGACGGTGGCTGTTTCCTAAGCGAGGGAAGCGCTCTGCTGTGGGTGACAAGGCACGCTGTGTTGCGGCTCTACTTCCAATAGCACAAACTCACTCTCTCCCGTGCTTTCTTTCCTGTCCCATCAGGTCCCAGTTTCTGAGTTCCCAGCACAGTGCAGAGAGAGGTGGCATTGGGGTTGGACCACAGACAGGGAGAGCAAATCTGGGAAGAGGGAGGCGATGTCCAGGGACAGCAGAAAGGAAGAAGGATTGTTGACTTTGGCTTTTAACTGCAAACAGTAATTGTCTCTTACTTTTCAGTTATAGGTTATGATTACAAATCAAAAGTGACAGCCCTAGGGAAAAGAGAATACGATTTCTACAGGCAACTTTGGTGTTATCAGCCACAGTATTGTGTTGTGAGCTGAGGTATTTCCCAAGCAGATTCCTGGTGCTGGTTATGTGGAGCTCTGCCAAAAGAGGATTTGAAACCAGAGCTTGTGTGCTGGTAGAATCAGCAGCTTCTAAGATCAGAGGATATGGGTGCGTCAGAGAAGCGTGTGGTATATACAGCGTCTGAGGTACCCACACCTCGGGGCTGTGAGGTCTCTCTGTGTGGAGACAACTTGCAAGATGGGAGAAAAGCATGGATGTGACTGCTTCAAAAGTAATTCCAGGGAGAGAGCATTGCAAATCTGTATGGCAGACATCAGTGCATCTTTTTGAGGTGGGAGAGGAGCAAGGCTTTTTTTGTGGGGAAGAAACACCACCCCATGAGTTAGAGGTTGCTTCCGGCTGTCTCGGCAAAGCCTGTCAATCTGCATGGGATGTTTTGGCATCAGCATGTCCTGTCCACGGGAGGCTGTGGGAGTCAGCCCTGCAGGGGTAGATGTGCCAAAAATGTGTTGTGCTGCCCGTGGGCAGATGGCTATGCCTGCTGGGTCTCCTGCACATCTCTGTCCTGAGAGGTACAGCAGGTCTGTGATGGTCTCAGACAGGATCTGCCACACTGTTCCCTCCGGAGTGTCTCTGAGAAGGCAGGGTGGGAGGAGGTGCTCTGTCCCCCAAACCAGTGAGGCTGAGAGACATTTGAGAAGCTGGAAGTGAAGCAGCTTGCTCTACATCACCAACCTGAGATTTTTCTCTTCTTTCTATATTTCAGAAACTTCAGCTCCCTCAGTAAAGAAAATGTGTACGAGAACAACAAGTTGGTAAGTGACTTTTAATGTTTTACTTTTGGTCTAGTCTGTGACTTGGCACCTTGCTTATGTGGTTTAGCAACAGAAACCCTGCAGATGCAGTATGCTGAGTGTGCTGTATTCAAATCCTTTGCCTTATTCTGCATGTGTTCCACCTTCTGAATGAATGGCAATGCCTAGGCTTGCTGGCTTCTTGAAAGCACCCTCAGACTGCTCACACTTTGCTGGCTGCACAGTGATGCCTGTGTCCAGTGTGTCCTGTGGGTAGCAGGAACTTGGACAGAGATGCTGTAGGTCAAGACATGGGCATGGACATGTTGAGTACGTGACGATCCTGAGGGATGGAGCAGGAGCTGGGAGGTAGCTGATGTGAGAGGGGAAGTGTAGGGAGTCTCCCACTTCTGCTCATTCCCAGTGCAGGGAATGAAGGCTGCTGGAAGGTGGAGATGTCCTAAAACCTCATCCTGCCTGGACACTTCACTCCAGGGTGGGATTTGAGTTTCTCTTGTTCTCTTCACGAAGAAAGAAGCAACTGGGCAGGCCAACCCCTTCCTGCGCTGGATTCAAGCATGGACTTAGTGCTCCAAGGAAGGATTTTTTCCTCCTCTCCCTCACAAGGAGAGAGGCAGTGGATGAAAATGTTTTTTTTTTCCTTGATGTTGGTGCACATGGCTTTGTGGCTGCTTATCAGGAGCTCAGGGTGTGAACGAACCACAGCTTACTGTTGTCTGGACTGGAGGAATGACATCCTCTGACACAGTCTGAGGTGGTCCTTGCCTCTGTGAGGACTAAACTCACCCCCACACACCTCTTGGCTTCCGCTCCCCTTCAGCCCAGCCGTGCTCACAGTGCCTGTGACGGACCCCTCTCTCCTCAAGCTGAGGCTGCAGTGTCTGAGCAGATACTCATACTCTCTGGGGTTCAGCCCTGCGTGTTCTTCTCCTCTAGGTGAGGTTCAGACCAAGCGTTTTTGCCTGTGAGGTTTGGTATTTGGCAGGTATCAGGGCCTCTTCGCCATGGATAAGTCACCCAGCCAGTGCTGTGAAGCCCTAGGTGTTGCTCCTTCCTCAGCCAGGTTGATGGTGTCTGCTCTGTTGGCAACTTCGCTTGTCTTCTGGGAAATGAGCTTCACGAGACATCTCCACTGCTTTTATTAATGAAAAGCTTCTTTGTGCCTCTCATAAAGACTTGCTGACCTTCTTTGTTGCGGCCTGTGTTCGGCCCCCCCCCCCCCCCCCCCCCCCCCCGTCCTTCCATTTCTTAGTTTCTTTTATGTCCTTTACTTTGCTCTCTTGTCCTTATTCTACCTGCTGTAGGATGACTTGTCTGTGTGGCCCTTTCACTGCTGGTATGCTGCTGCCTTGGCTCTGCCGTGAGTGGGGTTGACTCCTCCATCTCCCTGTGGGCTCCTGGGTTGGCCTCCCCCCTTGGACTGCTCTCCATCCTAGCTCCTACACTTCCTTCCTCTGGCTGCCCTTGGGATATGAGTGGGTCTGATTTCTCCCAGCACTATTCCTCTGCTATTGTTCAGACCCTCCTTGATGCCTCACTATTCAATAACTTCTTTTGAGGGGCTGTATTATTCAACTAAAAAAATCTTGTTTGGGCTGCAATTTGCCATATAAGGTCTTCTGCCGAAGAAGAATGTGTCACTTCTCCAGTGCCAATAAAAACAACCCCAAACCCTAGAAAAATTTCAGTTGGTGGCATTTTTTTCTGAAGATTTCAAAATACATAAAGAAGAGAAAGGTTTCTAGAGACCTTGGATCCAGTTCTTTCAGTGCTAATGGATGGTGATGTGGTGTAGCTGATAAAGCAGCAGCCTGTCAGAGGAAAGCTGTGCCTGGCCAGCTCAGATAGCTTCAAGCGTATCACTTTGCCTCCTCTACGCATAATGGGAGCAGTGACACTTACCTCCTTTGTCAAGCACTTGAAGCTACACTAATGAAAAATGTTATGCAGAAATAACATGTTGCTTCTTTAAAGGCCAGCCTGGGCAGGTAGGTAGAGGAGTAGGGCAACTGGGCCATGTTGGGTGGTGATCTTGTTGGATCTCCGGCCAAGAACAGTTCCCAGGAACACAAGGTTGCTGTAGGCACAGGGGACACTACGTCCTAATGCTGCTCTCTGCATTGCTCACCTGGTTGTGGCCAAAACAGCTGGATGCATAGAGCGTCTTCTTCTTTGTGGTCCAGGCAGCCCTTTGTGCCTGTTGCGCTGGCCTTGCCTATGGCACCATGTGGCAGGAGGTGGCATGGCCTGCGTTCCCGCTAGACTGCACACTGGGAACATCCAGCAAGAAAACTCCACTGGTCAGACCAGTTGTGTAGCCAGCGCAATAGGGAACACTCCAAAGAACATATTAAGTACCAGGTTACGAGCCAGGCGAGTGCCAGGCTGGGCTGGCAGCCAGGATGACGCACCGGAGGTAACTGGCTGAAAGAGTGTTTAATGTCAGCTCGGTTACTTTTTTACTGGGATACCCAATGGAAAAAAATGGTAATTATCTTGCTGAAAAATAATGGCTGTTTGTTTCTTCTAAGCAGGAATAGTTGGCTTGTACACCAACACTGTTGTGTGTCTGTGCCAGAGGTCAGATGCAGAGGGTTTTAATATGTTTGAGTCTTTTGTTAACCCTTTTGCTGAAGGGTTCGGTAGCCTTCCTTGTGCCTCTGCTCCTGCAAGTGCTGTTTTCCTGTGCTGTGCTGGCATTTCGAAGGGGATGCTCCAAAGGGGGAGGGAAAGGATTTTTTCCTATAAGCCAGGAAGGAAGAGGGCTGGAGAAATTCCCTGGTAAAAGCCCTACACCGAGTTGAGCAAGGGCAAAGTTGCTTAATGGATGTTGCTTTCTTTTGTCCTCTAGAAAAGCCTGTTGTTCAGAGGCAAAAGAAAATAGCTTTTCCCTGACTTTGATCATTCAGTTTCAAAGCAGAGGAGACCATGAAGAGTAATATTTGCCCCAAATACGTGTCAGGCAGCATGGAAATGGTTAAGCTGGAAGGGAGCTAGGTATCAGGAATTCTTCTGCATTATTCCTCTGTTCCCCCTTTCTGGTCTTGGGGAGAGAGTCTGCAGCCCGAGATTTCCCCTTTTTCAGATGGAGAAGAGCAGGCAGTAGGCAGGAAGTGTTAACATTTGCACAGCACTCGGAGATATAAAGCTGCCTGCAAACACCTACCAGCACACTGTTAATTGAGGAGAGCTCCAGGTTGGGCTGGAAGCCTGGAAGCGAGTCTGCCAGCCTGGACTGACACATCCCCTTCTGCCAGGCCTCGCTCTCCGCAGCTGTGCATATCCAGATAGAGGCAGGCTTGAGGAAGAGCAGGGGAAGCCCAGGTGAGTTCCTGTGCAGTGAGCTACGGCCAGCTTGCCAGGCCAGATTTTTGGCTCCCTGCCTGAATTTCTCAACATGGTGGCTGGAAGCCATGACTCCGCTGGTTCCTGTAACGGCCATACAATGTAGGAGTTAAACTGGTACAGCTGTTCCCCAGTAGAGTTATTATTCTAGTGGAGTTTCTTACTTCTGATGAGGAGCAGCTCTGCTGCCTGGGCTGGACAAGACCCCTTTGGTTTTTTTTCTTCCTTCTCTAGGCATTTCGAGTGGCGGAGGAGGAGCTGGGGATCCCAGCCTTGCTGGATGCAGAGGATATGGTTGCTCTGAGGGTACCAGACAGGCTGAGCATCCTCACCTATGTTTCCCAGTATTATAACTACTTCCATGGACGGTCTCCTAGTAAGTACCATATTCCCCGGAGAGTTGGGAAGGATCGGGGCTTAATTTTATGCTTTCCCTTGCCTCCTAACAAGCTTGGAAAAGCAAAATAGACTGCACAGAGGCCTTTTGGTACCAGAAGTATTTCAATGGAGGATCTGAACTCTTTACACACTGGCCTACAGTAGCACCAGTGCTTTTGGAAGGGCACAGGGCTGTGCCTTGTCTTTAAAACTAGTGCCTCAAGATTTAATATACAGTCTAAAATTTCTTATGGTTCAGCCAGACAGGAGCAGTAAAGGTTCGCCTCTGTGGTCCCCGCTTCAGCTTTCCTTCCTCGAGCACCTCCATCCCTGCTCCAGTCCTTGCTGCATAGGAGGGCTGTTGAGAACATGGAGTCTAACAAGGCTGAACTTGTCTGTGAGGCTGTGCCAATGTAAGAGCATCCATGGTAGGGCTTATACAGCACAGCAGTACTGATACAAGGAAGTAGAAAATGACCCCCTTAACTGACATAATTGTGATAGCAATTCTTTCAAACATAAAACAGGCCACAGAGCTGCCAAGGCATTATATTCACGTACTGGAGAGTTTATCTGGGCTCACAGGAGCATTATTGTAGACTTGGTTTATATTTGGCTTTAAGCTCATACAAAATGAAATAATACTATAAACCAATTTCACAGGTTCCTCCAGAGGAAACATAAGAAAGTGGGACATGAATGACTTAACTGGTTAAGGTGAATCTAGATGGAGAAGACAGATGTGTGTTGAAAATGTCCTACATCTTGGAAAGAAAGCACAATTCACTTTCAGTGCTGCCTTTAATATCCAAACTCTTCCACCTTCTCCACCTCTTTACACATTTAAGCATGCTTTTTCTCTCCCTCTACAACCTCTTCCCTCCCCCATCTTCATTTTTTTATTTCTTGTTTTGTAGATTTTGTAGAACCACTCTGAAGTCAAACAAATTCCATCGTGTTTGTGCCAAGTGATGGGAATCTGGGTCAGTTTGGGGTCTTTACCCCCTCCCCCCAGCATCTTGCCTACCACGTCATCAAGCACAGCACATTTTTATATTCTCCAGTGTCCCACAAAACACACTGGTTGCATTCCTGTTGCTGGGGTGAATGTGTGTGTCTGAAAATGAGATCAGCCAGGAATGTGCCCTCTGACACCAAGCAGGCTCCTAATACCACAATTGTGCCCTTCGAACGGGCTCTGGCAGGACCATGAAATAAGCAGGACACAGGAGGCCAGAGAGGGCCAGCAGCCAATATTTTATTGAGGTCAGGTGTTTACAGAAGAGCAGAGCTGAAACCACCCATCTTTGTGCTGGGCTTTGGGACTTGATAAAAGGCACGAGTGGGAAGTGAGGGGGGAGCCCGAGTCCAAACTGTTTGCTGGGTCAGCTGTCACCAGTCCACTGGTTGCTGTGGTAAAAGAGTGCAGGGTGTTTATTTGGACAGCTAGCTTTCTTGAGAGAAGTACTGCTGGGAACTGGGCTTCCTCTCTGCTCCCTACACCCTTCCCAGACTCCCTCTGTATTTACTGAAAAGGGTATAATCTCTTTTCAGACGGGTGGTCATTTAATTGGTTGTTCTTAAAGTGAATCTGTGGCTCAAATATCCCACAAGGAACACAGAGACATTCAGAATAGGAAGTGGTGCAGAAATAACATCCCTGTGAGACAGATGAGGGGTCTCGTCTGTAAAAATTGTACATGAAGCCTTATTTCCCAGGGAAGTCTCTTTGCAATTCCCAGGACATGGGGCATTATTCTTTGCTTGGCTGAATGTGTTGGGGATTCTCTTTTCTCCACTTGTGAATTTAGAGGGTTTCTCTTTCATCTGCAAAGAAAAGAGGTCTGGGCATTTACGAGCTTCTTGTGGCAGGTCCTGTTGGTTCCTGCATCAACACCACCGTGGCACCTCCAAGTCTCTGTCATAGAATTACCCATTTTTAGTGGTCATTTCTGCATTTGACAGGCCTATTTGCTCCATGTGAGTCCCAGCTGGGATGTGGTGTGGATGCCCACAGCAGTGAAGGTTCAGGGTGTGTAGGAAGTCTGGAGCGCAGCAACTTGAATGAAGCAAACCCTCCGTGCTTCAATTCCTTAGCTGTAAATACCCGACAGCAGTGCTTGTTTCAGTGGTGAGCAATTCCAGCCAAACTGTGGGCCAGGTACAAACCCAAGGTCTTGTTCACACCATTGACTGATGCTGGTTTGTATTTTTCCACTTTTTCATTTCCCTCCGTGGAATTCCCTGAGAAGAAAAAAATAATCTGCAGTTTCAGCTACCAGATAATTTCAGCGTATGTTGGTAAAACTAACTTGTTGACTCTTGCCCCTCACTCCAATACAGAACTGCTTGTGAAGGAAGCCTGTGTCCCCTTGTATGCTTTGCATGTTATCCATCAAGCACCTCTGGATCTTCTCATATTGTAAATGACTCCTAAGATCATGGGTTTTCCTTATGTTACCTTATAATCTTCCCTTCTTCCAGTTGGAGGCATGGCTGGAATCAAGCGTCCTTCCTCCGAACCTGAGGAGCAGCCTCTTGGGAAGAAAGCTGTTTCAGAGCCTCCTAAGCCAGCGCCACCAAAACTGCCCCCTGCCCACCCGCCAGCCAGAGCTAAACTAAAAGAAACCTCCCCAGTCACCATGGTAAGAAATGTGGTTTGGGGTGTTTTTTAAACCTTAAATCTGTTCAGCGAGCTAGAGAGTATTCTGCTAGTTCAAGGCTCCTAATAGTAAGGACTTAGTCTGTAAATTTTCTGCTCATTATGAGGGATTTAATCCAGATGTCTGGTTACTGAACAGGTTCAGGTGGGAGTCACTGGAAAGCCATCAGTCCTCTGGGGTTTATCTAGTGGTGAATAGGACATGGGTGTCTTAGGACATGCCTATAGTGTTCCTAGGCCTTGGGGATAGAGCTTTTTAACAGAATGTATTATTTTTGCTAGAAAACAGGATTAAATTCTTGGAAACCGTTTCAAAGCAACGTAGGGACAAAACAGGGTAGAAGAAAGCTAAGCTCCTCTTCAGAAGGTTAAGGACCTTTCCCAGCTAGTTCAAATCAGAGACCTGGAACTTCACAGATGGACCCTGGTCCTCTGGCTTTGTGGGAACAAGTCCCCCTTACTCTGTCCTCCTGAGGGCTGTTCGACTTCGTATGAAGTTAGTGGGAGCAGGGATTTTCTGGACATCACTTCTCTGTCCTAGCCAACTGGCTGTGCGTGTCAAGCTCTCGCCTACCTGGGAGATTCGTAGCTGTACTCAGGTCCATAGTGCTGCCTGCTCACCCACTGTGTTTACCCACAGAAAGGGGTCCTGGCAGAGAGTGGGAACGTCCCTAGCAGCAGCTGTGGTATCTGCGGGAACCACGTCCACCTGGTGCAGCGCTACTTGGTCAATGGGAAGCTCTATCACAGGAACTGCTTCAGGTACAGCTCTTCAGAGTGGGGGCACAGGCCTGTGGGTCACAGAGGGGCAGCCTTGCTCCTTTGGGACTGGAGGGAGAGTGGTGTGAGGCGCTCAAGGTGATGGAGGACGTTTTTGTCAGAGTGGAGGCAGCCTGGGCCTGCTCCTGATCAGTGCATAGAGGAAACTCTGCACAGGTCTGTTTTCATCCACACCTCCTACTTCAGACCATGCTATCAGCAGCTCTGTTCTGGTGCCTGAGGAATGTGCACATGGGGTCTGCACACTGCCAGTGTGATACCTTCACCCTCCCTGTGTTGATACTGGAATTGTGCCTGCTCTCTCAGCTGTGTGTTGGTGGCCTCCTAGTGCTCTGGAGGATGTTTTCTGAGACTTTTGTATCTACAGGTGTGTGGAGTGTTGGAACATGCTTCTTCCTGGAGGCTACAAAGCTGGGCCTGAGCCTGGTACCTTCATATGTACCAGCCACCAGCAGCCAGACAGTGTCCAGATCTCTGGTCTCCGCAGCACCAGGGGCAAACCTGAGAGTACCCCAGCCCCTGCTGCTGCCAGGGCATTCCAGAAAGCAGCAGAACCCAAGAAACCAGAGCAGGTGTTGAAGAAACCCAGCCAGAAAGGCCTTGCTAATTCAACCAAGCCATCTGTTTCATCTTCTGGAAGTTCTGGCTTCAAAAGTGTAAATACTCCATGGTCCTCTTCAGCTGTAGATAAATCAGATGACTGCAAAGGTATCCCGTTGGGAAATAAAACAGATCACCGTGAAGGTACCCCATCAGGGCCTCTTTGGGCAACCTCCACAACAAAAACACAGAGAGCCCGAGAAAATTTTTTTCAGTCATTAGAGTCCTCCAGCAATAAAACCTCTGACACTAAAAACCAAGTCCCTTCTTCTTATGGTCCTGGTAAAACTGCTTCTGCCAGAACCACTACTGAGGTCAGTCCAGAGAATGCCGAGAAGGATCAGGCGCGTAACCATATAATACAGGCTCTGGCTGGATCAACCACCTCTCCAAACAGTTCCACTGGCTCCTCAGCATCCAGCAGGTAAGTACTATTTCTCTTTCCCTTTTTTACTCCCAAGATGATCTTTGGGATAAGTCGTAAAAGTCCCTGCATCTTTCTTCCCTTTTCCCTGGCTGCTTTTGTGGCCGAGATTTGAAGCCATGTAGAGGGACTCATTCAGGTCTTTGGAACAGAGACCAATAAAAAGGTCCGTCCTTTCAAAAACACTCACTAGGATGTTCTTTTTTGCAGTGGCAAGTTTTCTTCCACAAGTTCTCAGTGGCAGAGTCCAGCTCCAAAAGCACAGCCCAGCAAAACAGGGTACACAGCACTAAAACAAGAAAAGATTGCAGACCCTCTGCCCAAGAGCCAGGCTGCCAACAAACCTGTTGACTCTGTGCACAAGCCAGAGTCGAAAGGCATCAAAGGTGAGGATGACTGATTCACATACAGTTCTACCTGGATGCAGCATGCCAACTTTATGCATTTCTCTTGGACCAGTACAATGAATATGTCAGTGATTCCTATACTTTCTGTCGGTACCACCACATAAGGATTTTCTGAGTTCTGGAACTCAACATACCTCCATTTCTCCCTGTGCAAATGCTCCCTCTAGCATGGTGAGTTTTTATTCTCTGAGGATCTCTGGGTATTTAAAGTGGTACTAGCTGTCATCAAATGCTGGGATCATGGTGGATTTCAGAGGCTTAGGTATTTCCCAGATGGGAGAGCTTGCCAGAACTTCAGGATGATTTTGTGGTTGCAGTTGGGGTGGCTCATCCAGCCTCCTTATCTGTTTTGAACCAAGCTTCCACCATGGTGACTGAGGAGTGGGCTAAGGGATGATGTTCTGGGGGTACCCAGTGTCTCAACCACTTCCAGATGGCCTGTCTTTTTTTGGGCCAGCAGCAGTATCTGTCTGCAGTTTGCTGTGAGCTTGTGGGTGTTTTGTCTCCCTCCGCTTCCTGCCCCATCCTTTGGTCTCCAAGACCTGAGCTGTTTGTGTTATATTGCTGCCAAACATGCCTGTTCATTTACACCATGGCTGTATTTCTGTACCTATGTAGGATTTTAAAGCATCTGAGCTGAAAGGAGCAAAATGCCGCCAAGGTTGTTTCCTACCTATTGTATGTGAATCTGTCCATGCTAAACTTGTTGAACTGGTGCTGGTTTGCTGCAGTAACATTGTAGTAACTACCTCAGTGCATGGCTTATCTCCTAAGATCTTCCCAAGTCACAAATCTGGCTTGTTTCTTTTTATTGGATCTGATATCTTGCTGTGTCCCTTCCTTTAGGAAGCATGAATATTGGTGAAGACACATCTGAGAGCCCAGCAGAGTGGCGATCTCGGTTGAAGCCTATAGTCAGCAAGTGAGTGTCTTGGAGCTGATGGGTCTCCGTGACAAGTGAATGGGGATGTCCATGTCTGCAGCTGTGTTTGTTGCTGCAGCTCTGTGTGCATGTAGGAGGGAAGACCTCCTGTATGTTAATGCTTCTGTTTTCAACAATTTAATGGAAGAGGGAAAGGCTTTTATTTTGGGGGAGGGAAAATGTATTTCAAATTGCTAGACTGATTAGAAAAGTGCGACCATCCCAGATGGAGATCCAGCCCAGGATGTCCAGAACACTTCTGTGGACCATTCTGCAAGAGGGATGGTTTCCTACCTTTGTCTTTCTTCTTTGCAGAGACCAAGGTGGCTCTAAGAAACCTACTGATAACTCCCAAGTGGGAACAGGGAGCCCAGCACACAAGGAGACAAAGCCAAGTCCATTAGTTGTCCCATCAGCAAAGCAGGACTCTGGTATGAAGGATATAAGCTTTGCCTTCATTTTGCTAGTCATGCAGGGGACAGGCATTAGTGCTGTAAGGCACATGTAAGGAACATGTTGGTGGAAATTGTGCCTTACTTTCAGGGATTTTTGCTCTTTGCATCTGCTTTGGCCTTGCAGTGCCTTTATTTGGAGAGCCATCCTTCCCCAAGGAAAGGGACTCTGTCTTCCCAGGATGCACTTCTTCTACAAGACAGCTAGGAAGATTTTACTTATTCTCTCTTGCATAATTGTGTAATGGTGAGAAGTGTTAGTGATGGTTCCCAACCACTTACTCTTCTCCACCACGCTTCTCGCATACTCTGGCCTTGTAATCGGTGCTTTCTCCCTGTTTCCTTTGGGCTTCTGCCCCTCACTGTCATTGAGAGGACAGCTACAGCTAGGACTAGAAATGAAGGTGGCTAGTAGTGAGTGCCAGAGATGGGCAATAAAGGGATTTTTATGAGATGAGGGTTGAAATGTCTTACCCAAAACCTTTCTCTGCTTTTTAATCCAGCTTCATCTGGTGGATTCATGAAGAAGTTGATCCCCAGCTCAGATCTTATCAGGAGCTGTCAGAATTCAACGCAAGGCTGGGAAGACCCTGGGGGCTCTGCCAAGAAGGAGGAAGAGAGCAACCAGTTGAAGAAAAGCACTACCACATGTAAGATCTCTTCTGCCTGCTTAAAGGCACTCTCTCCTCTGTACTGCCAGGGGACAGCCTGAGTGGTCAGTATGGGAGATGTGCCCCCAAGTTTTCTGTGGCTAAGCCTGTGTCTGTTGTCATGGGGGAAAAATCAGTATCGTTAGTTTTTATTAGCCAGCTTGGCCTAAGCAGGAACCAGCCAGGCCAGAGAATTCAGTGGGAAGGGAAAAAATTAAAATAGGGATTTGTCAAGGTCACTGCCCTGTCAGTGTTTAGTCTCAAAGCTATGAAGAGGACCATCTCCTAATTCGGGGAACCAGGATCTAGTTGATGTCTCTGTTCCGCTCCAATTGAGTGGTTTTGGGAAATGAAAGGAATGAAGAGAACTGTCAGCCAGAGACTCCAGCTGGCGTGACCCGTGGTAGCAGCAGCCAAGGCTGCTGCTTCTTGGACTTTCAAAGATGTTCTGACCAGTTTGTCCCTATCCTTAATCCAGTTTCTTACTCCTGTCTGTTCAACCACAGCTTTACTGTGTACTCCTTTGCCCAGTTGTCCTTGCTCCTACATATCCCACCACAATGCAAATTAAATTTTCTGGAACTAACCTGATGTTTCCTGCTGTCCCGTTTGCTTGGCTTGTTTGTTCTCCCCTTTCCTTACCCCAGCTGGCTCTGTCCTACCTGTTTGGACTAGAAGGTCCTTACAGCAGGGCCTAGCCCTGACTTTGGTGTTTGTCTCTGAGCAAGCAGAATGGGTCCTGATGGCTTGGTGGCCTCATGCTTTAGTATTTGTTAGCTGGTTCTAGCACTGTCCTTAGCCTGCACTTCTGACAGCTACGAAGCATTCAAACTCCAATTGTGTGCTCTATTTTAAAAGTCTAGCATGCCTCCACTGCCATCATTCTCCTAAAACTTTCCATCTCCTTTTTCCTCAGACTCAGTCAAGGTTCAGCATTACATCTTTCCCAGGAAGTGAGCTGTTAAGATAAGGGAGGCTGGTTTTGTATGTGTCATTCTAAAGCTTAACGGTTGCTGTTGGGGAGTGCCTGCTATGGGCAGCTTTCCCAGAAGTCTCCCCCCATTTTTCACATATGTGCAAGTCTGCCATCTGAAAGGTTGTTCTCTTGCTGCTGTCGCTTGGCAGCCTGTGGATTAAGGACAGGCTTGTTGCTCCTCTGTGTAGGTCTTTACCTCAGCACTCAGAGAGACGCTGTGAACAATCAGGTACCGTTCCTGCCCTTAATCTTGTGTGTGTTGCATGGGGCTGTGGATGGTGAGCATTTCTGTAGATCATTTGTTTTCTCTGGAGTCGGTAGCACCGTTTTCTGTTGGGAAAGGAGGCCCTGGGGTTTTCCTGCCAACTGTCCTACTTCCAGTTTTCAGGCAAGAAGCCGACCCATCTTGTGTCTGTCAAGACAGAACTTGAGGATATCAGGGGATATCAGCCCCTGAGCTGGTCGGGAGAGTGTCATTTTACTAGTTGTTCCCGTCTAGTGACCTTGGTCTTCTCATGATCAGTGGTGCAGCTTTCGGTCTTGGTTAGAGGTGCTGCAGAGATCACTCAGAAGGAGCCTGGAGATGCAGGGCTGAGTTGGGAGAAGGAGGTGTTGCTCAGGCAGTATCAGCAGACTGCTCGTGGCAGGCCAGGTCCCTCCTAGAGGAACCTTTAAAAGAAGTACAAATTGCAGGTAGTGTACAGGGCAGCAAACCAGCAGCATCCAGAGGGAAGAGTACCCTGACAGAGGCCAGCAGTGCAGGGACAACGCAGCTGATTGCCACATCCAGCATCTTCTCCTTTTGCACCCTTCCTAGAAAACGTCATAGAGCAAGGGCTGGGCAATTGGAGAGCTGTCCCTGAACTCTTCCTCGAGTCAGCACCAATTGCCAGAGACTCTTGGGGGCTCTCCTAGTCTGTCTGTGCTGTCTTTTTCCTTGTGTGTGCTGAGCCTGCACCGCTGTTGCCTTTCTTACAGCCCTGCTCTTTTGATACTAGAGTGTTCCTTATCACATCATCCACGTATGCCTCTGTTCTCTCTCTGTGGTAATTATCCATCCCAGCCCCTTGGGTATCCAAATACCTCACACTCTTCTGTAGTTATCCTTGCAGCACAGTTGGGCAGAGGAAGCTGAGGCACAGTGGAAAAAATACACATTGCTTAAGGATTGATTTTTAATAGGTGTCCAGGGCCTAAATAATGCTGGGTAGCGAGGCCTAAGGGACTTCTCACCTAGGAAGTGTTTTGTGGAAGGAATTTAACCTTAATTTCCCGAGACCTATGTTAAGGTCCCCTAGACCATCTTTGTTTCATCAGTATTTACTGATACTTCTTTGTACGAGAGCACTAGAAGGGCATTTTTAAGTATATCTTGGTGTTTCTTGTGACAGCAGCCCAGTATTTCTGTTCTAGCCTTTGAAGGCTTAATAAGGGGTGGCTTTTGCCACAATAAATATCTTTGAGTTTTAACAAGATAGTGAATGAACACGGAAGTCAATATTCTTAGTCCCAAGTCAGACCTGAGTTAGCTGACTGCCTATGCCCTGGGGATGAAAGCAGCACCCTGTGACCAGAGGGTGTCCGAGTGTCCAGCCACGAGGAGTAAATCAGGCTGTACCATTTCCTGCGAACACATCTCTTGCCTTAGTCAGACGTGCAGATGCATGTGTGTCATCAGTGCCCTCTGTTGGGTGGCAGGGACCTGTTGTGCTCTCTGGTGGTGTAGGCACTGTCCCACACCACAGAATTATTTAAAGTTTGTCATGACGTTTTTTTTCTCCCTTCTAGTTAAACCCTCTGTTCCGAAAAGCATCCAGAGCCCTGAAGCAGTGTCCCCAACCAAGGTATGGCTGGAAACCAGGTGTAAGGGGAACAGGCTGGGGTTGCCGGGTATCCTGCTGGAATGCTTGCCCAGATACATCTCAGTTTGTCTTATTGGGAGGGTTTATTTGAATTCCCAGGGAAAGGGTGAAAGGCTCTGGGGCAGAGACAAGATGGAGAGACTGCAGGTTATGTCCCATGCAGGGGGACAATAGAGGCTGGAATAAGACAGAGGCAAACAAAATTCTGGGAGACATAGCCTCCCCCAACAAAGGAGGGGGAATGTCTGTGGATTAATGAGTGCAGGTAGGTGTTATCACTCACAGTGAATGTATCCCAGCGCTGTAATGTTGCAGTGGCCACCACTTTGTTGTGAGCAGCCAGCCCTGCATCTCTGCTGGCTTTGGCTCATCCAGGACATGGCTCTGCAGTTGGGCTTCTTATGTAATTTCCCATCTCTGTTGGGGCTGTGACCTCAGCAGGTGGTCTGAGGGCACTGAGCTGTATTTGTTCCTACATTTGTTTTCCTAGCTGCACCCAGACTACCTTCCTGAGGAGGAAATCCAGGAGAAGGTGCATGACATAGAGAAGCAGCTGGATGAGCTGGAATTGAAAGGAGTAGATCTGGAGAAGCAGCTGCGTGACTGCGAGGGAGGTAAAGGAGACTGAGGGCCAACTCTGTTACAGTGGGGAGGTGTGAGGCTCATGTCCTACCCTCAGGCATTCTTGACTCCATTTCTAGGAGCTCACACTACATGTAAGACACCA
>CM067087.1:7036784-7051784 GCA_034008185.1 Gorsachius magnificus
TTGCGAGGCTGTGATTTATCTAGTCCTGGATCTTATCTTGTGATGATGTCAATATTATTAGAACCCATTTCTAAAGAGATGCCTCCAAAATCACTGTACATGAACCGATTGCTTTTACAGGCACGATTCTCCTGCAGCTTCACCCTGCAAAGCCCATAGTTGCTACAAACACTCCTCCGCTGCCCTTCTGACGTACCCGATCCTGTCCCCGTGGGCTGGGCTGGAGGGGCAGACCCAGAAACAGGATTAAGAACCTCATTTCAGGGTGAAGCTGAAAAATGTCCTTGAGCTGCCCATTTTATTCAACATAATTTAATATCAAACACAAACTAACAAAGTTAGAGGTGAAATATAATAGCAGGATCCCCATAAAAAGTAACCTAATCTGTAAGATAAATAGACAACACTTTAGCCTGGGGAGATAGAAAACAGAGTTTTAATTATAAGAATTAAAAGAAAAAAATTCCAATTTTAATTCCAAGATTCCTCTCAATGAAAAAAAGACATTTTTAATGTTTTCCTCACCCACTCTCCCAAGGCGGACGTCCCCAGCCAAATGCCCTGGATCATTCCCCACACAAGCTGGCAGTCGTTGGAAGTGGAAATGGTCCGGGGGGGCCATCCTGCAATTCCTGATGGGGCAGGAGACATGAGGGATAGAGCTCTTCTGAACCCTCAAGCCGGTGGAGCCTCTCAGTCACCTCTGGTGGCCACATCCCACTGCCTTCTTTTGGGTACCAAACTGAGAGCACCCACCGCCTTCACAGCAGCGTTAGCCTGACTTTTATTATTTTAAATTTTTTTAGCCATTTTTTGTTAGTGCCTACTTTAACTTCAAAGGCCGGGATTTTCCAAGCAGCCTAATGCATTTAGGCACCTAAATCCCATTGAATTTCAAGTGTGTATCAGCCCTTAGGCTCCTTGGCAAATCCTTGCTAAGTGCCTAAGGGCTCATCGCCGCAGCCACTGCTACGCTGCTGGATTTACACAGATACCATTATACCAGCATGAGCTCGCTTCTTCGATAGAAGAGCCTCTTGTTTAAAACCCCCTTCCTAAATGTCGAAGTAAACTGGAAAGGGCCTCCTCTGATGGTTAATTTTTTGTCATATATACTTGTACAAGAATGTTAAATTCTCTCCTTGCGTTATACTAAAAAAAAAAAAAAAAAAAGGTTTGCTTTGTAGACTGAACTTCAATTAGAGACCAAGTACCCCTAATCCCCAGCTCTTAGCCCTTCAGGGGAAACCTCAGATTTAGTGTTTTAGAGGTAAAACGCCCCATACCTCCCACTGCCTCTGATACCCGCTATGTCTCCAACCCCCTTGTAGAGCACCCAGGCAGGATGCTCTGAAAGGAGCATACTTTGAGCAGGAGGAGGCTTTTCCTTCTTCAGTCTCACTGCATACTGTATAGGAGGAACAAAAAGTCAGCAGAATTGACACATTTTCTCTGCTGTTTGGGAATGTCCCAACCCAAAAGGAAAGAGCACAGACGGCAGCCGAGCTGGCAGCGGGACAGAGACAGAGGGCACGTAGCTCTGAAAAGGCTGTCTCAAAGGGTGGGAAATGTTGCAACAGCCTTTCTAATAGTAGAAAAATAAATCCCTTATCAGGTGATTTCTGGTCACAGATCAAACACTAATGTCTTATAATGTCAGCTGCCAATATCTAGCAGAAAACAGGTTAGGGCGCTCCGTGGCTGACTTCTCTAGGATAACAACTGTCTTTTGGCTCGGTCCATACTGCAAACGGCACAAAAGGACCCGGTGCACGACTACCAAGCCCCAGATTTCTGAGGCACTACCATGATGCCATCAATCAGCAAGGGAAGTTAGACCCCAAATCCTCCTTATTTATGGCATTGGTGGTTTGGAATTAAAGCATGTCACTGAAAACTGAGACTCTGTCCTTAAGTACCTCAACTGATGATGATTTTAACAGCAGTGCCAAACTTCAGCATTGTCTTTATTTTCCTTTTTTTAACGTAGCTAAACAGAGCCATCCTTCTTTCCTGTTTTGTAGCATTAAGAAATAAACCTGAACCCTCATAAGCAGGGTTTGGTTTACGCTGTGGCTACAGAAGGGGAACAGATCCATCTCTGGTGCAGCTGAGTGGGTCTGCTGGGGGTTAGCAGGGGAGGGTGGTCAGGGAGTCATGGCAGAGCTTGGGAGCCAGAGGGAAAAAGGATAGATCCGGAGGGGGGGAATAGCTGAGCAGGCGAGGAGATGCCCTTAGCTCATGGATCCCATGGCAGGCAGACAGCCCTAAAGAAGTAATCTCCAAAAGCAATGGCTCTGAGCCAGACATAAAGAGTTTGGGTCACACCCTCCTCTGCAGCCCCTACCTGGACCAGGGGTTAGGACAGCAGTTTCGGCTATTTCCCTTCATTCCCAGAGAGTTGTCCTCACCGTTGGTCCCAACCACCCGTTTACTGGTGGCCTTTGCCAGCCCACGGTGCAGCCACGTCCTCAGAGGCCCCAGGCAGCCCTGGGAGATGGTGGAGCACCCGCAGCATGAGGGTCCCCTCAGGAAGGTGCCCACCCCGCGGGGACCAGGCCGTGTGCCACTCAGAGCCGCGTGCCACGAGGTGGCACCATGTCCCTGCTAACCCGCACGGCAGGGTCACCTCTGTGGCCAAGGAGCTCCTGCAGGATCCTCCTCACCCCGAGGCCTCCAAGCAGCCTCATCGTTAAAATCTCCCCACCAAGCTTTTTTATTTTTAAATAACAGGGCAGTCCCCGTTCTGTGAGACCCAGCTGGGGACAAGGTGCTGCTGCTGCCCTGTCCCATGGAGCATCCTCCCGGCGGGGCCACTCGCCTGTGAGAGCCCCCTGCATCTCCTGCAGAAACCTGGCCACCCCACAGCCCGGGGCCTGAGGCTGTCTCCCAACTCACAGCTCTCCTCGGGGCGGTCCTGGGCTCTTGTCCCTGCTGTCACCATCATTTGTTGGCACTGGGGGTGATGCCAGTGCCATGGTGGTGACCGCGCCTGGCTGGTGTGTGCCAACCTGCTGGTGTGCACCGGCTGTGCCCCCACCCTCCAGGGACCTACACACAGGAGAGCTCATTTCTCCCATAGAGCTTGATCACATCAAGGTCAGGAGGATTCCAGTGAGCCTCTATCCCTGAGGAACTTCAAACTTCATGCCTTGGCACATTCAGATCACATCCATCTTGGGAGCACCGGTGCAGAAAAGAAATGCAGTGGGTGACAGTCCTCAACCCAAAGAACTTGCCCAGCACCTGGTTAGTGCCTTGATTAGGCTTCTGAGCTCCCGACTGCTGAGTTTCCACAGCCTAGCCCAGTCCGGGGGGTCCTTCAGCAAAGCCTGACAGCCGACTGCCCCGTTCTGCTCAGGGAGCACAGCCTCAGGACCTGCATGTCCCCACCACTCTGCCCTGAGCTCTACTAACACAGACCTAACGTTGGCATCGGTAGGACTGACTGCTCAGATGCTCCATGGAAAACAAGGTGGCTGCTGCACCCAAGTCTCACCTAGTGAAGGAAATGCAAGTACAAGCCATAGGAAGCTATTAGCAGAAAATTCCCCCAATGGAGGAGAGTTTCTGCACGCACCAAGTAAGCTCCAAGTAGCTCCTTCTGCTCTTGCTTTGGAGCATGGAGCAGTCAGCCAAAAAAATGTGCACTTCTTTCTGAAGAGGAAATGGAGGGAGCCGCTCAAAGGGAGCTCTCCTGCATCGGTTCGCTGTCCCTGGCAGCGCGCTCCGCACTGTAATAGAGAGACTGGTAATACCTACATTATTCCTGACACAACGCTCTGCGGCTGAACAATACATTTGCCAATTCAATTTATTCAAACAAGTTCCTTGGGAAGACAGTAAAGGAAATCCAGGTGGCAATTACCGAATTCAGACTCTGCCCTGGACTTGGGGAAACAAAGGGGCAAGATATGAGAGAAATAGCAAATTCTGCTGGAAATCCCACAACCGCAGAATCCTAAGAGCTTTTAATCATGTGCTTGCTGGCATTCAGCTGAAAAAAACCCTGTGTCATTGGGCAAGGAGACAGAGCAGCACTGCAATTGCTCTGCTGTAGCACTTAGCACTTTGGAATATCTTTACTACAAAAATTAAATGCTTTTTTGTTTTCTTTTGAAAGCACAGCAGTATTTGGGCTCCATGGCCCATTGCAGTGACGTGTAATTGAAGAATAAGTACATTCAATAGCTACCAAGACTGACAGTGTTGCGAGTCCCGCTGTGTTGCATACTGTCTGGCCGTACCGCAGACAGACGGGGTGGAGGTGGCCTGAAAGCTTAGATGTCTAACTGGTTCAAGGCTTGGTTAGACACCTTCAGCCGTGTGCTGAGTCTCGTCAGATCCCAGACCATCTTTCCCAGCACATCACCATGGACACAAGCCCTCAGCTCCAGGAGCAGCATCCCAGGCAGCTGGAGGGAGAGAGAAACCTGCTGGGAACCTCCACTTTGGCTCTGGATGGGCCAGAAGGAAACTTCATCTGCAGAAGCGCAGCTATGGAAAATTTCCTCTTACTAGAGCCTGCAAACCCCACAGCATCAGCTTGCCGTACCCCGTTCGCAGTCATGGGGTGAGCCCCCGGATCATGCTTCATCTCCCCGTCCCACTCCATCCCTCAGAGCCAGGCCCAGGGCAGCTGTAGCTCCTCTCCCAGCAAAGCAGTTACACCAGGGATGAATTTGGCCCCAGATGTAGAATTAGGTTAAGCCAAAAGGTGGCAGCATCTTATTCAGTATTGATTTTGCATGAATATTTCTCCTATTAGCCATTTTTCTTTCTAATCATAGAATGTAAGTTTGTAAATTACAGAGGTGGAGAGTGAATGTATTGCAACCTCTGGCAAATTGATATTTTTGCAGCAACGGTAAACTTTTTCTGATGGCAGATAATTGAAGGGAGCAAGCGTCAGATAAAATTCATAAAGATTTGGACCTACTGGAATAAGACAAATGATATTTAATGTTCAGAGTTGTAAAGTAATTACCCTGGCCTCCAATGTAATAAATACAGAGACACAGTAAATGGAGTTTGGCTGACCAGGTGCCTTTGAGGCGGTGCTGTGGGGGGTTCTGCAGCAGCCAGGGGGGTGGAGAGGGGACAGCCTGGGGTTGGTGTCAGCCCCAGAAATGCCCTTCCTCAGGAGGGAAGGAGCCCTGCAGCCCTGAGCCCTGCTGCTGGGTGTGCCGCCAGGGAGCCATCATCACCCACAGCCCCTCTACATTTCCAAAGACACAAGAAGCCTTTGGGTACCCAGCTTCATCCGTACCTCTCAGCAGTCATCAGCGGCTGCGAGTCCTCCAGGAAACCCACCGCCTCCTGTTCTCACGCTCCAACCAGTGGACATCACCACTTCACATCCATCTCTTCCCCCGGCACCCAAGAGAGCTGCTGGCAGCTAACAAGGAGGAGGGTGGCCCACTCCCTGGGGTCGTCACTGCCCTTTACCCAGGGGGGACTGACCCCTGTGGGGATGGGCATCCCAGCCAGAGCTTGATGCCACTGCCATGGAACAGCAGCACACCTCCCACCTCAAAGGGAAGATGCACAGAGGTTGTAACACTCAAAACCAGAAGGTACCAGCCCCCACCTAGCTGCAACTCCATTTCCACCAGCTGGGAAAGATCAGGAGATCCTTCTCTTATACTGAGGAACTACCTTGTCTCCCCTTTCATAGACCTGCCTCCATCAGCCCTGTGATGGACCCTTCACCTGCCAGGTCATCTTCATCACACATAGCATCTCACTGTGCTTCTAGGCACAGCCAGACCTCACACACACACACACACACACACACAAAAAAAAAGGCTGGCAGTGCCCCGTTCCACTTTTCAAAGCAGAATGTCAGTGCAAGCTCCCCTGGCAAGATATGTGCAGTGCTAAAACACTTTTAATGCGGGCACCTAGTATCGGCGGCTGTTTGGCAAGCGCATCCCAGCCGCCCCACGGTCAGGAAGAAAATGTGCTCAAACACGCGCCGAGCTGGGAGGTCCCAACCCAGCCCTTCTTCAGGGCTCCACAAACACCATCTCTGAGCAGCTGCGGGGAAACCATAAGCCAACAACAGGCCTTGTTCCTGCTCCACCACCAGTACTCCTACTGCTAACGCGCCTCTGTCCCTTTGAAGAAGTTGCTTAGAAATTCAGCAGCAATTATGCAAGCTTTAGTATTAAAAAATGCACGTGGATCTGAAAGCAAATATGAAGCTGCTGCTGTAACGCTAGCTTTAAGCTGTCTACAGTCCCTAGAAATTCTCAGTGGGATGTTTGAGAAGGATGTATATGTGTTGACAACATTAAATGATCCATGGCTCAAGGACAGAATTGAAACCATACATCTACTTCATACAGGCACTGATCACTGGGAGAGTGTTTTTCTTAAACTAACCACGGAAGGCCAGGCACCTCATCCTCCCCAGAAAGGCAGGGATGGCTCAGGGAACAGAAGGTGCACACACGCTCATACCACATCCCGGTGTGTAACAGAGGTCCAGTGAAAAGGGAGAGACACATGGACGCCATCAGCAGGAAAAATGTTATTGTGGCTGCACCATCTTTGAGGGAAATTGAGCATGTCACTTCAGTGCATCACCCTCTTCTCATCACCTCCCAAAGAGGCAGAGCCGCTTGCATGCATCCATGCAACATCTGGCGAGAGGGCAAGGAGGGGCAGGATGCCGCGAGGTTCGCTGGGGTGAAAATTTGCCTATTCTGCGTTACATGCCCCAGAGCACAGCCTCGGAGGCCCGTGTGCCTCAGTGCCACCCACGGCACTGCAGCAAGCTGCGAGAGACACCGGCAGCAAGCGCCTCGCCCTCACAAGCTATAGCCTTTTCTACACATGAAATTCCCAAGGACAAGGAAAAACTGGCAGACAACAAGGAGGATTAGGTGGTTCCCCAAGGAACACAAGAAATGCTGCAAGATTGTATCATTGCCCATTTCAGTGGGGCGATTAGGCAGTATTTGATGCTGGGAGGATGATTTCTGTTAGGCTATTTTGCGAGCTTTAGCCCAGCTGTTAGCAGTGGGTGGTGGGAAGTCATGTTTCCCTGGATGCAACAAAGCCAGGCTCCTTGAGACTGCGCTCTCCTTGCCCCAAAATCCATGCCTGCCATGGCCAGCACCCTGCCCCAGGGAAGGTCCCTCCATGCTCTCCCTCCCAAAGCTGGTTGCTGATGCTCTGCAGCACACTGCTGTGAGCTGCTGGGGAGAAACCTCCCTCCCCAGCTCGCCTGCTGCTCCAACCCCACCACCCTGGTCCCTGACTCAGGTACCGCTTTCCATCATTTCAACTATTACCAAACTAAAGGGTATTTCTTTGCTCCCTCGTTTACGCTGAATGTTTATTTAATAGGCTGGCCAGCTTCAATTAGGTCTGTGATTACTCACAGATGACAGCTCCAGCATAACAATGTTTACTCTCAAACTCTATCTCCAAGTGTGGCCTGTGATATATTTAAGGAGAAAGTATAAAACCATTAATGTTGAAATAGCTCTACCTATGGGAGTGAAGTTTCTTTTTAAACCCAAACAGCTGGCAACTGGGTAAAAATGTACCAGGGATATCAACCTCCTTCACCTGGAGATTCAGTTACCCCAGTGAAAACCTCATGTGGTTGAGTTCTCCAGATGTCTTTGCCTTACTGCTGACACATGGAACTCCTTGCTACAGGATCTGCATTGTCTAAAATAAAGTTCAACAGCTCTAAGTGCATTTTCTGGTCTGTGTTTGGATTAAACCCCTGGATGATTTGTTCATGGAGCACCATGGCTCTGGTCAAATGTGTCCCTAAGGTGGTCGGGGTGCATGGGCAGAAGGATGTATCACAAAAGGAATACCCAAAGCCATCACCTCGATGTGGTTTTACTTCTCGGGAATTGTCAGTGGGAGTTCCTGGTCTCCCCAGCTCTGAAAATTGCATGTTTAGACCCCAGAGTCTATGCCTTGGTAGGAGGCCCGGCCCGGCTGCCCCTATGAGCTTGGTACCCAAGCCCTTAGCTGGGCAAGAGCACAGTACTAGGGAGTGGGGAGAGGTGGCTTGGAGGCAGAGGATGGCTCTGCCCCCTCCCACCACCCACTGTCCATCCAAGGGGGCTGGACTGGCTGTGCAAGAGGGTCCCAAGGATAAAGTCCTGCCTCTCTTGTGGTATCTTACAGCGAACACAGCTTCCCTGTATCCCTGCAGGTTAATCAGCTGCTTGGAGTCTAATTAGTGCCAAATGCTCTTATCAAGACGACGCGGCTGGGTGCAAAGGCAGGCACGCCAGTGGCTGGGCACACCAGCCGGCATGTCCATCTCCTGCCTGGGGGACAGCCTGGTCCTCCTCTGAGCCCTCCAGACCAACTGCAATGACCCCACTCTGGCCATCGCCCTGGAGAGGGAATTAAAAACAAAGGTTTAGGAGGGATAGGAAACTTCCTGGCTTTAATTCACTGAACTCTCTTGTTTCAACCACGTTTAATATCTTAGAAATTACGAGTCGCGGGGACCTGGGTCAGCCGAAGGAGAAGGTGTGATCTGTGAGGCCAATTAAGAGGCCGATGGCACACAGTGAAACGGGAGCCCCTCGGGGGAGGCCAAGGTTACATAAATAAGTGTGTGAAGGAGCTGCACTGAATCTGCAGACACTCAGCCACCAGTGATGCCCCCTTGAATATGGGAAAATTAAATATAAATAATAAATGTTTAACCACACAGCAAATAAATACAAAGAGGCACCTTTAAAAATTATACTAATAAACAGCAAGCTGTTGTCCTTCTGCCCAGGGTGGCTGAGCATCTTCTCGTATCAGAGACAAAGAGCACAATGGAGGGGCTGTGTTTCGGGGGCTCTGCTCAGCCAGGTTGTCTTCGCCCCCAATCTGCCGTCCTTGTGATGAACCCCAGGACAGCATGGAATAAAACACCCAGCAAAATTGGAAATAAAATAGTGCCGAGCTCACCCAGCGAATGTCAGGGCCCCCAGACCAGATGCAGCTCACCTCTGCCTGCGTGATCCCAGTAGGCTTCTTCTGGCAACCTGGGAGCAGGATTAGGGGTTGGGTCTCCGAGGAGAAGCCCAGAGCCTCTTTGTGATGATACAAATGTTCAACCTGAGCTGCGAGGTCCCCGGAATTGTTCTGTGTCAGCACTCACTTTACAGTAAGAGCTCTGCTTCTCAGCTTCCCTGTTTTACTGCTTCCTTGGAAGAAGGGGAAAAATGAAATGGAGATATAAAAAATAAAGGGGTCATTTATAGTTAAGCACATTAGGATGGGAGTGAGAGAATAAAGTGGTGAGAATGGCTGAGCTGGGGGCCTACGGGGACTTGTTCTCTGGTACTGGCACAGTCTTTACTAGGTCTCTTGAACCTTTTGCGCTCTGCTGCAGAGCTCAGACCTGGGCTATATATCAGCGGGCTGGCCGCAGCGTGCTGCGGATAAGCCCCTAACTATCCCCAAACCCAGGCTTCTCCCACTTGTGCCAGGAGTTACAGTTTATGGGTGACTTTTATAGATGGCCAAAAGCAACCGGTCCAAAACCAAGGGGTGCTGGGCGGTGCAGCAGAGTGCGCGGGGTTAAATGCTTATCGAGTCCCTTTCCTATGGTGTAATTTCATTTCTCTCCAAATTCTGCGGGGAAGGAGCAGGGCAAAAGACCTTCCTTGCTGTGATTATACATTCCCGGGCAGTTTAATTATAGTCGTCAGCTTCTTAAACACTTGCGCAATAAACCCACAGAGAGCTGCCATCCCACCACAGTTAGTTATCAGTTTCCTTTCTTCCCAGCCCCTGGGATTTGATTCCACATTTACTAGAGGTGGCTGGAGCCAAAGTCTCCATGGGGCTATGCTGGCTGTCACCGGGGAACTTGTGCCAGGGCTAAACCTGTCTCTTGATTTGGGTTGACTCAGTGGTGGCTGACACTGGTGTTTGGGTTCCTTTATACCCGTGGCCTCTGACCACCTCTGGTTTTGATGAGCCACCGTGTCTGCATTGAGCCCCCCCATTTCATCAAATCATAGAATCATAGAATGTTTTGGGGTGGAAGGGACCCCTAGAGGCCATCTAGTCCAACCCCCCTGCAGTGAGCAGGGACACCCCTAACCAGATCAGGTTGCTCAGAGCCCCGTCCAACCTGTCCTTGAATGTTTCCAGGGATGGGGCCTCCACTACCTCTCTGGGCAACATGTTCCAGTGTTTCACTACCCTCATTGTAAAGAATTTCTTCCTTATATCCAGTCTAAACCTACCCTGTTTTAGTTTAAAACCATTACCCCTTGTACTGACACAGCTGGCCCTACTATTTCACCAGTCTCTAACAGCTTCCGATTCCCACTTACAAGGAGCTGTAACCTGCTCTTAGCAAAACCCAGGTCCTGGACACACCACCACATATAAGAAACATCTGGTTCTGGTGGCAAATGTAGCACCCAGAGCTCAGTGCTGGTTTTGACACTCAAGCACAGACACAGATATTCTCCAGCCTTTACATCCGTTCTCCATTTTAACTCATGGCTTCATTAGACTAATTTGTTTCCAGGTTGGAGGATGAATAATGAGCCTCAGCCTGTGGATGCATAATTAAGTTTTGATAGTGAACATTTTTATCTAACCTTGTTTTCATTTTTACCCTCAGTACCTGAGTCACAAGTTAAGAGATTTAGGGCTGCCTTCTCATTAAACGCAGACCTGTACACCTACACGAGGTGCAACAGTGCTCTGTCACCTCCCAGGACAGTGCCCAACGGTGACACCATGGGGGGTCGTTTCAGACAGGCCTAGTCATCAGGGGTGTTAAGGGAAAGAGAAATAGTAACAGAATGGCTTTTCCCCTGCCACAGTCAATACAACGCTCCCCACTGGTCCCTAGTCGCTGCGGGGTCGGTACACTGATAAATCCTCCCGAGTGGGATGGCACATCCCAATGGCAAATGTCAACTCAGAGCATCTTGGTGGGTCCCACAATCCTGTTGCATTTCCTCATGTGGTATCCAAATGCCATATGGCTTTTTTTGGTTCCCTCAGACCTAGTTGGCTTTGTTCCTACAATTGTAATACATGCCTGCGAGTTCCCCAGGTCGTCCCCCATCCCACTGTGCCCTGTGAGCGCCGCCTCGGCATTACATGGCCATTAAGGTCTCCGTGCCCTGGGTCTCTCCACTTGCCAGTGATTTTCTCCAGCCTTCCCGTTGTTGTTCTTTTCAGCTCTGCAGGGTTTCCATCAGGCTTTTCCGCTGATCTTTTTGGCCTCTCACTGCTCCTACCATTGTCATGAGGGTTTTCTGTAATTCCCTGTCTACAAGGGTGGTTTTAGGGATAAGAAACCAGACCAATCACTTGGGACCTAAAGGATGTTCTCCAGGCTAAGGTAGGGAGCAGAACACATCTCGCAGCCTCTGCTCCTGCTCTGGGAGGGAGCCGAAGCGCTGCAGTGGCAGGCGAGGAGCCCGAGCAGGTACTTAGTACAAATGTTAATAGCGTCATTGTTTATACTGTAGGATTGGAAAGGGTCTCCTGGGTCATCTGGGGCATTGCCCTTCAGTAACTCAGTCCGTGCTCAAACTATCCCAAGGGTATTTTTAGTCGATTCATGAATCCTTTTAGGAATTCGGCCTGGCGACCTCCGTCAGCAAACGATTCTTTTGCCTAATTGACTTCACTTTCTGCATGCCCTGTTTTAATACCGCCTTTAAAGTTTAAGACTTTTTCTTCCTTTCTCAGTGTCATCCACTGCTCAATTTCAGTAGCTTTTTTTTTTTTTTTCCTATTCCTACTTTTTTGTCTGCATTGCCGTTGCTTCCACAGTGCTCACTGACGAGACCCCCTCTCCTGCAGGGCTGAGCCCCTCTGCATGGTGGGGTGGGCTGCTCTGGGAGATGTTGTTCATGGACTAGGCAAGGGGACAAGGGTGGGAGATGACCCAAAGGGTCACCTTTACCCACATGAACCTCCAGCAGCAGAGCTGGGAACAGCGTGGCAGGGGCAGGGGCAGATTACCTCTTGGCTCCCATCCTGCTGACTGCAGCTGAGCAGCTCTTTGGAGGGTCCCCGTTTTCCTTGACGTCTTCAACTTTAACTAATGTCAAAATAACAACAGGCGGTGAAGGAAAAGAAAGAGTATTAAATAGGGGAGGTTGTTACAAATTTTTTCTCCATCCTTAATATTCTTCTATTTAGATCCACTGCTCTGTGCCATGTCATCACTGCATTATTGCTGTTTGCAACACAGCCAATTTTGAGCGTGTCGCAAGGAAATTTTTTCCAAGACAAGGTTGTGGGAAAGGCAATAAAGGCACAAGTCAAGGGGCTGCTGCCAACACACATCCCCCAGTTGAAGGGGTTGAATGCCTACACTCACCCTCACTGCCCGGGGTCACTGTCCCGGCAGACTCGCCTGCTGCTGGCTTGTGTGGTTGCTCCCTTATCAGCTTCATCAGAATGAGCTGAAGTTAAATGTGAAGCTTTTGGTAATATGATTTGATCCATTTGGTGTAGGTCATGGAGCATCCTCAGCAGCACATGCAGGGATGTAACCTCCAACATGGGGTAGCACAGGGTAGTCGTGCTTCTGTTGGCATGGGCCCCTCATTGACCTGTTCTCCATCCATTTTCCTTTCCATCTTTTGGTGAAGGGGCAACAATTCACATCTCCCTGTGATGCACAGTTTTGATTCAGTGGTGAACTTAGCAGAGGATTGACCCTGGGAATAGCTTTGTGTGTGCAACTTTTCTATATGAAGAGGCAAGGAAGGAGGAAGCCTGAGCAGGGAACCTGAGCTAGCTGGTCAGGCTGGAGCGTGAATGACCTACATGAATCCTTGGGATCAGCCAAGCAGAATTTCTTTTAAATAAACTATGCAAAAGTGCAAGCTTCAGGAGACAATTTCTTTTTTTTCCCAGGAATGCTACATTTTAGAAAAAAAATAACTGTAAAATGAAGATGGTCTGATTTGATGCAGTCAGCAAAGCTGTTGGCAGGACGAAGACCATGCTCTCCACATCAGTCTCCAATTCATCGTCAGAGCCAGCTGGTAAATATTTGCTTTTTCTAGTGATCGGCTGAAAGGTTCCTCCATTCCCACAATAGTATTATCTTTGCAAATTACTTTTATTCTAGTGAAAAGCAAAAACCTAAATCCTGACTGTTCTTAATTGAAAACAAAGGAAAAAAAGAAAAAGCTTTTATGATAATAAAAGCGTGGACTGTAGTTTAAATAAATTCTTTCTAATTTTCTCCCAAATAGTTTGATACTTCAAAAACTCTGCTAAGAGAGTATTTTTGCGTAACTGTATCTATCCTCTGCTAGGCAAATAGATCGTACTGAGTGGATTCACAGGGCAGAGGTGAACCTTTCCTCCTTCTGTGGCAGAAACTGGAGGTTTTGCTGTGTCCCGCAATACAACCATGACTTGAGGTGTTGGCCAGGCAAACCACAGAGCGCATGGGTAGACCTAAGTGGGTGCAAGCAATTGACAACATTGGGGCAACAAAGCAGGATGAGCATGGTACAGCACCAGGACAGAACTGAGAGAGGCTGTGGGCAGCCTGGCCTGACTCTGGACTTAGCCTTGCCTGGAGCCCTCTAGATGCTCCTTCCAACCCCCACATTTCTGGGATATCCTGATGCTTCAACACCTTTGTCCCAGCACAGGCTCCTTGTGGGCCACCAGTGGGTCACTGCAGACACAGGTGGCCCCCCCATGGCATTTGGTTGCCAAACAAGGCTGAGCTCCCACTGGGACAGCTCTCCCCACCCAGGGCAATGTCCCTCCTCCAGCGCTCACTAATACCCGCTTCTCAAAGCGCCACAAGTTTTTCTTGAGGAGGAAGGGAGCATTAAAAGCCTTTCCAAATTATATAAAGGCCTTTGTTATTTCGAGAGACTTTCACTCCCCCCTTCTCCGTTTGACTTTGTTACCTGATGCTCGAGGAATGCATTTTCCCTCTATTAAATGTTTTAACCACGTACGAGTTCCATCTTAATGTTAGCATCTTTAATAGTAGAATATTACCATATTAATTGCTATTGTGAACCAGAAGATACTTATATCATCCAGGCTTTCATTACCGTCATGGAGGGATTTTTCCTACTGAGTCAAAAGTGACCACTTTCCTTAATCCCCTGTTTAAAAGCCTTGCAATTCCTCCTGGCATGCCTAGGACGAGGGTGGGCAGCGTTTTCCTGGGGACAAACTCGGAATTAAAGGCATTAATTTCCCAAGGAACGGCAGCCCCCTTTCCCAACCTGCTGCGGGTCTCTCGGCGGTCGGGTGGTGGGGCAGTTAGTTTTTAAGCAATTAAGAGACAGCCACCCCCACACCCCCCCAGCCCCGCGGGCCTCCCCTGCCCGTGGCGGGGAAGGGAGGACAAGGGGGAATTAGCCGGGAGAACAATGGGGATTCAATAAAGCCGGGATCAGGTTGCAGCCCTTTTGTGGCCGGGACTCGTGCCGGGGGTTAATGGGGCAGAAGGAGATGGGAGCGGGGCGCAGCAAGGCTGGGACACAAAGGCCAGAGCACACGGCTCCGAGGGGGACAGATGGGGACAGGGGAGGACCCGGGATGGGGGGGGGCGTGGGGACAGAGCTGCATCGCTGAGCAATGAGCGGGGGCGGTGGGGGGGCCCAATCCCTGCGGGTCCGGGTCCCCCCCCCGTTGGTCCCCTCCCTTTCCCCGCGGGTTCCCTGCACCCCAGTTGGTCGCCCCCACCCGGTGCCCCCAGGTTCGTGCCCCCCTCCCGCCCCCCGCCCCGGCCGGTCCTCTCCGGGCGCATCCTCCCATCCTGCGAGCGCTGCATCCGCGGGCTGCTCGGGCCGGGGGGGAGCCGCTGGCCGCCCCCCCGGGGCCCCCCCTCCCCGGCCGCCGGCTGCAGGGCGGCGGGCAGCCCCTAGCAGGCGCTGCCCGCCCTCCGAGCGCACAATGCAGCCCCGTCCTCTTTAATTAACGTGCAAATCGCGTAGATTAAACGACTCTAAATAATTAGCCACAGATCCTATAAACAGGATAACATATTTA
>CM067087.1:7056784-7061784 GCA_034008185.1 Gorsachius magnificus
AGGAGAGGGCACGGAACCAGGAGCCCCCCCGCCCCACACTTTGCCAGAGAACTGTCCCTTTAATCATCAGCCGGGGGGAGCCTATCGATGTTTTATTTGGGCGAAAACTTCTACGGGGGCGTAATTTAATTAGGACGAATTTGGCGGCGGTTTGGAAGCTGTTAATGACTGGCGGGGCGAAGCGCGGGGTGGGCGATGGGCTGCTTTTCCTGCGGGGGGGCGGGTGGCGATGATAAGAGAGGAGGGATGGGAACTTTATTTGGGTTTGATTTTGGGGTTGGGTTTGGTTTGGTTTTGGGGTTTTTTTTTTTCAATTTGTTGGCCTCCTCCTCAGCCAACAGAGGCTGCTCCTCGTTGTGGCCGCGCTCATAATTCGAGGGTTGTGGTTGCTGCTGGGAAGGGGGGTGTCCGTGGCCGAATCGATAGGAGATTGCATTAATTACGATTTCGATTGATATGCTCAAATCTCCTTCTAAACGCTGCAAACGGCTCTTCCCTTTTTTTTTCTTTTCCTTCTCCCCCCGCCCCCCCCCCCCATTTTTTCCCCCTGCCCCCCTCCCCTTTCCCCTGTTATAGAGCCGGAGAGGAGATGAAAAGGCTTGTAGTTTTAAATTCAATGTGACAGCTCTGGAAAGAGCGGATGATGAATCTCCTATTATTGGATCAGTCTATTTGCCGCTCAATGTCTCTCTGTAATTGGAGCAACATCACTTTAAAGGTTCAGAGAGTAGAGCATTTCTGGTGAAAAATCCCCACAACACGCTGGTGAATGTTTTAAAGGGAAATCTATTAGTGATTTGGAGAGGGGAGGGGACAAGGGGGAAGAGGCTGGGTTGGAGGGCTGGGGGGGAGGCTGTGTGTGTCTGTGTGTGTGTGTGTGTGTGTGTGTAACTCCGGCTGTTTAGTATTTAACCGGGTATCAGGCAGATCCGTGAGTTCCCCTCCGGCCCCCCCGCACCCTCCCCGGCCCGCCCGGCCCCCGCCGCCCTCCTCGGGCTGGAGTTCGTATCAAAGCCCCCCTTGTCTTGTTGTGACAGCTCTGATATTGTTTATTGAGGCTGGATGTCAGGTATAATTAGCAATCGATATGGAAAACGTTTGCTCCCCACACTGGCACGTCTCTGACGTCAGGACCGATTAACGTTTCTTATTGGTCCCAAATTCCCCCAGCCTGAGCTAATTATTGGGAGCCTGATGTTGATAAAGTTAAAGCGCCCGGGCGCCCTGCAGCATGAGCCCCTCGCCGCGCCGCCCCTCCTCCTCCTCCTCCTCCGGCAGCAGCACCCCCGGCCCCAGCCGCCCCAGCCCCGCCGGCGCCCCCCGCGCTAGAGCCGCCCCCATGATGGACAGCCGCATCCTGGAGCATCCCCATGCCCAGTTCGGGGGCATGGTGGGCTTCCCTTACCCGCTCGGTCACCACCACGTCTACGAGCTGGCCGGGCACCAGCTGCAGTCGGCGGCCGCCTCCGTCCCCTTCTCCATCGATGGATTACTGAGCGGCTCCTGCGCCGCCGGGGGGGGGGGCCCCCCCCCCCCCCCCCCGGCCCCGCCCCCCAGGGCGCCCCGCCGGGGAAGGGGGGAGGGAAGCACCGCGCCCCCCCCCCCCCGCGCCCCCGGCCGCGGGAATCGGGGTGCCTGAAGGGGGGGGGGGAACTGCTGTGCTGGGCCCCCCCGAGGGGGCGAACAGGACCGGGAGGGGGGCTCCGGGCCGGGCGCCGGGAGCAGCCCCCGTTCCCAGCGGCGTGGGGCCACGCGTGTACCCTGAACAATAGCGGGCCCGGCCCGGTGCCTTCCCCTAAAGTTCGGCTCTGGGGTGGGGGCTCTGAGCACACCGTTACCAAAATATATAGCAATAATAATGGGAGTTCGGGGAATGGAGAGCGGTAATTATTATTTCTTATTTTAAACGATGTGACCGAAGGGAAGCGCTCTCCCTCCCCGCCGGCCTGTGGCACCGCTATTGTTCAGCTATTAGAACACTCCGTCGCCCCGACGTCCTTTTTGTTGATCCTGGAACAGCCCCCTCCCCTTCCCCCCTTCCCCCCCCCTCCCGCACCTCAACTAAATAAAAATTATTGTCATTATCTTTATTATTAATTTCCACACCTGGCGGAAAACGTTAGGAGAGGCGCAGCTAGGGCTGGCGATCCCCGACCTGGAGATGTACGCGCTCGGAGAGGCTGCGAGCACCCCAGCCCCGTGCCCGCCGGGTCTGGACGGGCCGGGGAAGGGAAGGGGGGCAAGCCCCTGCCCAAAGCCCCAGCTGGAGCAAATATTGGAACTTCTCTCTCTCTCTCTGCCAGCTGAGTGCCTGTGGAGAGCTTCCTTCAGGAATAAATGTTCTGTAAAGTACATTTTCGGAGGAGGCGAGGGCAGATCGGGTTCCTCCCCATTTTTAGCGCAGGTGTGTGTATAATCCCGCTTTTACCAACGCTGCCGAGCACAAAAGTTAAAAGGCTCCTGTGACTGGCAGGGAGGGGGGGGAAGAAGGCCTGCCTTCCAGGGAGCTGAGGCTATTTCTACCTTTTCAGACTCGGGTGACCCGGACAAAGAAAGTCCTGGCTGTAAAAGAAGACGAACCCGCACCAATTTTACTGGCTGGCAGCTCGAGGAGTTGGAAAAGGCGTTTAATGAGAGTCATTACCCGGACGTGTTCATGAGAGAGGCTCTGGCTCTCAGGCTGGACTTAGTGGAGTCCAGAGTGCAGGTAAAACCCGTGTGCCCCCCCCCCCTCTTCCCCTGCCCTCTCCCTGCGCCGAGCGGTCCCCAGGGAGGCCCTGCCGGACCCGCAGCTCCGGGCCGAGCCCCGGGCCCGCAGCCCCGCTCCTCCCGGCCCTCGCCTTTTGTTTCCCTACCTTGCGCTGGTCCTTGCCGGTTTATTTTCTTATTATTCCCTTTATTATGGTTTTGTTTTAATCTTGCAAACGAGCCCCGAAGAGTGGCATCCCAGCCTGGCTTCCCTAAACCTTTTTTATTTTTTTAAATATATTTTTCTACCGTAAACATTTTTCTTAAAACGAGCCAAGGGTGAAAAATTAGCATGCAAACATGAGGCTTAATCACGGGCCAGGGTGCGCTGGAGAACGTCAATAAAGCTCGTAGGTGCATCGAGAGCGCGTGGAACTTGTAAAACTTAATTTTAACCAACTGCTCAGGCCCTCGGTGGTGCGGGACGGGGAGGGGAGCGGTCTATTGGCTTCCTTAGTTGGGGGGAAAAAAAAAATAAAATGGGAATCGAATGGGGGAGGGGGGTGCGGGCGCGATGCGGATCGGCTGTTGGGTCTGCAGACGCCGTTTGGTGCCGCGGTGGCTGCGAGCGGGCGGCGAGGCCGAGCCGGGGCTGCTCCTCCGCGCCGTGCGGGGCGGGGATGCGTCCTTAAACCCCTCTCGGGCGGCGGGGGCGTCCCGTCCCGTCCTCCCCCCGGGAGGAGCTGACGCCGTTTGCCGTGGTTCCTCCGTCAGCTTTGTCTTTCCGAGCCGCCTTTCTCTTCCCTGCTCCCGCTGCCGCGCCGGGGGGGCTCGGCAGCTCGCGGGGCTCTCCTGGGAGCCCCCGGCCGGGGGGAAGGAGCCGGGATCGGGTCACCGAGATCCCCGCAGTGCTCCTGAGCTGGGGTCGTGCTCCTGTACCAAATGCAGCCACCGGCTCCGGCCGAGAACCGGCTCTGGGCCGGGGTCCCGCAGGCGCGGCGGGGAGGCGGTGTGCTGCGGAGCCGGGGCACGCCGGAGCAGAGAAGACTTAAAATTATTTTTTTTCTTTCCATAATGTATAACAAACCTAACCAGGCCCCATTTCTGGGCTGATCCAACCCCTCTGCTCCGGCGCCCGGGACGGGCAGGAGGCCTGGACCATGCTCCGCCGCCCCTGCTTTGGGCCCGTTTGCTGTGCTGCGTCTCGCTGCAGCTGCGGAGGGATCGGGCCCGGCTCCGCAGGCTCCGGATGGGGCCTCCGCACCCCTCGGCCGTGGGAAAGAGCCGGGGGGGCT
Organism: Gorsachius magnificus; assembly: GCA_034008185.1. Lineage (NCBI taxonomy): Eukaryota > Metazoa > Chordata > Aves > Pelecaniformes > Ardeidae > Gorsachius > Gorsachius magnificus. The sequence continues at coordinate 7,060,768 of CM067087.1, forward strand.
GTATTATCCCTTCCCCTCCCGGCGGCGCCGGTGCGGGCAGGGTGCAGCGTGTGTGTGCGTGAGTGTGCACCCCCCCCCCGCTTTTTTTTTTCCCTACCCTGTTAAAAAGCGTAGATATCTCTTCCTACACCACCCCACCCCGCTCCCCCTTTGCTCTCTCCGTCTCGCAGACGCCCGGTCCCGTGGACGGGGGCTGCCGGCACCTCCAGGGGTGGAACGGGGGAGGCCTGAGCTGCGCTTCTCCCTCCCCCCTGCCCCGGCCACCGCGGGGGGCCGGCGCGCTGGGTGTTAATTGCTTCTCGTTGTTCGGTGTGTAGGTCTGGTTCCAAAACCGCCGGGCCAAATGGAGAAAGAAAGAGAACACGAAGAAGGGCCCGGGGCGGCCGGCTCACAACTCCCACCCCACGACGTGCAGCGGGGAGCCCATGGACCCCGAGGAGATCGCCCGCAAGGAGCTGGAGAAGATGGAGAAGAAGAAGCGCAAGCACGAGAAGAAGCTCCTCAAAAGCCAAAGCCGCCACCTGCACTCACCCAGCGGCCTCTCCCTGCACAGCACCCCGCTCCCGCGACAGCGGCGGCGGGGGGGGTCTCTCGCCCGCCCCGCCCGAGGCCAAGCCCCGCGGGCAGCCCCCACCGCCCCACCCGCCCCCCCCCCCCCCCGGCCCCGGGGAGCCCCTCTCCCCGCGCCAAAGAAGCGGGAGCGGGCGGCTCCAGCGCCCGCCCGACAAGGACTGCGCGGCCGCCCCGTCGGGGGACGGCAGCGGGGGCGCGGGGGGGCCCCGCGGCGCCGGCAGCTTCCAACCCCTCAGCGTGGAGAGCCTTCTCTCCGACTCGCCCCCCCGCCGCAAGGCCGCCCCGGACTCCCCAGCGCTCTCCCCCCCAGACCGCCCCACGCCAGCCCGGGCCCCGAGGCCGGCCAGCCCCCCCGGCCCAAATCGCCGGTCCGGGCGCGGGACGCCAGCACGGCCCGGGACAGATCGGACTGCGGCCCCGCCGACGGCGAGGAGGTGGACATGG
>CM067087.1:7066784-7217245 GCA_034008185.1 Gorsachius magnificus
GCGTGCGTGTGCGGGGGAAGCCGCTGATCCGTTTTGTGCCCTCCTCCTTTCGAGAGCTTGTCTCCATAATTTAATGATAATTTAAAATATTGTTTCTCTCCCACTGTTTGATAATCCTGTTCCTTTAGTTGGTTTGATGCTGACAGATTTTGAAGGCCACGCTTTTCCCTCTCACCTGCTGTTACGTTTAAAAAGAAAAAAGGTATTAACCTCCGAGGAAATAAATATTGAAACAAAAGGTTCCAGCCACAAAGCTCCCAGATCCCATCAATTCAATCCTCTGCTCTTAATTTTACTGCGTTTTGGGTTTTTTTTTTCTCTCTCTTTTTCCCCCGCCCTTCTTCTCTTCTCCCCGCCGTGTTTCCTACCTGAGCTCCCCTCTCCCACCCTCCTCGCAGGGGCTTGCGGAGCCTCCTATTTATTTATCTACCTGGGGGCATCCGGACCTCACTTTTAAGTCTGACTTTATTTTGTATTTTATTTGCGGGCCCGATTCGATAAGGCATCGGTTTCCTAAAGAGAAAAAAAAAAAAAAAAAAAAAAAAAAAAGTAGTAAATTGCTGTATGTGGGTGTAGCTGTAATGAAAAATCAGAGCAGTTAAATCGTAAAATTTGGATTAAGAAGCTTGAATTTAATACACACACAACACATTTATTAAAGCATTAGAATAATTGAAATTTGCTGCTGGAATAGTCCAATCTGTTTAAATAATTCTATGGGTGTCTTGTTGTGATAAAAGATTATCTGGAATTCTATTAAAGGCGCAGGAGCCCGATTTCTAAATCCTATTTGGATACTTTCAATAACTATCAATAATCTCATCTACTCAACAGCCTCCTGCCTCTCAGCTTTATCTGAAAGTTTACAGCATTTCAGGAGAATTTCATAATAAAAAACCCGGCGACGTAAGAAAGCGGTACTTGTCATTCATGTTCGGATTAAAAAAAAATATTAATATGAGAAAAAAGCCCATTGAAAGGTTTGCTGTTTAAGTGCCAGACTAGATGCAAGGGATAGATTGGTTTTGTATTTCAAATCTCACCTGAAGGTTATTTTTATCTATCTATCTAAACAAATTATCCCTGTCTGTTTGTGGAGTAATTACATCGATGACTATTATGAATAAGGTACGCTCCAGCCAAATATTAATTAAAGGCTCAACACACCTCTCTCCCCCTTCTGCTGGGCTCTCCTTAGACCCACGAATTATTGCCAGGTCCTTTTTAATCCCTCACTTATTACAACTTTCGGTTAATTTTATACTGCTTAATATCATTCCAGGGGCTGATTTCTTTTGTTTATGCACAGGGCATCTCTGTAATTGTTACCAGGCACTTTCCTGGCCGGAGCACCAGCTCTCCCGGACCCCGGTGCTATCACTAATCGCTGCTAATTTTCTTCATTAACTTCATTTACTCTTTCCAACGGGTTTTTGCGGGGTGAGGCGGGGAAAGGCCCGTGTGGGGACAGTGTCTTCTGCACGGATTTCTCCCTTGAAGCTCAAGGCGTGGGGCGAGGAGAAGGGGATGGGGGCGAAGGTACCTTCGCTCCGAGCCCCCCAACTTGGGGCCGGGCCGGCGGGGCTGCGCGCCCGCCCCGCTCCCCTCGGGGCCGGGGGGCAAAACTGCACCAACTCGGGTGTTAAAAGCGATGGGCAGCGGGCTGCAAACCACTGTCCTCTCTCGAGACCTTGCACAAACCGGCTCCCCCATCCCTTTTCCTCCTCTTCTCCCTTTTTATTTGGGTTTGGGTTTTTTTTTTCTGGGGGGGGGGGGGGGGGGGGGGGAGGGAGGTGGGTTTGGTGTTTTTCTTTTTTTTGAGCTCTTGCTTAACTCCCTGGACCCAGCCCTGATTTCATTCTGGTTATTAGACAGCTACCAGTGACTGTCTGCACTCCGCGTCTTTCCTGCTAATTATCACCTTATGAAAAGTGTTTCATTAAGAAACTCTGCTTTTGATTAATTATCGACAGAATGCTGACCAGAAAGAAATGAAATTAGTCGCTGACCCCGTCTGAGTAACACTGAAAATTCATCACCTATCCTTTTAATATTGAAACGCACCGTAGAATTTTAATAGAAAATATTGTTTTTTCCAAACCTTTCAGTCTTTATTAATGCCCCTGGGCAAGAAATGATATTGCTGGCAATATAGCAGCCTTTGTTCATTTTAAATTTATTAAACATAATGCACTTCATTTTCAAATATTTTACTGTTTCTTTTTAATTTCGCTCACTGTAAGTACAGAATAACCCCTTTTTAAACATTTAAGGTGCTGGGGGGGGGGTGTCATCCGCCCTCCCCAGAAGGCCGTATCCCGCAGAGGCTGGGCCGCCGAGCCCATGGGAAGGGAAGGGGCTGTGATTTCAGCTGGCAGCCCCCGGCCCCGGCGGACCCTCGGGCCGCCCCTGCGGGCTCCGGAGGAGGAGAAGGGGAGGACGGGGCAGCCCAGGCCCGTTCGCACCACGGGTTGGGCTCCATCGGGGCGCCGGGGGCGGGGCGCGGGGGTCCCCTCTGCCGCCCCTGAGCTTCCCCCCGCCCCACACCCCCCGACGGCCGGGCCGGGGCCGCGGCTCCGCGTAGGGAGGAGCTCGGCCTCGGGGGGGGCGGGTGTGGGGTGTGGGCCCCCCCGGGTCTCTCCCGGCAGCTGCCGGCCCTCCCGCCTGTCCCCCGTTCCCAAGGAATCCGAGACCTGCGGTTAATGAGACGTGAAGTGTGAAAAACTTCCTGAGCGGGGCGGCCCTAACGACGTTCCCAGATGTGCGGCGGGGAAGGGGCGGCCCCGGCCGCCGGCCTCCCCCGGGAGCGGCCCCGCCGGCCTGGCCCGGGCCGTCGCGTCCCGGGGGGGACGGGGCTCAGCACCCTGCGGGACCCCGGGGCGGCTCCGCCGGCGGCCCCGCACGGGGGGAGGATCCCGCTGCCCGGTGCACCCCGTGTGCGCCCCCGGAGCGCTCCGCTCGCCACCCCGCGGACCCTCCGCCTCGACGGGGCCTCAGGGCGGGAGGGAGCACTGGTCACCGTCGTCCTGACCTGAGCCGCAGAAGTTGCTCCAGAGGGGTGGGCTCCAAGGGGCACCCGCCCAGGCAGGCAGCCCCGGCCCACGGGCTGGGGGCTCTCCCCTTCCCCTTCCCCCCTCCCTCGCGCGCCCCCCCCCACCCCCCAGCCCCCCCCAAGCGAGCGACCCTCGCATTTCTGCCTCCCCCCCCCGCCCCCCAACCCGTAGCGCTACACGTGCAGCCCTATAGATGCTCGGGCAAATAAATAAATAAACTCCAGCCTCCTATTTTTATGAGCCATTTAACTCCAAAATAGACCTCCGGTATCTAGTCCCCGCGCTGGATTTCCATATCCAGTCACTCAGCCCTGCTTATCTTCATGTATGGCTGCCTCATGTTTAACACACAATTACATTTTCTCCCTCCAATTCCATTACAAATGGAATCGGGGAGGCATTGTTTGAAGAAATGTACTGCTTCAGTTCTAGTTATGTCGTACAATGCACGGAACAGTGGGGAAAAAAAAATCTCGACACCAAAGAGTCAACACGCAGAGGCAGGCGGAGCCCGCACCCTCCTTCATCCCAACCAACCTGCAGCCCCGCGGCGGGGCCGGCCGGGGCGAGGGGGCCCGGGCAGAGATAACCAAGCGATGGGAAGTTAATTAATTGCATTAAACTATTGACTAACTACCTAGCTCGATCGTAATTCATTTAGAGAATATTAAAATCTGAGGAACAATAATAAAATTGATGCCGATTCCCAGCGGAAGGAGATGGCCAGCAAATTGGATACTTTTCTTAATCTGGCGTAAATAATAACATCTCTGTTCCCACTCCCTCTCAGGCCAATTCCCCTATCATTTATTCCAGGCTCAAAAGCCTGCTTCCATAATTGATATCAGTTACTCAATGAGTGCTTCTTGCGTTTGGTCTCGTTATCCATTATAATTACAAAGTTCAGCCCAGGCGGCCGGGGGGGGCTCGGCCCGGGCCGGGAGCCCCAGGGGGAGACGCCGAGCCCCGGACCCCCCGGGGGACACGATCCGGGGGTGGGGAGGGGGGGGGGGGGGGCCCCCCCCGCCGGGGCGAGGGGCACTTTGTTATTTATTCACTTATTTATTCATTTATAAAGTGTTTACTTAGCTCGGTGCAGATGTAACATCTCATTTACAGGTTGGCCCCGGGGCAGAGAAACAATTGGCAACAGAGGAGGGAGGAGAAGAGAAAAAAAAAAAAAAAAAAAAAAAAAAAAAAAGAACTCGGGAGAATTAAGAGGGAGAGAGGAGGGGAGGGGAGCAGCCGTCTGCGGCGGGGAGCCGGCCCGGCACTGGGACCGCCGGGGCAGCGCTGCCTCGGGGAAACTGAGGCCGGGGTACGGGGGGGGGGGGGGGGGAAGCTGGCCGCGCTGCGGGCGCCCGTCGGGGGTGAGGGAGGACCCCGGCGGGAGGAGCGGCCCGCACCCCCCCCCCCCCCCCTCCTTCCCACCGGGCGCCTTCCCCGCGCCGCGGGGCCCCGGCGGAGCGCGGGGACGCTGCTTTGCCAGCGGCTTCCGAGCGGAATTCGCGCTCTTCCCTCCGGTTCCCGAGGCAGCAGCCAGCGGCGAGGGGGGGAACACACAGGGACCCACGAGGTGCCGGCGGCGGGGATCGAACCCGAGTTCCCCGCGGGTCCGTGCCCCCGGGCGGGGGGGCCCCGCCGCATCCCTTCACACGGGCGCTGACGGGCGGCAGCTGCTGATTGTTTAAACGAGGAGGCAGTTGCTTAGCAACCCATAGGAGGCTCATTACCGAAGCCACAGTGATTAACAAAAAAGGGTATGAAAGTAAAATGGATTAATTATTTAATTAACTAATTGATGATCAACTTCTTTTTAATTATTCACTTAATTAAAGAAGTGTAACTACAACACTGCCCTTATCAAGTGTGTTGATATACTGACAAGATTTCAAAGACAAAAAGAAGAAGAAAGGGAAAAAAAAATTAAAAAAAATCTTCCCTGCTACAGGCGCCGCAGATCTGAACCGGGAGCCGCATGCCACGTCTCGGGACTCCCTGCCCCGGAATTCGGATGTGGCCCCAAAACTTACCCGTAAGGGGTTGGGGTGAGAGCCTCCAGCCCAGAAGGAGCAGCGCCGTTGCTGCAAGTTGTAGCTGTTCCCTGCCGCCACGCTGCAGAGCATAAATTCAGCCGGGCTGAGCGCTAAGGAAGAGTTATGGAGGCCTTGCTGCCTCTTAAATCCGGGTTGATCTTTTCCTCTTAACTAGACGATGGTTCAGCTGCCTCTGGTCAGACCCAGCGAGAGAGTTATGGATGGCCGCAAACTTCTCTGCGCCTTTTTCCCAGGCCAAAAGGTTTGGCTAAGCCCAGCGTGAAGGAGCCTTCCTAGGGGTGACCGAAGTATGCTGAGGGACTGGGGACATCCTAACCTGGTGCCTGTGGCCAGAGGAGAGGGGTGAGCATCAGGGTGTCAAAGCAACCCCGGCGCTTGTGTGTGTGACACATGGGAGCCCCGGCTTTCCCAGGCAGGGGGTCCTGGCAGCAGGGACTGCGGGGAAGGAGTGCAGGGATTCCTGCCCAGGGCAGCCTTGCTGCCCTGCGGAGCTGCCTGCCGGCTCAGGGATCCCTCTTCCGAAGTTGTGCTTGGAGGCTGCAATAACGCATAAGTGATTTTGCTTTCCGAAGGATTTGTCATCTCCTTCACTCTGCTCAGCAAGTGTCTGGCTCTCCCTGTATTGCACTAATTTTGTTTCTGGTTTTTTTGATGTAAACAGTGTGGCTTGTTGAAAACGTTCACCTCTCTTGATTAATTTACCCCTAATGACAGAGATGGCTCTGCAATCAGCAGGTAAACGTGGGGAATGAAATCCGCCTGGTTTTCCCTGTTAGCATGGCTGATGAGGGAGAGGAGGCTGGCGCCGAGCCGAGGGGAGGACGGCGCGGCAGGGACTCAATCGATTCTATTTACCCGTCCAAGGTGTGATTGGATTTATTGTCAGTGTGAAGAAGACAAACTGATCACTTCTGCTCAGTGCAGTATTGGCAGGTCCAAGATCTGCTGAAGGAAGGGAAACTTGGGAGAGTTTGGCTTGGTTTTTTTAACCACCTTCTGAAGTGTTCCTCCTCTGTGCACGGGGCCCCTGGAGCTCACCCAAAGAAACCTCGTTCCCCACAGTTGCCCGCAGGTGACGAAGCCCTTGTCGCTCCACACGAGGAAGGAAGGGCAGGAGGTAGTGGGGACACGGCGGGTTGGTACGGCCGTATGGAGCCCTGGGTATCTCGGCAGTGCAAACCGGGAGCATTCTGTGGGCACAAGGATGAGGCCGCAGCGGCCATGGCATCTTCGTGGTGGCATCAGGCTGGGTGCTGAGGTGTTTTCCCCAGGAGACACTGGGAAGTCACTGGAGGTGTTGGAAGGTGGAAATAGGGAGGAAAAGAGCCGTCCTACCCTCATCGAAGGGGAAAAAGCTCCCAGTGCTGGGGAGGCAGGCAGAAAGGCAGGCAGGTCTGTCTGAGTTGAGATGGTATAAGGATGGATGAGGCAGTCTAAATTCTCCCTCGCCAGTTCCCTGTGCCTCCACCAGGCTTTAAAAACATAAACCAAACCTTCCCCTCCATTTAAATAATATACCTAATCCCCTAACTCTCTTAATTAGGCAGAGGGAAGTTTAAATTGTTCTGACCATCTTTGGGGGGATTATGTATTTCAATCATCATTATGGTATGGCTATTTGTGATACCATGAGATAGATAGGTATATCCGTTGTATAATCAGGCATACAAATTATAATCCCCCCAAAGACATTTAATAACAATTTAAAATACTGACTACTGGACGTAGGGCATCGGCAGATTAGAAATGAATGTGAATGGGGGGCTCATTCAAGGACTCCGGATGTTTTGCGCTATGAGCTGCTGTCCTGCAGTTCTCCCTCCTGGCCTTAGGACCTGCACCGATGAGGAGGAAGGGGCTCCCATCCCCAGGGTCCTTCCCACATGGCAGTGTCTCGCGTGGGTGCATTGCCCTGTCTGCAGATGGAGCTTAGGGTGATCCGGACATGCTGGGTCCTGGGAGCGTCTCCATCTTCCCAACCAGCTTCCATCCCTTGGGATGCCGTGAGGGTCTCATTACCTCCCCTGGAAGCTGTGGATGTGCATCTGAGGGGCAGGACGTGGTCCAATGCTGTCTAATTTTCTTGGAGCTGTACATGGGGGTCCCCACTGGCATTAGCGGGAGCTGCTGAAGCATATCGAGAGAGGAGAAGATGCTACAAGCACTCGCTCTTGCAGCGAAACTGCTCAGGGGTGTCTCTGTAACTGTGAAATCAGGCCTTTTGAAAGCATGGATTATTGAGTGAGTAGATCTAGCCAGCTCCTTTAGGGCCATTAGTCCTCATATGCACTTGGTTATTTTACACCGAAAACATACAGGGGAGATTATATCATTTTTAGGGTAAAGGGAGAGAAGAAGGAGCAATTTTTCTGATTCTTAGGAGTAAGTGAAAAATAGCTGCTCAAAACCTATTAAAACAAGAAGAGAGACAGTCTAAGAAATAAAACCACATTATGACTTGACAGCAATAGCATTGCAGGCTAAATTCTAACTCAGTGAATTTTTGTAGGCTGGATTTGGATGGCAAAGAACTTAAAGCCTTGTGCCTTAAGTGGAAGGACAGGACACAAAAGTCTTTAAATCTGTGCCAGGGAAACGTTATGAGTCCAAATAAATGGGCATTGTCCTTTGAAGAAAGGCCAGTCCAGCTGAGAAACGGATTTCTTATTCTGTTTTTAAACAACAACGTGGAGATCATGTTTTCCGCTTCATCAAATAAGCGGAAACATTATTGTTATTTGCATTGTGCCTTTGGTATAGGCAGCAAACACTGCGTAGCAGCCGAGGAGCATTTCCGTCCCTCGGTGTACGGGGGGGGTGCAGGGCTTCCAGCGCCCAACTGCAACAGCGGAGAACCAGGAGAGATTTGGGTCTATGTCAGAGCACCTGAAGGCGGCAAAGGGAGCCAGTTGTGGGAAGGGCTGATGGTTTTGCTTGTTAGCAGCGGTACAGAAAACTTACATTCTTGTTCAATAATACTACAGTTGTGCAGAAAACAGCTAAACAGGTGTCTGACACAGCAAGGGATGTCACTGACGATGAACGTTGCAGGGGAAATCCTTCCCTCAATGTGTCCCCAGTTCCTTATCTAGCTTCCAGAGTTGCAGCTTCTACAGGGTTTTGGTATGATTTTTCTAACACTTTATTGCAGTGTGAGCCCCTCACCAGCTCCCAGCAGCCCTGTGCTGGTGGCTCCTAAATGCCCTCGAAAGGGCAGATGCCCTTGGGGGTCCCACTGGCGACGGGGCTGGGAGGCTGCTCTGCATGGTCCCCAGGCCCGGTACACGGGCTGTCACTGGGGGTCGAAGGTAGTTCAGTCCTGGGAAACACTAAAAACCCCAAATAAAGGAGATGATGGCTAAACACACCCCTGGGGGGAATTCAGCAGGCACCCACATGCAGGGACTGATAATCTTTATCCAACGTGGCAGTTCAAAGTGTTTTTATAGGGAATCACCCAGGCTTGGCTTTAGTGGGAAGAAAAGGCTCTTTATTAGGAGGGATACCAAATCCAGTCCCCACAGTTGTCCCAAGGATCCCAGATTTGTCCTCTCGGTTGTGATGATAAGTGAGCCTGGTCTTTATTTTTCTGGAGGAGGACAGACGCCAGATCTTTCTCTCTGTGAGCTGGATGTCGTGTTTGCCCTGGCATTGGAGAAATTGCTGTTTTGCAGCGCTCCTTGCCCTCAGAGAGAAAGCACCAGAACTGGAGAAACCAGGTCAGCGCTTACAAGGGATCAAACGCCCTGGCGATGGGCGCGTTACACGCTGACCTTGCCCGCTTGGGAGCGATTTGGGGCTTTTTGGTGTCAGCTAAGCTGGCTCAGACACTGGGTCTCTGGTGCAGCCGTGCCCTCTCACTCTCTGGCTTTAAATCACCTTCAGCTTTCCTGTTTCTGTGGGCTCATCTTCCCGCCTTAGGAACCTCTACATCAAAGCCGTGCTGGGGAAAATACACCGCTAACTTCTTTAAATGATCCTAGGCCTTGTGATTACAGGATCCGGCAACTACTTTTCCAGAGCTCGCAAACTTCTTGAAAAATCTCCAGGGAGTTTCTCTCTGGGGGAACTTTATATTTTCTTGCTGATTTTTAAAAGTCTACTGTTAACATCGTGCGAGATATTTTTTTTTTTAAGCACCAAACTCTTGATGGATGCTGGGTTTGTAGGAGCTGTAAATGTAAATTGTTTTTCCTCTGGCCACTTGTGTTTTATTTGAAACGTACAAAATCTGAGTGTGTAGTTCCTGAGAGCTGGCCTAGAGAACAGCAGCACTCCCAAGTAGTTTGTCTCCTATCAAATGGCATTAATAATTTAGCCTCTAATTAAAAGTGAGGTCAAACAATGAAAAATGACTGAGCTAAATGGTTACACTGTGATGTATTAAAGTGACTGGTGGGTTTTAATGGATGGAAGGAGCGTTGTTGTTTGTTTATGTACAAAACACTTTCAGTCAAAGACGGTAGGAGTCCCGAGGAAATGTATTTAACTAAAATCTTTTACAGGTTACTGAGTCAATGTCTTGAACAGACAATTTTTACACACCTTTTATTTCCTTCAAATTGCTCAGCTACCTGTAAAGCAGTTTCTCTTAATGATGAGGGGAGAAAAAAGCCCTGCTTTGATGTCTCTCGGGCTTGTTCATCAGTTAATGTTAACACTCAGGAATATCTAAGGGGATGTGAGACATCATGGCAGCGGTATTTTGAAGGGAGCTTGGTTTTATGTTCTGGAAGATCCTCGGGGTGTCTGTTCCTAGCATGCTCAGTGGCTGCTCTCACCCTGAGTGATTTTGGGAAGCGCCTGTCGTTAGTGCGATGACTTGATTTGTCAGCAGCCTTTGCCCAAAAGCTAACCCTGTACTGAAGAGCACAGCTCTGCCCCACCAGCTGAATTTCCAAAGAAAAATGGGAAAGAGGGCAAGACTGCAGCCCTCAATGAGCAGGGAAGGAACCCGAGAGAAGGAGGACACTGACCCTCGTTGGGAGCAGGTCCCAGGAATGAGGCATGGGCTAGCAACCCAGGATACTGGACCCTCTGTCATCGCTCTTGCCAAACCCAGGGGAGGCCAGAGTCTCCTGCAAGGGCCTCATCCACCGGATCAGCCTTCCCACCACACTGGTGGGGTGCACGTGGCGCTGCACATCACATTAATGGGACAGACCTGACTTCATGGAAACGGGAAGAGGTCTCCTCTCAAGGGCACAAATGCATCATTTAGTAGTTCCTCTGTGTCATTTGGCTGGAAGACTTATATTTCTGACCCCTAAGCCAGGGCAGTAAGGTCCTTGGATGGCAGATCCATAGAAATGTATGTGATCTATATCTGGGATGCTCCACTGGGGACCTTGGCTTCCATTTACAGGGCTCCAGGGTTAAGGCGTTGGCTCCCATATAGACCTGCTCTTACAGTTACACAGATGCCTTTGCAGGAAGGCTAAGGAGAGGGTGATAATTTATCTTGACTATGAAAGGCAAAACCAGGATCTTCCTTCATAGATCTGGACCCAGAGGTGCTGTGTGCTGTCTAAGCACAACAGGAAAAAAACTTCTGCTCATCGAGGCTATAATGAGGTAGGACTAAGTGCAGAACTGAGAAGCCCACATTTCTTTACAGCACTGTATGCAACCAAAAAAGTAGACTAGAAGTCCCTACTCCTAAATATTTAGCCTTTATTTATTTACATTTTTAGCTGGCAATCTTTATATAAAAAGACAGGAAGTTGGAGTTTTGCACCTATTTCATTTAACACCACTTAACTCCTGGCACTGGCCCAATATGTCTCCATTAAGTGGAGACTTTGCAAAAATTGTCCCAATTAAGCAGCAGCATTGCGATTTGCTGTTGTTAGGCTAAACTGGTTCCCTGGGAGATGTCCTAATGAGGTATCCATCTTGATTAAGTGCAGACCCGTGAAGTGCTTCCCAATTAAAGGACAGAGTATGCATGTATATTATCCAAAATTTTTTTAAAAAAATAATAATTTGTGGTATCTCCTCTGGGCCTCACCCCCATGGACAGTGGCTGTGTCTGCTTTGACATGGGAGAATGCTGACCAGACCCATCGCAAGTGGTCATGGGCTGCCAGCACCAGTGTTTGTATCCAGGTCTCCACATTCAGAGTAACCAAAGAGGAAGGCCCAGCACATGAGAGCCAAGCTAGGTGTAGGTGTCACTCCTACATGTCCATACAGCTTTTCCTACAGGTTGGTTGTGGGCCTACATTGGGGTCTTGTCAAAAAACCCTTGCTCTCTCTATGTTTCAGACGACCTCTCTGAAACAGGGAGAAAAGCGCTGGAGCTGAGATGAATGTATTACTGGTAGGAAGGACTTGGATACTGTTTTTTTATGTGGGCAAGCTGGGTGTGTGGCCATGGTGACCCACAGGGAGACTGGAAGAGGGAAGACGCACCTTCCCTTGCTCCATCTCCCTGCTGTAGCTACGGAGGGGCTCAACAAGAGGGCAGGAGGTGAGCTCCAATGGGAAATTCCCACTTGTTTTAAGGACAAAAAAACCAAACCCAAACCCAACCCTTTCCCATGAGAGTGGTGTATCCCTGAGACAGCATCCCAGAGAGGCTGTGGAGTGTCCATCCTTGGGATTTTGAGAAACCTGGTCTAGGTTTGAAGTTAACCTTGCTTGGGGCAGGAGGTTGGATGAAGGCCCTCCAGAGGTCCCTGCCAACACAGGTCCCTTGGTGAAGCCATGCTTGCAGCGCTGGGGTCCAGCAACAGCTCCGACCCTCCAAGGCTACACCAAGTCAGGGGTAGGACTTGGTGGGGTGTGAATTAGGAGAGGTGGGGGAAAAGAGCATTCCTGTAAAACCCTGTCTGGAGTGTGGAGAAGAGAGAAACCGCATGAGAGCGGGTTTCTTCTCTAAGAAATACGAGCCTTGCTTCTTCCCTTCCAATAACTTTCACTTTAGTTTAAACCAACAAATGTCCATTTGTCAAGTGTTAATATTCACCCAATGTCCAGAGGACATACCTTGAAAGTTATTTGTAACAGGATTTTTTTTTTTTTTTACTTCCAAGGAAACAGTGTTCTCATTCCATGTTTCTTCTGCGCTACAGAATTACCAATCAACTGTTTTGGAGTAATTTTAAATACAATTATAAAGAATGTGATTAGGACAAATGCAAAAGAAGCTAAACATAATCAATTCCTCAGTGCTGCCTTGCGGTTTACATTTTAGTATCATTTAAGGGGATTTGCGCCAACCTTTTGTAGTAGATTAAAGGCAGATATTTTGTTTGTTACAATCAAACCTATGATTTCGGTTTTATAAATTTTTAAAATATTAATTATAGTTTGAAAAGTACACGGAGGTGAATACATTAACTAGTTTCCTGCTTAGATAGCAACTATTTGGTGTTTGGCATTAGATTAGCAAGGAGCAGGTTGGGAATTTTAATCCACCTTGTTAAGTTATTAAATTTTCTTTATTTACATACAGATCTTACTTTCATTAACATTGTAACAGGTGCTCATTAACAATTTATCATTTGCAAGGCAGGAACAAAAAGAGATTTTGCTACAAAGTTTTCTCTTCTGAGTGTCTCAATTATTCTATCTAGCAAGGCTAAAACAATTATAAATATTGTTTTACAACAACACTCCAAAGTTGGGCCCATGTGGGAAAATCAGTAATCTTTGAATATTTCACCGCTTATAGTTTCACTCCATGTAGCTACAGAAATAGAACTACTTTTCTTTTAAAAAAGGGGGGTATTTTCAGGCTCAAATGTCTGCTGCATTAAAAGTATTTGGGTTCACAAATGTATGGACCCGTTATTCCATCCCACTTACTCACAACTTAAGCAAAGACTAATAGATTTTTAATATGATCTGTAATCACACTAAAAACTGTAGTTCAAAATTCCTGAGCATCACTTCAGTGGTATTGAATAGCCCTGGATCTAATTAACATAATCGTTTGCAGAGCCCTTGGAGTCCTATTTTCACAACCTTTTTATATTCTGAAAACAGGGGGTTTATGGTTTCTTTTCGGTTTTTGGCATAAGAGAAGGACACAGCACAATTTCCTTCTCCTTCCCACCTCCCCGCTCCCTCCTCCTTCCCCTCTGCTCCTCCCAGACGGCTCGTGCAGCACGTACCATCCCCAGCAGGGACCTGCGGACCCACGGTGCCAACCCTGCCTTGGCTGCAAAGCCCCAAGGCCCTGGAGACAGCTGGAGACACTGGAAGCTTTACTCTTTCTCCTAAAAATAATATGCTTGGTACACCTATCTCTCTTCTTAACGTCGCCTTTTTCTTTTGGAAGGAGGTGAGCCTCCAGCAGCTCTTTCAGCATGGCCGCCTCTTCCCCATCCCTGTATCTCCAGGAACTGCTCTTCTCTTGGCAGCCAAGGGCTTGCTCTCACAAGGTGGTTTGTTCTGGCAAGGCGTCTGAATAGCTGTGGTCTTGGCACCACTCCCTATTTTGCAGGATAGAGCCCTCGTTTGAGCCTCTGTCATTTGCAAGACTTCCAGCAATGCTGGTACATTTGTGATGATCCATAACACATGGGTGATTTAGAAGTGTTCCTTAGGCTTCCAGCTCTTGCTACACCTAGGAATTCAAAACCCAGTCTGGGATTACTTTTCCCAGTGTTATTTGAATTGTCACCTGGGGTCGGTGTATAACTCAGGCTGCAAGAAGCTCCTGCAGGATCATGTTTTATGCCATGTAAAATAGCTTTGATGTTCTTAGAGCACATGGTGTGCTCCAGGATGGCTCTTGCCTCGACTGATGCTGACTGCGTGTGTAGTGAAAATAACCTTAATGCTCCACTGGATGTATTTTTAATCAGTTTAGGTAAGAAGAGGTTATGGGGCCCTTGCAACGCTTAAGTGAATCCAACTACTGATGCTCACTGTCCACTTCATCGCCATTGCTTATCACCTAAGATGTGGTTAGGAGAGACGTTTCAATACAGCCGGCACAGTTCATCTCAGGCTGACAAATCAGCACCCTAACCCACTTCATTGTCATTTCTACTTCATTTCAAATAGTTTATGCCAGAACTGGGGGACCTCAGTAGCCTCATTTGTCCTGCCAAGGACAATTATCTGCAAGAACAAGAGGCAAAAAAAATCACCCCTGGAAAATCTGGCACCGCCAGGTTGGTTTGTGAGCAGTCATGTCTAGTCACAAATATGGTCACACTCTTTGGCTTCTCCTTCAAAATACATTTTGTGTGTATCCGGTGATCCTGGTTTTAATGTTCCTTTTGCCACTGGCAGGTTGTTTTTGCTTCTCACTGAAGCCCAGTGGCTGGTTTTCAGAGTATTTCTGGACTGTCAGTTTATTCCAAGCTGCAAAGTGATTCTCCCTCTGTAATTTGAGGACTTCTATGGATTGAACATCAAAGATGTCTGCGAGTCTCTCTCTGTCTTTCAAGACCAATTCCCGCAATTAGAGTTTTCCTAAATCCTTTTAAATTTACCATTGCTTTCACAAATCCAAGCCACAAAGTGCTGGATTCATGATCTATTTTATTTCCTTGCTCTGCACGTTGTGGCTCATGTCAAGGGTTGGGACAGTTGTTCCTGGCTTTAGGGCGGGCTGATTGCTTCTTTCCACGTCTGGATTAACCTGGTAGTGATTAGAGGAACCAGGTGTGAGAAGGCAGTCTGGGGTAGGTATACCTTGCAGGAGAGTTGCTTCGAGAGACATAAAACTGGACCCTGGGTCTGTTGGTCTTCATCATGCACATGGGGCAGGTAAGCATTTTAATGCTGGCTCAGAAAATCTCACCTTATGTTCAACACAGACCAGAAAAACATGGAGAAAGACCAAGTCCTGGTGGCTTTTCTCTGATCCTGAGTGGGGCTGTGTGTAGACAGCATCCCCAACCCTGATCTGTGGTGGAGGTGGGGCACCCCAGAAGGACTGACCCCCCGCTGGCCCCCGTGTATAGACACCACTCGTGCTCTGGCTTGAGGGATTTGTCCTGCTGGGTTTGCTGAGTGGGGTAATGCCATGCTGCAGGCTTCGCCTGCTTCCTCCACGCCTTCCTCACCCTCACCCGCCTGCACCTGCAGCACTGGCATCCCTTGCCTGCGCATGGATCCTATGCCATGGGACAGTAAATCTGCAAGAGCATTTTGTTTTAATAGACGTGGGAAATTAATGCCTAGAAATGACTCTAAAGAAGGACAGAGGCAGAATACCTCCCCGCTTCTGCCGCTATTCTCTTCCTACCATCCATTTTGCAGAAGCTTTTGAATTGCTTCATTCTAACAAAATCTTTGCACAGCAAAGATGTCCTTGATTGTGTTATTTTAAAAAGTAATTTTCCCCACCCCTGAAAGTTTTTATCTATCTACAGCTTTTTATATTTTCTCGCTGACTTAAATAGCCTGGTCTCTCTCTTTCTCAAAGTAAAATAGGCAGTGCCTTTATTTATCCTGTTGGTACTTTAAACTACAATAAGATAAATGGGCACAATTATAGATGTGTACCAGAATAGGAACATGTGTTCTAGCATATGTGATACTAACCTAAGCAGACATCTAAATGTACTTCTCAGATAACAAACATTACACACACACATATTTATTAAACTCAGAAACAGCCTTTGCCATCCTTTTTAGCTACTTTTAAACAGCTGGTGAACTGTCAAAATCACGTTAAATATTTTAACAAACAAGTTAAATATTTTTAGTTGTTTCTGCGATGGCAGTAAAAATTCAGGGCGGAATAATCTAACTGCTTTTGTGAAATGCTCGAGGAAAAGCAGAGGATGATTTTATTTGGCTATAAGTTTCCAGCCAACTTTTCTTTCAAAGGAGGAGGCTGAGCTCTGCACCTGGGACCCAGCAAGCCACGCCGTACGCCACACCGCCTCCGCTGGCTCCCAGCCCCTGTGATTTGCAGTAGGAAGACGGCTTGGGCTTCCTCCCGCGGGATTTATCGCAGGTTAACACAGTGGATTAGATCATGGAAAGCTGGTAAATGTTTATTTATGGTGCCTGGGTGTTTATGATGCTCTTCTGCTCTGCTCCTCAGCTCCCTCTCGACAGACCTGGTCCCGAAAGCGTCACACGCGTGACTTCAGCTGCACAGACCTGTGCGGCAGCGGGGCCTTTCGGTGCTGCAAGGCAGGCTGGAAGCTCCAAATAGCGACGATTTATATCACTAAAAGTCAGAAAGGATTTGCAAACCATCCGTTCTATTGCTATTTAAGTGCAACAGAGAAAATCCACAGTGAAATGGCACAGGGCAAGAGCCTTTTTATTTTTAATATACATAAAAAAGGTGAGTATTATAACATGTGAGCGGGAGATAATGACAGGTGAATAAAAAGAAAGACAGCGACATATCTAGCAAAGTGTCACATTGATAAATAAATGAACAAAGACAGGAGAATAAAAGGCTGTTATGAAATATATCAAATCTGATGTGATATGGATCGTTTTGTGGGAAGTTCAGTCTTCCTTTGCCGAGACAGGAGTCAAGGACAAACAGTTTGTCTGCGATTACGAGCTGTCCAGGCTAGTGAAATAAATACACCTGGAAGACGGCTCCGTCCTTCCCTCCACCTGGCTTTCAGCACAGCGAGCGCCCGCGAAGTTAACGCGATGCTGTTTATTTTGGGTGGCGTTTCCTATGCAGAACTGTTACGAACTGCTGCAGAGTGGAGTATGGGCTCTCACGCAAAACTAAGAAATAAAGCACAGCTCAGGCTGCATCCCGGCATCTAGGGTGGGGGAAGCAGAGCTGAAAGCTGAACTAGCAGGATCGTAGTTTGCTATATTGGAGGAATGACTGATTAAGTGGAAAGTGGATGATTTGGGGGGGAGCACGTGGCGTCTTGCTGGAGAGAGCAGGAGAAACAAGCCGTGAAGATGTGATGGATCTTGAAAACGAATCTCAGCATCACAGAGAAGCTCAGTAGAGAGCGGTGGATGCCCAGGAGATGTGGTCACTGCCAGACAGCAGCACCCGCTTTGTCATGCTGAGCGAAGCGGGGGTGGGAGAGGGGCAATGCTGTGCTCCCTGGGCAGTGATGATCCTCGGGGAAAGCCACTGATTTTGAGGATGGTGGTGGAGGCTATTAGCAGGTCAAACGCTCCTGCTGTAAATTGGGGAACCAGTTTGGAGAGACCAGGCTCGAGTCCTGATCTTCCTCCTGTGGAGAAAGCGATCATCTCAGGAGGTTCGCATGGGTCAGCCCGAGTGGTGGCCAGCCTGGGGCATCTGCTTCCCAGCTGGAACGTAAAACTGATGGAACTCACCAGAAGGGCAACAGCAGAGAGAAATCCAACTGGGGATGTGCAGTACTGCAGTAGTGAACAATCGAGGGTTACAGAGCTACCTGAAGAAGCCGGAACGAAGGATAGCAAGAGGGACAGGCGAAGAAACAGTCTTTGAGGTTGTCCTCCAGCTGGCCATGGCAGGGGCTGTGCCTGCAGGTGAAGACGGGCAGTTGTCCTAGTGGGAACGTCTGAGCGCAGCCTCTCGCCAGGCCCCACAGAGGAGAACGGCTGGACAAACAGGAGAAGGCATTTTTGCTACAGTGCTTTTTGATGTCAAGATGAATTTTCCCCCAACATTGGGAATAATGAATTTACAGGAAATTGTCCAGGCAGAACTGGTGCAAGAACTGCTCACAGGACAGCAGCAGCCGTCTCAGCAGTGATGGAAACGTATCCCAGAAAAACTCAGAAAAGCTGTGAGCTTAAAAGGCTTGGCAGGAGCCGTGGGCAAGGAAGTTTTAAATTTTCCAAACCTGGTTTCAAAGGAGGATTTTTTCTGTGTAGAACCAGACCCGCAGTATTGTAAACCGGTACAGTTGTATTAATTGTATTAGTGCTCCATCAATCAGCATTACTAAAAATCTTGTCCTTTTTTTTTTTTTTTTTGGTTAAAAGGAAGGCTTATAACAAATGCTGGCAGTGTTACAAACACAAGTCTGATCTGCCGAGTGCTTCTGACAACAGGATTCCCATCTGTAGCTCACGGTCTCGGGTCCAAGGAAGAGATTTCGTTAGGAGACTCAGTAGAAAAATGTTTCTTTGTCTCTGTCAGCTCCACTTGCCAGCAATCACCGGGCAAGCAGCCTTCTCTATTAGGATTGCTTTCTGTGTCAAACACCTCATCATTAGAAAGTGAGGCTTGAATGTTATTCTTTAAGCCTTAGATCAACTGTGGAAGCTGAGATGTAATGGAAAAACCTGCAGCTGGAAATTCTTGAGTCGTTATCACAATTTATACTTAAAAGAGCTCCAGTTTTATAGCAAAAAGAAAAAAAAATTCCATTCATTTTAATCATTGCAAAGCTTATTAAAAGGTTTTGAATATTATTTATTGCAATTCTGTACCAGTTCTAATTCACTCATTAATTCTATTCATCTTGAAACTAATTTTAAAGTTTCAAAATTTACCATAGCATTTTGAAAAGTTAAAGTAACTTTCAAGATGAATAGAATTAATGTTTTCTTTCCCTCCTTACAAACTGGTTTCACCTTCAAATACAAACCATGACCATGCCATGCTAATAGCTGCAAATCTATTCTCTGTTTAAGGTTTCAAAACCATTACTTGACAGCTGATGTGGAACGTAATTTCACCGATACCAGCCTTGTTTTCAGTGAGAGATGGTGCAGTCTCCTCCAGGAGTTGCAGTCTTCAGCACTTACTCCAAATACATTTCTACAGCTGAGGATGTGGAGTGAAGCGTTTTTTTTCCTGCTTCCTCCTATATATTTTCTATTTGCTTTATTTTCCCCCTGACCAAAGCCCATTA
Organism: Gorsachius magnificus; assembly: GCA_034008185.1. Classification (NCBI taxonomy): domain Eukaryota; kingdom Metazoa; phylum Chordata; class Aves; order Pelecaniformes; family Ardeidae; genus Gorsachius; species Gorsachius magnificus. Next base: position 7,085,652 of record CM067087.1, read on the forward strand.
CAGGTCTGTAGAGTCTGACATAGCTGTTACAAATTTGGAGCATTTTCTGTGTGGGGAACATCTGGTTCCTAAGAAAACGAAGTGTTATTTTTCTGATGGCTGCAGGAGAATGTCTGGGTTTAATCCACCTGTGAGGGCTGCTTATTTTTTAAACTTCATACCAACATACAGGAGGTGGATGCTTCCTGGCTCCCGTGGCATAGCTGTGGCCTCAGCATTGCCAGAACGGGCCTTAATTTCGTAAATTCTTCAGGTTACAAACAGTTTCTCTCTTCCATGCCAAGTTTCTATGGGACCTGAAGGAGCAGGCATGGCTTTTTTCTTTCACTGAGTGATCCCAGATTCCTTCCTGAAACAAGGAAAACCTCAACAGAAAAAGAACCCATTAGAAACGGGTGAAACACTGGAACAGGTTGCCCAGAGAGGTGGTGGAGGCCCCATCCCTGGAAACATTCAAGGCCAGGTTGGATGGGGCTCTGAGCAACCTGATCTGGTTAGGGGTGTCCCTGCTCCCTGCAGGGGGGTTGGACTAGATGACCTCTAGGGGTCCCTTCCAACCCAAAACATTCCATGATTCTATGAAACTTTGCGAACAGAGCATGTTCAGTTTTTTGTCGCTGGGCAGCCTGCTGGGGCAAAGGGAGCAGGGGCGGTGCCGTGGTGAAGGGCAATACCTGCCCACACCAGAGCCTCGCTGTTCTTTGTGGAGTGATTGCTTTTGTCTGAAGATGCTAAAGGTCCTACATATGAACTGGTTTTCTGACAAACATCATGCTGCCTTTCTTCTGGCAGTGAGATTATTTGCAATAAGAGTTTCTGGAGCTTTGGGTGCTATATTTTTATGTTCTGAAGTGATGATGTGTCTGTAGCAAAAAGGCAGCAAGAGCTTATTTCTGAGCAGCTTCAGGTGCGTACCTGAGTGGTCCGAGATGTATCAGTTATTTGGAAAGGTCTGCTGGTGAAACATAACTGAGAAACTGTTCTCATTTTGGATTTTGTAAGGTCATCGCTGTGTTCAAGCTTGGCTCTCATCCTTTGCTACAGCTACAGAGCGAAGAGGGGACATGCAAACACAAAACTGGAGAAAGGTCCTTGGTGGGTGCATTTATCATTTGAAACCAACAGGGCTGGGGTTGTTGGGTTTTTTTGTTGTTGTTGAGAGTGAGTTGCACAGAACCTTCTGGTTTTCCAGAGTTTGACAGATACTGCTGGGGAAGGTTCCTTTGGCAGGCTTAGGCCAGTTGATAATGCCAAGGAGACCCCTTTTCCACCCATAAACCACAAAGGTCAAGCTAGATTTGGCCAAGCTTCCTCTCACATCCTAGGAAAGACCCCTAATCTTGGTGTGAAGCCAGGAAAAAAACCTGAGAGCAGCAGCGGATAAGAGTGGAATTAGAAGTCCCAACAACCAAACCCTCCAGAAATTTGAGACACAGTGTACCCACATCTGGAGAGGAAGGTGACCCATCCCGGGCAAGGGCCTGCCAGTGGTGAACGAAGAAGATCTGCCCCTGTGAAAGGTCCCCTGGGCTCCTTTAACTGTGTAGTGGCTGCTTCTGCCATGGGTATAACGTGGGTAATTTGATGGTTGAAACCTCTTCCTGAAGGAAACAGGGTAAAACCCTGTTTCTGCTTGAGGTGCTGGCCTGTTGGAGTCCTTGAAATGCATCGCAGTGAAGCATAACTCTCTTTTATGCTTGTGGTCACTTGCCTCAATTTTATATGTGGCAAGCCTGGCAGTGTGGGATATAGCGCAGGGGGCCCATGGTGGTGTCAGGGAAGGTGTCTGAGGGAAGCATTTTATGGCTTGGCTGGGTTTATTTCCTGGCTGGAACAATTCCACCAGCTTCCTTTGGCCATGCCTTAGCCTCCAGCTTGTGGTTTCCTTATTTTTCTTTCCCTTAAGACTGCCGTCTCCACTTGGAGAAAGGCAGGAGTGCAGAGAAGGATGCTGCACTTGTGCTTTCCGCACCTTTGAGATGAAAGTTCCCATTGTTCTTCTCTGCTCCATGTATGAACCTTGTCCAGCAGAAAAGTGGATGGGGCAGATTGCCTTTAGCACCAAGCTTAAGTGGATCCCGCTCGGCAGCTGCCACAAAATTTATTCCCAGGAAAGGAAATACAGGTCTAATGCAAGCAAGCCCACCTGAGCTAGCTGAATCTCGCTGGCGCAGAGACACAGGCTGGGAAGGGGCAGCAGAGGGGCTTCAGCAGGATGGAGGACGGGGTCAGTGTCTCAGCTCCCTGGTGAGTCTCCCCTCCAGGTGCAGCCTATGATCACAGTCAGGAGTTCAGGTGGAGAAGGAACTCACCGTATCTCAGCTGGGGCTCAGCGTCCAGTCTGAAAAAGCTGCAACAAAGCTAAGGGGATAAAGGCTGCTTCCCAGGGCCAAAATATTTTTGTGGCCGATGGGAGCTGACCTGTCTGTTTTTTCCCTGCCCAGCTGCCTTGCACAGCATTGCAGCAGACGTGGAGGCAAGCATCCACCAGGAGGATTGATGTCACCTCTCCTGAATTTTGTAAGTCTAAATCTTGGTGTTATACTCAAAGGTCTGATTCAACCCTGAAAGTTTTTGTTGCAAAACTGATTTTAAGCACAGTGCTTGCAATGGGGGTGCAGGAGCTGGCAGCCTTTTTAGCAGAGGTGCTGCTGGATTGAGACATGGGTCTCCAGGTTTCTGCCTGTTTGGGAAGCTTTGGGGCGGGGGGAGGGATTACAAAGCTCTGTGTCAAGCCAAAAATGTGAGCAGTAATTCAGACATGAAGAAAGCTGTCATCGTGTGTGGCAGCGTGAGGGAACTGGCCAGAGAAGAGCGGGAGCGCTGTGTGTTCAGGGTAACCCAGGGAAGAGCCTTAGCGCGACTCTCGGGCATCTGCCAGGTCAAGAAAAGCTGCTGACTGACTTCCAGAGGCCCTGGAGGGGGTCCAGAGTTAAATGGTGTCTGATCCCTAAGCTGCTGGGTGGCTGAGGAGGGCTTTATGATTTGGGATGGCCTTTGCAGTTTAAAGTGCTGGCATTGAGCGGCAAATGTAGTTTAGCTGGATGAGGTATTTCCTATTTCAGTTTCTTATTTCAATTACAAACACTGGCTTAATACAACCATTACCAAACCAAAGCCTTTAAAATTCAAGTGAAAAAAGTTTCCAAAACTGAATGATCTGTAACGCCTACAGGCTGACTGTCCAACTATCAGTCCTAAGCCAAAAGGCAGAATAACCTGAACCTAGATCTGTATCTCCAAACGCATGATAACAGCAACTGCTTAATTCCCTTTAAAGACCAGCAAGAGAAAATAAGACTTGGCTTTTGATGAGAAGTCAGGGGGAGTTACTTGGATTGTACTGTAGGAAAGTGGGATTGAGCAGACAGAAACATAAGGTTTGGGAGACAGAGCTGCTAGATAAACTCATATGGATTTGTGCTTCTTTATGTTTAAGAAATGTGGCCCTTATCATACCGCTGGTTTTTAAGCAAAGCTCTCCATTGATTTCAGAGGGGTATCCTGCCCAAAAATCAATGGCAGGAGATGCCCCTGTGTATTTACCTACTCTGATTTTGTTATTGATTATTAACAACTTTACAGATACTAACAAGGAAAAATGCCAGGACAGAGGTTCTGCAAATTTAAGTCAGGAATTCCTGGGGAAAGCTTGCATGGCACTGCCTAAATGTCTCATTTTGCAGTAACCACCGCCCAAAATGCCAATTGTTCTGCTCTTCAGATGAACAGCTACATATTTTATTTTTTTTTTTTCCCTGAGTGATCACCTATCCATCAGAAAATTGGGAGTGGGAGGGGTGCGGGGCAGGCAGATTCTGCAAAGCTGCCTGGTAAAGCCCTGATTACTGTTATCAAGCAAAGAAGCAGTCCAGTTTAAGCTGCTAAGGTTTCTGACAAGCAACAGGTTATAATGAAGGAAGGCAGAGGAACGTGTGAATGAGCAACTACAGGCTCTGGTAAAGAGCGGATTACACTGAAGGTACGTTCTGGGGAAGAGACTGCATATTTCAGAGCAAGGCAGCAAATGGGCTTAAAAATAATCTGAATTTTTTTTTTATCCCAATCTAACAAAGATAGAGAGTGTAAGATGCTTGTGGAGGGCAGGTCAGCACATCAAACAGGCTCTGCTTGCCCTGCTGGGAGCAGGGAGGGAAGGATCCTGCCTGCTCGGGGTGAGCTGGCAAGGTTAAAATGTGTGCTCTTACTAAGCTGGTCCTGGTGGCATGAGGGTGTCTGGCTGGGTATCTGCCCAGCATCTCTCCCGGGCACGTTGTGATTCACCTGCTCTTTGGCATTGCTGATTTTCCAGTTGCAGTGGGTGTTGTCTTAGCAGCGCTCTGGTCATTGCACGACCCTGAATAAACCAAAGGAAAGTGTTTTGGATACCCATCTCCCTTTCAGGGTTTTCTGGAAGCTTACTGTGAGGTAAAGCTAAAGCTGAGATTTATAACACAGTGGCTGCTTAGTGGTAACCACCCAAGGGAGGGCTCTTCCCCTGGGGTAAGCATGTGGTGGTTTCCCCTGCGGCAGTTGGGCGAGCCACCTTGTACCTACAGCAGGGTAAAACTGCGTGCATGAGTATGGGGCAGGATTACCAGGACTGCAGTCCAAATCTCATCTTAGCTGGAGGTGTCTGTCCTAGCAGTTACGATCTGGGAATCAGTTTTGTTTATGGCACAGAGAAAAGCCTCCGAATGGGTCAAAATCCATGAGGAAGGCTGATTTTTTTCGCTCTTCTTACACTGTGAGAGCGATTGTAGCAATGTCAAGATACACCCTTTACTAGCCAGAGATAAGGCAGTGCCCTTTGCTGTCTGAAGATTGTGCAGGGCTCGTGCTCTTGTCAAATGGAAGAGGGATGCAGCATCCTTCTCTCCGCCAAGCCTTTGAGCAGGCACTGATAGGTTTATAAATGGCATGTGATAAGCTCTAAAAATGCCACTTTGAAATTGAACCCAGAGAAGTGTGAACTGTCTCAAACAAAAGCGGTTCACCTTGGTCACTTGCCAAGTGCAGAAGGAATTTCCAACAACTGGAAGAAAACCAAGGCAGCACAAACCTGCCGGGCTCCCCAAAAGCTGGGGTGGGGAAGGAGCCCTCCTGGTCCCCACTGTCCCTACAGAGCCTTTGCCCCTGCTGGGGCTGTTTCCCTCGCTAATGGGGAGGATGGCTCTGAGCGGGTAGCAGAGCTTGGGATGCATCAGCAGCATCCAGGGGATTCTGCAGCCGTGACTTGCCAGGCTCTGCCTGGTGTCGATCCCCCCACACTGGGCATCCCTGTGCTGCACGCTCTTCGCTTGCCGCAGGCGAGAAGTGTCCTGTACACAAACTGTCACGGGCACGCTGAAAGCAGCTTCCTCGTGAATAAGGCAGAAGTTTCAGCTCTGCTGCAACTCCAGTTATCGCTGGTATTGAGTATGGACTGTTGCAGCCCAGAGAACTGGGATTTTAATACACTCTATGCACGGTGTCACCCTACTGGAAAGAGGCTCATCAGAACATGGCATGTCAGTTGTCACTTCACTGGGAACAGATGAAACCCTATTATCAGTACACCGTCTACAGGCTTCCACTGTGTCAGAAAACAGCTCGTCGGTGCACTGTGTACAAAGATGTCACTGGTTTTTGTTGAACTACACACAGGCTGTTACGGCAGCGGGGAGCTGCGCCATGAGTACAAAACGTGGGAGCAGGGGGTGAGGGAGAAGCCTGGGGCTTTGCTGGGAGCATCTTATGTGTGTGGGGGCAGGTGGCAAAGGGTGGGGAGGAATGGGACAATTGTCCCAAGACCTGGTTCACTGCTTTTGTGAGAGATCAGGGCTGCTAAACCTGGACAAACTACACTGCAGAGGCTGAGGAGGGCCAGAGACAGTTCAATACACTGCTCTGCGGGGTTGTGGTGTTGCTACTGAGAACAGGGTTTGGCCCGTGCCATGCAAGGAGGAGAAACATGGTCCAAGGTCTGAGATCTGACAGCTCAGTCTGGTGCTGGTACAGAATCCCTTGCCCCAAGGGTAGCAGCCTGGAGCCTCTGAACGACATCGTTCCACATAGCAAAGTCCGCCTGGTTTCTGCAGCCCACCCTCCACGGACGTTTGCCTTCCCGTCTGCTCCGCTTCTCCCCCAGCACCACTTGGCTAATTTCTTGAGCGGGATACACTAATCCTGTATTTCTCTGATAGTTACTTTTCCCCAAAGCTGTCTCGGAAACCCAGGTGCCACTCCCCCCGCTTCTTTCCCCAGACCAGGGAAAAGAGATGGCGAACGGCTTTCTCTTGATTGTGTCGATGGGAGATGATTTTCAAGGTGAAATTTCTAGTTCAGTTGAGTCACTTTCATTCAAGGCGATGAGCAAAATGTCACCCCCACACTGAACCACACTCAATGTGCTGTTCTCCTATTGCATTTAAATTTACTCCACTTTTCCTTTCTGACACCTGTTTAAATCAATATCTTCCTCTCCAGGTCGTGGGCAGAATGTGCCTGGTCTCTCCGCACAGCGCTTCTCAAATCCACTAAAATCAACACAATAATTGAAATATTTTCAAGCTGATTACACCGCTGCCTGAGGCTAGGCTGGTTGCTAAGGGTAAGCTCCCTGGTTGCTAGGGGGAGTAAATCATCTTGCATTATTTGATTTTTGTTATAGATATGAAACCGCTACTCCCTCGATTAAATGTCTCTCAGTCTAACACCTATGGGACCTGGGGAAAGAGAAAAGAAAAGCAGCAACCTTGACCCTGTCAAATAAATATCTCTAACTTTTCCTGTCCTCCGGCTTCCAAACCAAACCTGTCTACTGATTTTTTTTTTATTATTTTTTATTTTTTTTTTAACCTGACTTTAAATAACAAAGCTGTGGGGACAAGCAGATGAAGAGAGGAAGAACTGTCTGTTCCATTAGAGGATCTCTCAGCTTGGCTAAACACTCTCTATTTACTCCAAACACAGCATGATTGGGAGCTACAAGGATCTAATAGCCTTGAAGACGTAGAATTGCACCGATTACAGTTCCTATTCAGCCCACGGCTCACGAGACACCAGCTGAAATTGCAGGGCCAAATCCTGCTCCCAGGTCTGCAGGGTGCAAACCTGGATCATCTCCATTGCAGGGAAGGATTTCTCCAAATTCCTTGTGGTTGCACAGGAACAGAGTCCTGTCGGGCACTGTGGAGGTGAGGTGTCCAGGAGCCCAAATGTGCAGGGGTCTTTGCTGGTGAAGCAGGAGCTCCCGATGCCTTATTAATAGGAAAGCAGTACGCAGGGCAAATCCCTGTGCCATGGATGTTTTAAAGAGTCTCAGCTCCTCCTGGGGTTTCATTATTTCCTTAGTGCAAGCAGCTCCTGGGTGAAGGTATTATCACTGTAGGGTCCCCTCCAAAAATGATCATAAATGAATGTGACCCAGTAAATCTGTTGCAATCTGCTGGCAGGGCCAGCGGTACAAGAACCTTCTCTGCTGTTTGGGCTGGAAACACCCAGCAGCCCAGGGTGGTTCTGAAGCAAAAGGTTACGGAGGGGAACTGACTTGGTATGAAGTCTTTTTCCACCCCTTAAACCTCCTGTTAATCCTTACAACTGCACTTGGTGTCCCCTGTGCTGCCAAAAATCCTCCTCCTTAGGTGAGAAAATGGAGGGACAAAAATGTAGTTCAGCTATTTTGCTGGAGGTTGTGCAGCCAGTCTAGGTCTAGGTCCCATCCTGACGCCTGTCCCCCCTGACTGCTGTGGCGTTACCCGGGGAGGAGCGTGCAGCAGAGCCCCAGCTCCCTGCCCATTGCAACAGGTTGTGTTCCTCCCTCGCCAAACCTGTTCCTCAAAGGGCAGGTGTAATCCGTAAGGGACAGGTACAATCTCTATCTAAATGTTGTAAATCCTTTAGTTGCAACTATATGCAACAGCAAGATCTCCTCTGCCATGTCACTTCATCCCTCAGCTGGAAATGGGGATGAAAATGCCATAAAGCAAGTGATGTCCAGAGCTTCAAAAGCTGTTGATGAAATAGGTGCAAAGAGAGAGGCGCTAAGGTCCTTGGTGCAAACCCTGGCAAATGAGAGGCTGGTGGTGAACAGCATCGTTAGCACAAATGAGCCAGGCCCGCCTCAGCCCAGCACCAGCTGTGGAGAGCATCCCTGTGTTAAGCGGCGCATTTGACTCTGCACTTCCCTCTGAGCTATGCCAATCGCAGTGGTGCTTTTTGGGGTTATTGGTCAGCTCATGTGGAAACACACGGGGCATGGTGGAGTGGGGTCATCAGGAAACCCTTGTAAGCCTGGAGGAGACACCTCTTCCAGCCTGGCTTTCTGTTTGTGTCCTTGTTTCCCAAAGTTTGCAGGCAGGATTCCTCTGCAGGGCACCCGCACCTGTGCCACACATTTAGTGGGAAATGCCTGCAGCATTAAGAGCATTGCAATCTAAATGATTAATTGTTTAATATATTGCAAGCTGGTTACCCCTCCTGGATGTGCCGTGTAACAAATGGAGTCAGCTGAGATCTCACAGTAGCGAGCTCCTTGTTTGATTTTTAGCCAGCGAGTGCCGTTGGTTTGAGCTTATAAGTACAGCCCGGTGCTGCCACTGCCTCCTCCGGCAGCTGCCTTGCTGGTCCTATGCTTGAGGTGAGACTCCGAAGAGCTGTGGAAGGATGGGAGCAACCCAGTCCTTGGGGCATCTGAGAGGGGAGGTCAGTGCCGCGTGGGGCAGCTCCTACCCGCAGCCCCCCAAGGGGCAGCCCGGGATACCCTGGGGCAGGGGGAATACAGATGTGTAATGGGGATCAGGGCAGAGCGTAATCAAAGCTCTTACGTGGTTTTATCAGATGTGTGAGGGCTCGGGTAAAACCAAAGGTGTGTAACTCAGTGGAAATGTTCCATACCCGACATATAACGAATGCACTTAGGGGATGTGGTGTGGTGTTTCACCTATGCACTTAACTTACTTAAAAGTCCATATTAAGTATTATTTCTATTTCAATATTGTACAGGTCACACTTTGTTAAGATTCCATTTATAAATAGTTTATAAAGATGAATAGATGTTTTAATCAATAGCTAATCCATAGTTTAGTGACAGGAAAGCCCAGCAGAGGGAATTGCCCCAAGGGCTGCAGATGTTTTGCTCTGGTTTGGTGATGTTTGACCCTTGTCCTGGACTGGGACTGAGGACCGGTGCTGTTGATAGTGGTGGGATACAACATTTCTCCCATCACCAGTGGTAGGTACCCTGTGGTCATGGGGCCTCTGGGCTGGGTTCTGAGTAACCCACATCGCTACCAGGTGGGCTCATTGGGGAAGGCACCTCACTTCTTGCCCCCTAAACTCCTGAGAGGGAGGCAGCTGATGAGGGCTCAGCTGTGGTACAGGGTGCAGCAACCCCATGGGTCTGTGGGGCCAAGTGGTCCTTTCTGAGCATCTCATCACCCGCTGGAATTTCTGGGAGGGATCTGTGTTCTGTACATGGGGAATATATTTCGTTGAAACCTAGTTATGACTTTTTAAAAGATTCTTCTGAGAAATAATTCTGTATTTCTTTAATACTTTTTTTTGCTATACACTTTAAAGACTCATACCCACATGGGCACTAGAAGGAAAATCTAATTATATATTTTAAAAGAATACAGTCAATTTAAAGGACGACAAAAATTAGTGTTATATAAATTGATTGGTCAGAGGTTTCCAAAGCAGAGAGGTACGTGCCCATCCCCACTAAATTTCAGGAGGAGTTGGGTGTCTAATTCCCTTAGGAGCCAAACTCCTGTGAAAAGCCTCCAGAACAGACCCTGTAATTGAATATTAAGTGACTTCTTCATGAGTTCTTTACGTACCATCATCCTGGTAATGCTCAAATGACAAAACAAGACCTCAGCTCCTTGACCGCCCTGGAAACTCAAGTGAAGCCATTTAGCAAAGCCCAGAGCCAACTCCTCTGCCTCCCAAACCTTCTCTGCAATTGAGTCTTTGAAGAACTTTTCCATTTTTAATAGCCAGAAATATCTGCCTGCTAAACTTTAACTACAACTGTACCCAGAGCCCGTCTGTCTAGCAGCAGGTGGGCTAGTGAGAGTCACAGTCCTGCTGGGATACAGCCAGCTGTTCCCAGGAATGAATCTCAAGTAAATTAACAAACACCACACAAACCTGTCAACTGAATCATTCTTGATTACTGTAAATGCTGGGCTACCCATTAAGGAGTTTCTCCCTCCGTGCAGAGGGAGTTTCTTTATGTACTGCGTGTGCAACTGGGGCAGTGACACCCCATCCTCCAGATGGAGGGTCACTTGGTACCCATGGAGGTGGCCAACTCGGACCAATGAGTTTGAAGTGGTGGAGAGGTCCAAGGTGGTTTCCTCACATCTCTGAAGGTTCTATAGGCTTTCAAAGGGCTCTTGAGCTATATGGGAACAGGTCAGAGCATCCATCATCCTGTACCAGGCACATCTGCCTCTTTTTCCTTTTGGAGGCTTCTCCTTGGCACCAGTGTGGCCACAGAGTGGATCAAAATCCCATAGACCCTCCAGGACATCCCCGCATGCACCAGCTATTTTCCACTTGGCAGGAGGACACAGAGGGGAGAACATGACCTCCACGGAGATGAGAGAGCTGGAAAAATGTTGCGTTGAAGGCAGGAGAGCTTCTGATACCAGATAACAGCAGTTTACAGAGGCTTGTAGACATCGTATAATAATCAGGGTGCTGGGTGAGAAGCAGGTGGTCTTGGCTGAAGATCTGTCCATCCAGTGTTTGTTTTTGTGCTTGAGCTTTGATGATGCATCCAAGCCTACTGTGCAAAATTACGGACGTCCTCTTGTGGGTGGAATGGCAGCCAAATCCCTGACTGCCAGCAAAGCCATGGCAAAATTCAGCTGGGGGTGTCTGCCTGTGGGGGGTGTCCTGGAGCAAGGGTATGGGAGAGCTAGAGATGACCAAGCTGCTGAGTGGCAAAGAAATGTGGGAGGGTTGAGGGGCCGTATGGGTGAGAGCGGGTGGTGGAGAAACACAGAGGACAGGGCTGGAGGCTGCTGACTGCTGCCAGTAATGATGACTTGGAAACAACACAAGAGAAGGCAAAAACATATTAAAGAAGGGAGAAAATGGGCTGTCAGGCAATAACAGACTGAGCAAAGTGAGGATGTGGTCTGGGAAAAGCTGGAGGGGACACCACAGGGAGGGAAGGGAATGGCTATGAGGTGCTTGAGGGTAGAGGATGGAGGGGACAAAAAAAAGACTGTCCTGGCGCCCAAGCAAGAGCTCTGGGTCTCACCAAGGTGTCACCTCCCCCTGGTCAAGTAGCAGCCTGGCCGGCAGCTGATGCTCCCTCTTTTTCCTATATGAATTGTGTCCCATTGCCTGCCACCACTGGTGTGAGCTGGGGGCAGAAGCTTGGACCTGTGGAGAGGTGTATTGGATGGCTGTGTAAGACACCGCTTGTATCTTCAGGAGGATCTGACTGTTGGCAGTCTTCAAATCAGATATGGCCTTAAAACTGGTTAACTGCCTTGCTTCGGTGGTGTTTGTTTGATATCTTTATTTGTTCTTGTAGTTGGTGATGGCAAAGAGCAAGGAGGAGCAGTACAGCATCATCTTGATCCCATGCAGCACAGCCCATTGGGATAAACCAAGGTCCTCCCACAGAGGAAGCATCCTGCTCCGTGCAGCACGGCAGGCGCCCGGGCAGTGCGGTGAGCCCACGCAGGGCTGGGGGGCCACCCCTCGCATCCCCTCCACGGGACCGGTTTCACAGGAGGGTTGTTGCGTTGTGCGTGGCAGTGGGGGGGCGGGTGGCAGAGGGTGAAGGCATTGGTGGGACATGCCCGCGGCATGTTCAAAGCTCCTGGCGCCTGTCCCCAGACAGTCTCTAGGCCTGACCCTTTGCCAGGTCTCTGTAGGGAGTTTCGGCGTGAGTGCTGGTTTGTTCAGCTTTGAGCAGCCTGGGAATACGAGCTCGACACATCCCTAATTGACAATTGAACCTCGATTTAAATCCATGCAAGTCAGCAGACTTAGCACCAGGTCTCTGCTTGTGTGAGAACACGGTTTGAACAGCACCGATGTCAGGGCTGCACAACCAGAGCAGCTCCCGCTGGCTTCAGGGAGAGCAGAATTAGTCCCAGGGTGGAGGATTTTGCTTGGGAGGGCGCGTGGGAGAGGGAGCGTGGCTGTAACCTTATCAGTGGTAAATCTGTCTGTCTGGGTATTAGCAATGTGTTTCCCCAGCTGCGTCAGTGTATGTGTTTGTGTATACAGACTCAATTTATGTCATTTTGTACGCAGAGAAGTGTTTGTGCCAGACTCCGTGCGATTTCGTGAAAGGCGTGCTTACATGTTTGGATAGGTTTAATAACAACATGCATGTTTGTATTTGGACAGGCTCATAGGAAGGCTCAGCACACAGGGAACAGCATTGGAATGGCCTGGCTGAGGAGGGTTTCTGGAGGCTTGGACCTTGGTCTGCCTTTCGTCTGGGCAGCAAGGAGGCTGGGTCTGCCTGAGTTCACGCGTGGGGCATTGCCGATCCCACGAACCAGGTGTCTTGCGTGGTCGGTGGTGCTCCTGCACATGGTGGGAGAGGATTTATGTGTGTGCATGGTTTCTGTGCTGGATGCGAGACCAGTGTGTGTGCCATTTAATTTTGGTGGATGCCTTGGGAGGATGGATTTGCAAGATTTCCAACGTGCAGGTACAGAAGAGAGATGTTTATGGACCCGTAACAGAACCCCTTCGCATCCTCCAAAATTCAGTATAGCACGGATGGTGTTGGCATAAACGCACAGATGAGTGTGTACAATGGATCCATACAGCACCAACACACGTGGGATTTTTACGCCATGCCTGACTCGTTCCCGCAGCACATCCCAGGTGCAGGGCGCTTCCCTGCACATCCCAGTATAGCTGAAGCCCCACATCACAGAGTCAAGCAAAACTCCATCTCACCCAGAGGTTATCCACAGCAAGCCTCCTGTATGCCGAGGCCCGTTTGTGGCTGGAGACAGCAGAGGCACTGGCCGTTCAACGCCACGCGTGGATTCACACGCTGCACCTTGCCGCAGGTGCATCGCACTGGGAGACACCCAGATCTTCCTGTATCCGAAATACCTGCGCTCATCTCACGGCTTTTTGCACGCGTTAGCCCAGCGGGGTTGCAAAGGGGGTCTGCCGCGGGATGGCCTCGGGGAGTTTTTGCTGGTAGGGTGTTTTGGGGGCAGGGGTCTCGGTCCCCTTTGTGCAGCTGCCAGGGACGCAAGCGTCGCGCTCCCGCGCCCGAGTCCTGCCGCGCGCTCGCTTGGCCACCGCCCCGACTTTTGTCCTGCCGTTTGACATCTGCGACTTTTAAGGCGACGGATCTCCAGCACCGAGCCCTGCTCGGCCCCGCCACCCCGGGCTGCCATCCAGCAGCATCTGCCACCCCGGCCCCCGCCACCGCCACCGCCGGCACCCCCATCCCGCCGGCTCCCCGCCGGCCCTCCGCCCTGGCAGGCAGCGAGCGGGATCAATAAGACACCTCCGACTCCTCTATTTACAAACTAGCTGCCTTCAGCAGCCAGGCTGTTTAAGCACTTCATTCCCATTCAGGAGGGCCATCTGCTGCCTTTTGCTGTAAGTCTCTCTGAAAACCTCAGCCTTGACAAGCTCGAGATATGTCAGCGCAGTTATCAGCGGAAAGCAACATCTGCCGTGCCTGACACCCACTATTGTAGGCCATTTAATCTGTCCCCCTCCTCCCTTTAACTGCAGACAACAGCTCCCTATATTATATTTTCCCACTCAATTAGCACTATCATCCTGCTGAAATAGAGGCCAATTTACCTTTAATGACATCATTGTTAGGAGAGTGGCAGCCCTGGCCGGTGGCTGGCGGGAGGCAGCCCATCTCCCCGGCTCGGCGGGCGCGCGGGCAGCCTATCCGCGCTGCCTTCACCCCGACCGCAGACATTGTTTCCGACAGTTCGCAGAGGCAGTGTGGCGGAAAATTGAGTCCAGATTCATTAGGGTTTTTTTTTTTTTTTTTTCCCCTCTTTCCCCCCCCCCCCTTTTTTTTTTTTTTTTTTTTTTTTTTTTTTTTTTTCCGCCCTGCGCTGCTCAAGTCAGTTAAATTGATACATTTCCTAACAAAATTGAAGTGCTTTGTGCTGCCAGCGGAAAGCCCGGTGACCCTGCGCGGCCCACCGAGCAGCCAAAACGAGTTGATGGATCCATTAGGCCGCGCAGAATGCCTTCCCCCTCTGCCTCCGCTCCTGAGTGACACTGTAAATCTGAACCAATTTCAGTCCCTAATCATCATTACAAACCCCTCCACTGTTCATTTATTACTCTACAATTCTAATACAGCACACGACTGGGTCAGCGCGCGGGGAGCCGGCGCGGCTGCGGAGACAGGCTTAAAGAGACCATAATCCTTCCCGGGTTTTATCAGGGAAGCAAACCTGATTCAGCCCCCCCACCCCTCCCTGGTCCCCGCACGCTGCCCCTCGCCTCCACTCCAGCGGTCAGATGGTGTCTGCCTGGGCTGGTGATGGGGAGCACGGGCTCCGAAGCCAGGAGGAGCTGGGGGGCAGAGGGGGAGCACGCATCTGTCGGATGGGGGAATCAAAACACGCCATGTGAACCCCTCAAGGAATAGGGTGCTGCTGGAAGGCTGGCACAGCCGCTCTGGCCCCTCGGCTGTGGCATGGACACGTGTCCAGTGGGTGCTGCAACCCTGCAGCCATGCAAACCAGCTGTGCAAAGCAGGTATTTGGGTAGGCGAGGAGCTGGCATGTGCCTGGGAAGGACCATGAGGCTGAGGGATGTTGCAAACTGGGTGTTTATTGAGGTTCTCCATCAGTTTGGGTTAAAAGAATGACATCTTTTTGGAGCCGAAAAGCCTCAGTGGATGTCCCTGCAGGGATGGCTCCTCCAGGCGGAGGTCGGTAGAGAGGCTGGTGGCACCCAGGCAATACCAGCTCACCGCTGCTTCCCAACTGGCCATCCCTACCCCGAGAGCCCCGGTAGTGCCACCCCACTCCTGCCGGCTTGGCGAAACCTTGCCCTGGCTGCTGGCTTCTAGCATGGAGAGCGGATGCCGATTGAGTGCTTGACCTGCTAAGTGTGTTTCCGTGCCTGGATCGAATGCTTTTCCAACAGGCTGCCAAAGAATATATTTATTTGATTTGATTGTGACTGATTTTTATTTTTTTCTCTTTTTTTTTCTCTTTTTTTTCTCTTTTTTTTCTCTTTTTTTCACTTTTTAGCAATGTGCCTATCAACTTCTCTGTAGGTGAGGAAGCAATCGAAGAATTTAAAAACATGCACAGTAAATAATCAGATTAATGGCATGATTAGACATGACTTGCTGGCACCTGGGATTGCTTTGGGTGGAATCAGCAGTCGCTGGGGCACTTGTTGCTGGAGCAGGATGAGTCGCATGTGGGGATGGGCTGTTCCTGTGCAGGAGATGGGCTGGAGGACCAGGGTAAAAAGGGGTAGGCAGGTCGTGGGTGCCAACAGTCAATCAGAGGCTGAGCAGAAGGGTACACAACTGAGAAACTCGGGGTTTTCTGTGGAGGGTTTTGTCCTCGCTTGGTGGGGCGAGGGGGCAAGAACGGTAGCCTTGCAAAGGACTGTGATGGTCAAACCCCTCTTTGCGACTTGCTCCTCCAATAAAAGCCCAGGTACCAAGTCTGGACCTCATGGGAAAGACCAGTGCCTTCGCTGGGGTGCCAAAACCCGAGCGCCCAACCGCGGATCTGTCAGGAGGGTGTCAGGCTCCAGAAAGTGTCAGTTTTTCCGGTGGTGACAACCAAAGTGGGGCTTTTTCTACAAGCTCATGTGCCAGACGTGTTTCGCTTCCTGCTGCAGGGTCCCAGGCTTGAGGTCAGCCTCGTCTGGTGGGGAGACGTGACAGCTGCCAAACCGTGCCGGGGCCAGCGAGCAACCCCTGTCAGCCCCGGCCATGCGGCCGCCCCAGCCGGCTCTCACGCTCACGGCAAAACTTCCCGAAGTTTTCTCTGCCCGTGGTCTTCATTAAGAGCAGCAGCAGAGTTTGTTGTAAAAATGAAACAGCATTAAAACATATGTATTTGAAAGAGCAGCCCCGAAGCCAAGGGAGGTTGGTTGCAGGGTTTCCTGTGGGGATTTGGCCAGGGTGAACAAGTCTTTGCTTCAAAATTAGTCTTGGTGACCTCCATCTTCTGGCTTAGCCCCAAATCGGCGCGGGGGCAGGATCCAAGCCAGAGAGGAGAGCAGCACCTCGGCAATGACAGCACCACTCCCTATGGGCAATGGCCATGTTTTTTAGGAAGGTCTCCATTCAAGTCCTTACCAGGTCAACCTGTGGTTGAATCACCCTCTGCCCATCACCCCCAGGCATGGATATTTCTGTGGAGCCGAGCCAAGCGCCGGCCCTGTGACGCAGCTCCCATACGTCAATGTGTTGGCCCTTAGCGCTTCCTCCCTGCTCACAGCCCGTCAGATCCCTCTCAAGCCACACTGTTGTTAATGCTCGTATCTAAGGCAGTCCGGATTAGTTTCTCAAGTAGCATTTTGCAAGGATCAATATCAAATGCTTTGCTGAAGTCTAGATGCATTACATCTTCTGTAAGGCCTTTCATCCACTAATTTTGTAATTTGATCCAAAAAAAAAAAAAAAAAGCTATAAGTTGTTTGGCATGACTTGTTCTTTATAAACCAATGTTGTTTATTGCTTGTGATTCAGTTATCCTCTAGGTGCTTTCAAACACGCGCCAAACAGCCTATTAATGCCTTCTGTGACACTCTGGGTTAGACGAAACCCAGCCGAACCTGCTGCTCGCACAACTGGGTTCAAGCGCAGCTCGCCGGCAGCTGCTGGGACATATGTTCACTGTGCACACCAAGGGCCTGATTCATCTCTCACACCGATGTAAGGCAGGAGTAAGTCAGCTCAGCGGCGGGCTTGAGCATCCAGCGGCAGGTTTGCTGCAGCAGATGTTGTGTTGCTGTTGCAGGCAGCATTCCTGAGCTTGCTTTTACCTGCTGTTTCCCACCGTGACCCCCAGGATCAGGCGTAAGGCTTTCTCTGGGGGCAGCAGGGAGGAAATTGCTGGCTACATAATCGGTGTTTTATGCCACTTAACTGCATGGTTCAAACCTTTGGGTGACTGATTCAAATTCTAGTGTAAAAGCATTCGGGCTGTGTCCAAATCAGTCCTGGTAGAGTGCCTGCTACAGAAAAACGTGAGGATAAATGCTTTGCAGAAGTGTGTTAGCATTTGTGTCTGCTCTGGTCACGAAAGTATAGCCCTGGTGCTTCCTATAGCATAGCCGGGTGCCTGATCCAGACCCCCTTCCTCTTCTGGGGGGGTCTCATTCAATTCCTGGACCCCTCACCTGGTGATGATGATGACGATGCTGATGTTATTCTGAGGACTCTCTGAACAGAGCCACTGGATCGTGTCTTGGCATTGCCAACATCAAGGGCACCCTCTCCCCTCTGATTTCGGTGAAGCAAAGATCACGGCCAAGATGCTGAAAGAGCCCAGGAGGTACCGCAGCCTCTGTGTTGCATTAGCTATGTTTCCATTGCCCATGGAGCTCTGCTGCTGTATAAATAATGGAGCTGACACAGCACCTTCTGGGATATGTTTTCTACAGTTTCATAAGACCTTCAGTACCTGCCTGACGGTGCCTCGGTGCAGCCAGCCTCCCCGTGATCTATAACACTGACAGCTCAGGAGGCTTTTGAGGGATATGGCATACAAGAGCGAATTTCCAAAGTATTGCATGGGCTCAGGGTTGTATTGCTCCCTGCTGACTCCCTGGGCTCGCGCCGTGCTGCAATACTCTGAAAATTAACTCCTTTACGGCATGACGCTCAAATCACGCAGCCCAGGGGAGAATGGGACGGATCCAGCCCGGTGGGATGGGCTGCAGCAGGCGCTGCTGGTACAGCCTGCCGGCCAAGTGCCTTGCTCCGGCCGACAGCCCGGCTCCGGCACAGCCCTCCAAAGCCCACTATGGCTCACAGTTAAGCCAAGGAAAAGATTAATGGGACTTGTTGTAATCTCTTCCGGCATCCCAAGAGATTAAAATAGTTAGTTGCACTGCTGGAGCATAATCTTGAGAAGGGGAGAATTAGCCTAAGAAGGATCACGGTGAAGGGTCCTTAACAGTGTGATTTAGAAAGTTCATCTGACCCAGAGTGCTGATGATCCTGTTCTAGGTGAAAATACCCTGTGAACCAAACCACTTTCTCCTCTTCCCCTGCCACAGCTGGGACTTTGGATGTATTTCAAGGAAACAAAAGGCAGACTGGACCCATCCATGCGCATGAGGAGTCTGTAAAAATGGAGACACCTCTGCAAAGCTCAGAAACAGATGACTTCTTTGTGCATGTTCCCTCAGACCTGCATTTTCTCCTTAGGAAGAAGGGTTCCCTGGGATCAAGCCAAGCTCATTCAGAAAGACTGGGAGCCTTTCAGAGACCATGAATTTCTGGAAGGGAAAATCTTTTGCATTTATGGACACCAGCACATCCAAGTGTTGCATGACAATGGCAAGCAATAACCAGCGTCTCACCCTATAAAACAGATGTGAGGGAATGATAATACGACCTTCATTCATCGTTAACAGCGTTTATCATGCATTAGCCCCAAAACGTCTCTTAAGGTCATCCTGCGCCCAGTGGAAGGTCTGGCCCCTTGTTTTAGGAAGCACTGCTTTGGTGTGGGCATGGGGCTTTGGTGTGGGCTACTGCAACACCCTGATCTCAAAGCTGCTTGCGTGGATGGAGCTCTCAATAGGTGGTGGTGGGAAAAATGCAGCGGGTGATGGAGGGTGCCTGCACAGAGAGCGTGGGGATCTTCCTTGGAGCAAGAGTCTGTGAGTACCAAGCCCAAGAGGGAGCGGCAGAGCATTTAACACAACCAAATTAACCCCTGTGGACATGCAAACACTGGTTTACAGAGCAGGGAAAAGCTGAGATGGAAATTTATGGTGTCACTGAAAGAACTTCTCACCTGGAGTAGAGAGAAGAGGAAAGAGATAGCAATATTTCCCACTGAAAGGAGGAAGAAAAGCTCTTAACAAATCAATACCCTTATTTAGTCAATAAACCCACAAAACAACCCCTCCAGGGGATAAACATGGAGAAAATTCACAGCTTGCAAACAGGCAGGCTCCAATTCTGGCCTTTGACAAGACGGCCACAGTAAATGCGCTCGTCTCTCTTGGTCGCAGGGAGTTCAGCGCGGGGCTGGTCTTTTGGGAGTGCGTGGGGCCGGGGGAGGCTGAAGGCTGAAGCTGTGCACCTGGGAGTGCCGGCGAAGAGGTGAAAGGGTCTTGGGAGCGCCCCGTGGTGAGGATGAGCACGTTAACTCGGGTTAACGTCTCTTCTCGGCGTGGTGCATTGAGCACCACTGGCTTTGGCACTGTTATGCTGGGGAATGGAAAGGAGGAGTGGGGTCTGGGCAGGGATGCTGCAGGCAGGCTGGGAGCATGCCTGGGGCAAACTTCAGCGAGAAATGCGTGAAGCTGCTCTCAGCGGTGGCTCAGCAACGCGTCTGGCAGAAATGCAGAGGCACCTTAGCTTGTAGAGAAGTTTGCAGGGCTGTGAACCTCCAGCAGCCAACAGCTGGAGTCAGAAACTTCTGACATGGCCCTATGATGTGTAAGATGTTAAGAAGTTCATTTGAAATGCTTCCTTTTTTTTTTTCCCCTAAATATATATATTTATTTTTGCTTAGCCTGCTTTACATCTTCAAGTTTTTCTCTGTAAGCATGAACTAGAAATTTGCTTGGAAGAAATCCAAATTGTGCTCTTATTCACAAAATTTCAAGAGCCGGAGCTTTGGGAAAAAAGGTCTCTGTCATTACAGTGCTCATGGTAGAGTCCTGGGAGCTGCCACACCAGAAACACAGCCGAGCAGCACCGTGGCACAGGCTCCCAGCACCGTGCAGAGGAATCTACCACCCTTCAGCAGCATGAGCACTGGATGCCAGTTATCCCAAAACAAGCTAAAAGAAGGCTTTTGTAGCAGTTTTGTTCCATCACAAATGAGCCTTTGGCCCTTTGAAATAATTTTCTCTTCTTCTCCTCAGCCCAGGTCCCTGCAAACCCATCTCTCAGTGCTAGATCTGGGGGAAGATACTGACCACAGGAGCCAGCAGGGATTTCCTGATGCATCAGCAGGGAACAAATGTAAGTCCTGTATGTTTTGGGCTGTGTGTATTAGACTGATGTTGTCTGAGATACATAGATAAATGCATCGTTCTTTGATCAGATACCGCAGAAGCAGATCAGCATTAACCCTTCCTCGGTTAACTCATCTTTACCTTCTTCTACAAGAGATGTCCCAGCTATAGAGGAGAAGAGGGGATTTCAGACCACTGAGAAGGTGTAGCTCCGCTATTACATTGCATTGACCCCTGTGGCTTAGAGGTGACAAATTCTCTCTCTCAGCTGAGTTTGCTGGGACCAGTGGCCGTGTGGAAGCCAAAGGCTCTGCCCTGGGGCTGTACCACTGAGATGCTCGGCCATGCCGACACCCCAAGGTGACGCCTCCATCCATTGAATGGATCAGATGGTGGGACTGCATGCTGGCTCTGCTGGCCATGCAGCATCTCTTTTCTACTGAGAACACGAAGCTGAAATAGGGAGTTTGGGCCAGATTTTACAGGAAACATTTTGGGTGGAAAACTGGAGGAATTCAAACAAAGCCAATGTCTTTTCATAGTGGTATCCAAGACCTCCATGACCTGATGGAGCAGAGAATTATTTCCTTCTGGGTCTATGATTTTCTCCACAACATGTTTGCAGGCTGTAACATGTGTTAAAAGGGAGACATCCTCAGTCAGGGCTCACCAATGTCGCTCCACTGAACTGTGAGATGCTCAGATTTATTCCAGCCAAGTCCTGGCCCAATATATATGTTTCATGTTACATTTCATTTTTTTTCTTCTCCCCTTTCCTCTCATGCTGTTCACTACCCAGAGCATCCATCAAGAAATGAAGCACTTATTAGTATACGACAGCACCTGTCCTCTTGTGTTTTTGAGAAAGCTCATGCTTGAAATGCAGCCAGAGGTTGAGTTATAGGCAATACCTGACCAATCTGGCTCCTGATTGTGCTTTGGAGCTGGACATTCACAGTTGGGAAAGCTCCTGCCTAATCTTATTTATACTCTGATAAAATGCATGAGTCGCAGTATATATTAGTACTTCCTATTCTGGCTTCTTCCAGAGTCTGGGAAATTTTCAGACTCGCTTGAGTAAGGTTCAGCAGACCTATTACTGAGTTTAGAAATGGGGGGACCCAGGCATGGGAAGTATGCAGGAGAATTTGCACCCAAACTTGTCTGTCTGCTTCGGGTACCTGGGTTTGCATCACAAAGCTGCCGGGAAAAGTCACCAAGAACTGACGTAGGCTCTTCCTGCGTTTGGAGAAGAGGTTCAGAAATTCAGGCAGGGACAAGACATTTAATAAGTATGCAGGAAGCCGCTAATTTGGTGTAAAAGTGAGGAACATCTTTGTATCTGGGTTCTCTCAAGAAACCCAGATGCCACCAAAATGAGTGTCTGGCCCCAGTCACCTGGCTCCAAACCCCTGTCAGACCTTGGATGTAGGGGCCAGATCCCAATCTCAGCTCTGCTGCTAAATCCAGAGCAGTTCTATCAAAATGCTGAGATTTACACCAGCATAGCTAGGGTTGCATCCAGACCCCTACCAGCTAATGCTCTCGTAATTGGATGCAAATGTGCTGGGCTAGGCAAGGTATGGACGGGGGAGGGTGTGTCAGAAAGATAAAGGCACCTCAAATATGCTACATAGACAATCTGTGTTTCCTGAGAGACATCTGTATCTCTAAATTTAGAAGCGATACTCTCTTTCCAGCGGGTAATAAACCAGCAAGCGCTGTACATATTTTTTTCTATTTTGAATTCTGTTAACTGACAATTTAACCTAAAATCCCTCGTATTTTCTACTTGTTCAGCTGTAAATAGAGACTGACAGTTTATTTTCAAACATCCTGGTTAAAAAGAGGGAAAAAAAAAAAAAACAACAACCCACCACAACCCACCAACATTTGAAATAAATACTTATGGGTCCATGACAGACTACAGACGTGCAGTCAATGCTCCGCAGCAATCTCTTGGAGCTGTCACACTCCGTGATCGGTCTTTTACAAACACAAACGCTGTTGATTTCTTATCAAATGTAAAACCTCCGCAGCTCTTTCGTAAATGGTTACCGCGAGCATGAAATCGACATTGTGAATCACATGTGACACTGCCTTGTCTGCTTGTAATTGAGCCGCGCGGGGAAGGCGCCGGCGCCGCACCAGCCTCGCGCGCATCCTGCTCCCCGGCAGCCTGCGAGGAGGGAGGGTGAGCTCGGGCCCGCTGGGTGCTGGGGGCTTTGCTGGCTTTATTTAGTGCAATAAATACCGCAGCCCACCCGGGTGGTGGTTCCAGTTTCCGTGGGGTTGTGGTGGATGGGGTGCGGGTGGCTGTGAGGGGGATGTGTTTCGTTACAAGGATGGGTTTGGGGTGGGAGGCTGCGTGGGAAAGGGGTTTTGGGTGCTGCCTGTGCCATCCTGAGAGTGGCAGGGCAGAAAGCAAGACTGGTGTGTTAGCAGGATCCCATTCTGCCTGGGACCCAAAATGCCATCTGGAAACCAGCAGTCTGTTGGGGTGTCACCAGTAAACACCCCAGATGAAGCCCATGGGTCCCAGCCCCAGGAGTGGACCTGACGGTGGGGCTGGATCCCCCCTCTGATGGCAGCCAGGGTCTCTCTCCATTTCTGACCATGGGGACAACATGGCATGTCCTGGCTGCTCAGTGCCCACTCTGGGACAGATAGGAGCCCTCAGCCTCTCTCTTCCCAATCCCTGCTATTTCTTAGAGTAGCCCACATGAGTAATTCCCTGGATTGAGGATCCCTGGGTGTCTCTCCAGGACCCGGCTTTAGTCCTTACTCTCCCCCATTTGACACATGAGGTGGATCTGTTCTCTGAGCCTCCCTGACTTTGGGGCCAACTAGACAACCCCCAAATATTCTCCTCTTTGCACAGATGTATTACCTAGCTCGGATTGGTACAATTGGGGTGACCTGTTAAAGTAAAACACAGAGATACAAGGGAGTTATGAAACATTTACATAGAAACATTTCCTGCATCTCTGTCTATAAATAAAACTATGTCCTATTAACCAGGAGGTGGAAGATGAGTAGAAATAGAGTGGTCTATCTATTTATATAATGATATAATCTATCTAAATAAAACTAATCTATTTTTCATGCCATCTATTTCTCTAATCTAAAATATACTCGTTACCATGGAGCAATGATGTCACTAAAATGAATGACACCCATAAATGCAGACGAGCTGTAGTTATTCTGATGATCCAGGACTTCTCTCTTTGCTCATTTGCTTAATTTTACACATGTGAGGAGTAGCTTGGAGCTAAATAGGATCACACCAGCAGCAGGCTGAGCAATGTTCCTGCTGACTGCAGATTCGGGGCCTCGCTCCATGATGTGTCGCACTCCGTGCGATTTTGCGTGCACGTGGGCGCCATGGAGGTGCCTGTGTACATCCACCAAGAGAAGGGCAAACTGCCTGTCTTTCACAAATCATTGCTAGCGTTTGCTCAGTTCTGGATAATTGCTGTTCTGTTTATCCGTGTTCTGGAGAAGCGCAAGGTTGGGTACTGTGTGTGTTCTCCATTGCGAGAAGTTTAACTTAATGCAATGTTGCATTTAATTTATGGAATGCCGACCGTTGCTATGGCGTTGAGCACATAAAAAAAAATCAATAAATAAGTGAAATTGGTGCCAATGGGAATTTTGTACAAAGATGAACAGTAGAGTATGCCTCTTCATTTAAAAAGGCGAAGATACAATTTTGTTCACCCTTTCTGGATGTAGTTTAACCCCCTCCTCTTTGGAGAGGTGCATTTCCTAACCAAGAGTTATGTCTATTTTGATTTTACTGAAGGATAATAAAAAATTATTTCCTTTTGCTGGATTTATTGAGACTTTTGGCATTCCAGGACAGGATTTTCATATTCAAGACTAGAACTTACAGTCTAGACCATCCAAAGGAAATGAAGTTGTGTATCAGTATGACATACGCATTTGTGGGGAAGCCCTTTGAAATGCAAATAGTGATTATTTGGTGAGCCAGGCAGGATGAAATAAATAGGAAGTCTCCAATATACAGGATCCACATATAGGACTGAAAAAAAAAAAAATCCATCTGGTCGAAAATGACAAGATGTTGCGTCCTGTTGGTGTGGCCTGTTTGCATGGGGTGGCCCACAAGGTTACTTCTCCTCCACAAGGTGCTCTTAAAACAGATACTAATTCAGCAGTGTTGATCTTGGTTTTGTCTATGCAAAAATCAAAGCAAAAATCTAATTGTGAAAAGGAAATCTCCCCCCAAAAATCTCTAAATCCAATTTTTTTTGCAATATCATCAGTCAGACAATTTAAACAGGCTCAAGTTAAAAATGGAGTTATGTAAATTGTGGTGGGAAGTGGATATACAGCTGTGGCCGTATTCGCTGCCAAAGTGGCGCTGCATTTGGATCTGGAGAAAGGCAATCCCACATGAAGAGTGGATAAACGGGGAAGCAAGGCTTTACACACAGGCCTTTTAAATAGAACCAGAACTATAGAAATCCCCATAACTATCCAAGATCACCATTTCTTGCCTTCTGGGCAACAGCCTCATCAGTTTTTAATGAATTATCCACATGGGACAAACTTTTGCGCCTTTCTTCCTTTTGCCATGGAGCTGCAGGAGAATTTGGGCAGGTGATTCCCAGGAGGTGAACATGCAACGTCCCTGATGAGACCGGGAGGATGAAGCCAGAGGTGGAAGCAGCCCAGACCCAAGGTACTAATCTATGTTGTCCTATCAAAATAATCCGTATGCTCACCAGCCAGGCCCTAGCACCTGGAGGCCATCTAGAGAGAATTTGCCACTGAGATCCATATTTAAGGTTTCCTGCATCCTTTATTGCTGCCATCCTTTTGGTTCTTCCATCTTCCCCTTCCTCCCTCTGTGGACACTGAAGCTGTGACAGATGCATTTGTTGGCTTGAGTCAGAGCCCACTGGTGCCAGCAGAAAACCTCCTCTAGACTTCAGCAGATTTTGGGATGGACTCCTGGCACCTGACTTGGATGCAGTCCCCAGGACAGCCCCCGTGGTGCTGACCTACATTCAGCCCTATGCATTTCCCATCTGGGAAATCCCTGGGAGCTCCCAGGAATGACTTATTTCAGAGGGCGGGCTTCTTGAAAGCTGCTGAGGATGGCAGTGGCCTCAGATGCAGAGTTTCCCCATCCTTTGAGGGTCTCCTAGCTGCTCCCCATGCCCAAGAATCTCTTGTGGGGTGAGGAGGGAAGGGAGCAGCCCAGGATCACTCACCCTGTGGGAGAGTAGAGCTCACTGGAGACCAATGAGCTCCTGGCCAGCCCTGGCTCTCCCTGAATGAGAGGGGAGGGGGAAAAAAAATCAAAACTTTAAGGTATATGAACTGTGAAATTAAATCGAAATACTCAAATAAGGAATCACATAACAACATAAGCAAAGATGTTTACCAGGGCTTGAAGTTAAATACAGATTTTTTCATAAACCCTAACACCAAATGCAATAAAGTTCTCTGGAATGTTAAATATAATTTACAAGGGAAAAAATGTGCCCTGCTGCCATAAACCGTCTCGTGCGGTGTCCCTTTCCAGGGATGAGTCCAGGAGCAGAAGGAAATGTGCACTGCGATACCTTGCTCAGGATTTCCCTATCCAAAGCAATCACGGCCGCACTCGGTGAGCGAGCAGCCCTTTCTCAATCCACACCGCAGCCAACAAACGGGAGCTAATTAATCTGTGCTGCAGCTCCAGCAAAGGGGCTGCCCGGAGTGGGAGCGCGGGGCTGGGCTGCTCGCCGGCGTGGGCTCCCAGCTGCCCCAGTACGGGGTCCCAGGCAGGCGGGAGCACGGCCCAGCGCCTTTCATCGCCCATCTGGACTTTGCAGTGCCTGCGCCGAAGCTGGAGAGTTCAGTCCAGGGAAAATCATGGTCTCACAGGATGCTTATTCCTTGACTATTGCCCTTCTCTCTCCCCTGGCGTATCTGACATTAACGCCCCGAACTGACAGCACAAAGGCGGCATCTGGATAGCATAGCCTGTGGCTCTGGAGTCACGGCTGGTGGACTTGTGGTGTATCCAGATATATTCATTAAAACACTAATCAAGCAGAAGCTCATTTGTGGAATTGTCTTTGAATTTAAAAGGGAAAAAAGATGGTCGAACTACAAAGCCGCTGCAGTCCAGAAGTGCTCTTCCCATAAAAGACATTCGACAGCCCAGGCCAGTTAATGCCAGCCCCAATCCTGGATGCCTGTATGGGTTTGCCAGGTCCTGTCGAAATGCCAGGGAGTGACAGTCCAGGCATGGTGGTGGCAAGCTGGGGACGAAGAGCCCCTCGGACACACTGTGAGCTGCTCCCGTGTATCTCCACACAGAGGCAGGTCTGTGCGTATGTCTGCATGGGTAGATCCTCTCCTGCCATCATATTGGCATGTAGCAATTATTAGAGGAAAGAATAGAAATATATAAAATGAAAAACATGCACAGAGACTATTTCACCATCATCCCCCTCTCTTGTGATGGGGTGCAAGACTTTATCCCTTCTTACCATCAAAACTTTGAGGCTGTGGATTGCTCCCAAAAGTGAACGTCCCCCCTGCAAGTGCAATCTTGACAGAACTTCTAAAATTTCTAGATGCAAGAAGCGGTCTGTCTCACGTTCCCAGTGTCCATGGCAGCTTTAGTAACAGCCACCATCTCCTGGGAGCAGAACCAGCACATGCCAGCTTCTGTTCTCTTCATGATACAGGCAACAAAGAGGGAGGAATGATGCTTGCACAGGGCCCAGACCCTTGGCACATGCCCTGAATCAGTGGTAATTTTGGGTTTTGGGACCTGGACCTAGGACAGACCCTCCTCCGAGGGAGGGCAGGTAGAGGTGAGTTGCTGGGGATGAACATTTATGCTCAAGAGAATTTTCCCCTCTAAAGACAGGTTGCTGGTCTTGTTCCTACTGCAATTGGGGACAAAACTCCACCTTGACTTTGGGAGGGTCTGGGAGCTGTTTGGGAGCTAAGCGAGGGACTCTGGCAGCTGGAGAGGATCTGCAGTGGGGTCCAGGGCTCGGGGACGACCAGACTTAATGAAGAAAAACCCAACCTCTGTAAAAAAAACCCCCAAAAGCCAAAACCCAAATCCCCCAAACCTTACAGGAGAGAAAGTGCCCTCAAGACTAGCTCCCCACTAGCAACTTGGTTGGACAAGGAGATGTATATGTGCTAAAACTAAACTAATTTTCAGCCTCTTGGAGGAAACAAAATGACTGTTGCTATCACAGTGTAGCATGAAAGCCTGGGTCACGGGGGGACGGGAGACAATCCTTTGTTCCAGCAGTCCCAGGTGCATCATGTACTGGGCAGAACTTTAGCTTACAATTTGGGATTAAAGTAAATCCTAGTATTTTTCTGCATGCCTGCCTGCTCCCTGGCTCCCAGAGACTGCTGGGTAACTGCCTATTATCCCGTGGTTCCACTTCAGTGCCCTCCCCAATAAAACTTTTCATATCCTTATAAACGAACTAGATTGCTGTGTTATAAACATTTACACTGTGCTAACAGATCATCTCCGCACATCAGAATTGGCTAAATTCCCTTTTCCAGATGAATATATTGAAGGAGATTAGAGATATGATAGCTTTTCAGATTGCTGAACCCAGAGAAATTAGTTTAGTGAGCATTTACAGAGGCTAAATTGGAACCATTAAATAGTGGATTAAATTGATGGTACTTTCATTGTCTGTCCTTCGGTACTGCTGTAAAATCAATTAGCCGTCACTATTCCATTCTCCATATAGTGAGATTGTCAGCCTGGCTAGGAGCTGCAGAGCCTCACAGCAGTAGCAAGCAGTGTGAAAATACACCTATTAGGTGATGTGGCATGAAATAACATCATAGGGCAGAATGTCCCAGTGAGATTTATCCCAGCCTTATCTCTACTTTAACAGAGAGGGGACAGACAATAGACTCTGGTGACACTCTTATCCTCCGAACATGTGCACCGGGATGCTCTCTGGACTGCCAATTATTGCATCGCCTCTCGACTGTCCTGAATTTTGCATCGGAAATCCCTGCTTTGCCCCCCTCTTAAACTGGCAGTGCCCCACATTAGGAGCAGAGGATTTGAGCAGAGTAGGTTTGCATCTGATTTGGGGGAAAAAAAAAAAAAAAAAAAAGAAGAAAAGATACCAACTTTCTCCCCTTTGCTTTTGTTACAGCAGCTCTAAGTCCTGTTAGCTGGCTGATTTATTAGCATGTCTCCAGCCCATTTCGGGGGCCAGCACAGCTTTGCCACAGCCAAAGAAACTGAGGCACAGGCACGGGCGTCCCACCACCTCCCTGAGAAATCAGGGGCGTGACACAGCCCTGAGTACTGCTGGTGAGGACCATGCCAGGCACTCGGCAGCCCTCTTCAGCTGCAGTTATTTGGTTTGCACTCTTTCTTACATAGGAGAAAAAAACAGGAAAGGGTAAATAACTTGCTCCCAGGTCATGGGGTGAGTTGGTGCAGATGAGGTCTCTTCATCCTCAACCCGCCAACTTCCGACCACTGCTCTGCCGGGAGGAGAGCGAAACCCCGGAGCGCTGCTTGCACCCGCTGCATGCAACTACCCCCTAATGGGGAAAACTGAAATATTCCCCAAATTTGTGCGACTAAACTCTTCTCTTAAAGTGTGAAATTAAAAAGTATTGAGGAAAACAAGTCCCCTAAATTTAAGCTTTAACCTTTTGGCCTTGATCCTGCAGTTTTTCATCCCAGGAGAGGTCTCAGCCCTGGTTTGAAAAGCTATCTTCCCCATTGTCAGCTGTGGGGTGAACTGCAGGAGATTTTCCATCTCCAGAGAGCTTCCCTTTCAATCTTTAAGTTTTCTATTGAACATGGAAATGGAAACACGCCCCCACATTTCCAATAAAACTGCATCCAGTTCCAATTTCTTGCATTGACGTAGCAAAGTTTTTAAATCCCTTGTCAACGTCTTAGTTATGCTTCACGAAGGAACCATCTGGAGCTGCTGGCCTTCGTATTAAATGTTTATTAGGCTGGTAATACGGACACTCTGTCTCCTGTTCTTGACAGCGCTCCTCTTTGCAGGGGTGAGATGGGACCCCAAGTGCTCCTCACTTAGTTTACTGTCCTAAACTCGGAGGGTGTTCAAATTTTCCCTTATCCTGAGCAGGATGTGGGGTGAAGTGGTGATTTAAGTGCAGTTGTATTTTATGCAGAGCTCCTCTGCCTGATCTAAGCCTTTCTCTTTTCTGGCTGAAGTGGATGCAGAGCAGCATCCCCATCGAGATCTGTAAAACACAGACTCGCTACAAGTGAGTCCAAAAAGATGTCCTCTCTGTAGAGACCATGCAGAGAATGCTCCCACACGTTCTCATCTCATGGAAATGGGGGGAGATGTGGAGGGTGACAGGTAATGTCAGCCCAACGCTTTTGCCCCGGATTTGGCCATGTTTACAGAGACACCCTCCACTACTCCTCTAATCAGGTCTCGCTCTCCTCCAGCCCAGGCAGCAATCAGCGCTTCGTTATCACTGGAATCTCATTGCTAATTGAGGTCTGAGAGCCTTTATTTCCTGGACATCTCATGCATGGTGAGGGCACAACCTTTCACAAATAAATCATGTCATCATCTGTTTGGCATCGTTCCCCTTTGCAGAGGGCTGGGTATCACAATAAAAATACTTATTTCCTCATAACCATCCTCAGAGCTTCACCCCCTCCACCACTTGGCCCTCCACAACTGCCCTGGGGTTTCCAGCACCTCTCTGTAGACAGACAGAGCCTCCACAGTGGATCTCCACCATCAGTCCTGGAGTGACTTCACCATGCTATGGGTAGCTGCATATGTGCAACAGCAATTTCCCTATCTAAATCCATTTATAGCCAGCATGACTTTTCTTTTTTTTTTAACACATAGCATCTTCTGCTGTCCCTCCTACTCTTGTAATTCTTACAACTCTCTTTCTGCAGGAAACACCTAGCCTCTTCTAAAATTTTGCTTCTCCAACTTTTCAGGGATGCCTGTCTGCAACTGCTGCAGGGACAGATGTAGTGAGTGTAGGTTGGCTTCAGGATGATGCAACACGTGCTGGTGCAAATCATGAGTTTTCGTCTTTCTGTAGCCCACACTTCCCTCCCAGGGAAGGAAGAACTGATGTGACCTTGAGAAAGTCACGCTGCCCAGCTGAGCCTCAGTGTCCCATCTACTGGGACTCAGATCAGGTACATCTGAGAAAGCTCTCTCCTGCGTGGAAACAATTTCTTCTTCTCTTCTTCCTCTGAAGTTAAGCCTTTGCTTCTCCTATATTTTTATTGCATGTGACATTCTCTAAGACTCTCTGTTCATGCTATTTCTTATCTACCTTAAAATTTCCACCCTGCGGCT
This sequence comes from Gorsachius magnificus, assembly GCA_034008185.1. Classification (NCBI taxonomy): domain Eukaryota; kingdom Metazoa; phylum Chordata; class Aves; order Pelecaniformes; family Ardeidae; genus Gorsachius; species Gorsachius magnificus. The sequence continues at coordinate 7,116,149 of CM067087.1, forward strand.
TCATTGCTCCCTTCTGTCCTCCCAGCCCAGCCACATCACTGTCCTACTTCAGCCTTGCCTGTAATGCTCACCCCAACATGCAAAGCAGGCACAGCAGAGCAGAAACTTTACCTTGGAAAAGTACAGTTTGGCAACCTACTTCCTTAAAATTGCACAGCCCGGTGACCGTGGCCCTCGACAGCTCGCCGTGGATCCCGTGGCAGATTGGAGCAAGTCACACTTTCTGACTCGTGAGTTCACCCCTTGTTGCTGATGGAGGGTACTGTTCCTCAATCAACAGAGAGCTTCGGCAATCAGCCTGTAAGATAGATCTAACTGCTTCTGCCATTGCCCCATTTATCTTCATTTCCATTTTTGCGTTGATGGGTATCATACACCACAAAGAGCCAGCCCAGCCGTGAAATGACACCGGCATGGCAACCTCATAATTATCAGGGCTTTCGTATCAATTCTCTTCAATCCCTTCGTGACACTCCATTGCTTCCTCATAGCTTCCTCATCTGACAGATCAGCACTGTGCACCCGAACCGCCTGAGAGCCCCCGGGTAATAGCCTCAGGGACAAAGTTAGCCCTGGCAGAAGTGGGCAAAGATGCTTGTTGGCTTCAGCAGGAGTTTTGTGCACTTCGTGCCAAGCCTGAATTTTGTCCAACCTCTCTTCCATGCGCACAAAGTCCTCAGCTCCTTTATCTGCTGTACGGAAAAAGTCTTGGGGGGTACCGTACTGTACAGGAACATCCCTGGCTCATGCAGAAACTTGGAGATGACTCTCCATGTTTACTGTTATGTAGTGTGTCTTAAAGTATTCCTGTCTCTCCGCACATTCATATTTTTCCTCCATATTTCACACTAAGACAACATCAAAAGGTGTCCTGAGGCAGGACAGGGTTGCTGCTGGCGCAGTGCAAGCCAGCTTATTGATGAAGTGCAGAAAGCCTGAGCTCCATCCTCTGCACCCACCTCCCCGGCAGAAGGTCCTTAGCAGAGCACAAAGGCCGTGGTGAAGGAGCAGAGGGTTGTCTGCCTTGGAGAGCAAAGGCCACCAATCCCCAGGCTGGACCAGCACCTGGGCCATGGCCCAAGGCTCGTCTGTGAGCTGCTGTGTATCCATGTGGCTTTATACTCTTAACGCTGGGTGTGCATACTCTTAACGCTGGGTGTGCATTTTATACCTGCCTATGGTCCCTGTGGCTCTGTCTGGTCCTTGCTGACTCAGACCTGGCATTGGGAGCTGCTCCCCTGGGTTCAAGGGTTCACTTGGGTTCACAATGGGTTCACTGCAAGGACCCCCCCTGCTGTGGAGCTGTAAGACACACACACACACACACACACACACCCCTCGGCTTGCTCAGCAAGTCCCAGCGATGGTTTGGCCTGATTCTTGCTTTTTCATCTCCTTGGGATGCACTTAAAACTCCCCTGGATGTCCAAAGTGATTGTACCATGGATTTGGACGTGACATGAGGATGTCAGAGGAGCAAGGGTGGGAAACACTGGATTTAAATTTCTTCCCCCACACAGCCTGGCTGTTTCTCCCTGAAATATCTCCCTTGTTTTGGGGCACAGTGATTGCAGGATGAGCCACACTTATGGGAGCACTGGGGTGAGCTCTGCAAGAGGGCTAGGGGACTTGTCCTGTCCCGGTCAAACAAACTGTGATGCCCAGCAGCAAACTTCAGCCCAAAAACCCCCTCAGAGATGCTGCCCCTCCTCAGCACCCAGGCAAAACACAACCCATTGACAGGTACCTTCCACAAGCTGGAGGAGAAGGGATGCTGGCCAGAACGCTGGTGGCAAATCCTTGGAGAACGGGGGACTTGTATTCCTGCTGCGGCTTGCACCCCAGCAGGCGAGGAAGCCTCGCTGGCTTCCCCGGTGCTGGCAGAGCCGTGCAGGCAAGCTGGGCGGCGGGCGCTGTGCTGGCCGAGCCCCTGCTGCTCGAGGCAACTGCCTTCCTCGCCCGCGCCCTGGGCCCCTTCTGCCCATCAGATAGGCACAGCGTGTGTCCCCGGCGAAGGGGGGGAGGCCAAATCCTGCCGTCGGGGGGAAGAGGGTGGCTTGTGCAAGGCTGCGCTCAGCCGGGTGCAGGGCTGATGAAGTCAGGGAGAGCCCCACCACTGTTTTTTAATTTGCTTTGGATCGTGGCCATTATCATTAGAATAATCTCAAGCAGGTGATAGGCAGGAGTAAATTAATTCTGAATACAAGCATTCGGGGGTGGGTGCCAGGGAAGGGCAGGGGTGGGCATTGGGTACCTTGGCGGGTCGGTCGGAGAGGGTGTTTAGTGACAAAGTGGACTTGGACACACCTTGGAAGGAGCATATTCCCCCTCTGATGTTACATTTGTTTCTGCTAAAGATCCCCTCATCCAAAATGCACAAGGCAGCGTTTAACAGTGGATGCAGAAGGTGGTGGGAGTGGGGTTATTTATGCGATTTTTTTTTTAATTTGCCTTGTCCACTGAAATCATGTGCATGAAAACAATTGAAAATAAATTATCTCCCATCTCCAGAAAGAACCTTTCACTGTTGTTCCTGGAGCCACCCGGACACATGAACAATTAATCCTCGACTCCAGACCCAAGTGACTCAACCAATAAAACAGCTGTCAGCTGCCGGTCCTGGGGAGGTGCTGCCTAATATCCCAGGAGAGGATAATTATTCTTATCTGATTTGGCTCTGGAATGAAATCATAAAAAGCCTCGTCCCATTCTGTAAATTCAGTTCTTCTTAGCAGGTTAAGCAGAGCCCAAATGACTAACATTTCTGTCAGCACCGACTCTGGCTAAGGGCTAATATACCATGAAGAATAACCCAATAATAAATCTTATTATAGGGAAGGAAGGGGGGGGGGAAGAGAGAGAGAGAGCATGTAAGAGTGTGAAACCTCAGAGACGACCTAGGAGGGTGCGAGGCAATTTCAGTGGCTGACAAAAGTGGTTTCAACGTGCCATTCAGAGGGAAATTTCTGGGTAATTTTATTAAATTTTTCCCATAATATTGACCCAAATCTGAATGTTTTGGGTGGAATCGTTTCTGGAGCCAGAGACTTATTTTCTGGTTCTCTTGGTGTTTCTCTTTGCTACAAGCGATTCCTCTCAGTATACAATGAGCAGATATTGTAAAGATACCCCCCCCACCATGGAGAGAGACACTTCTTTGAAAGCATGGCGGTGATTTGGGAATACTGACCCTCCAACAGGCCTTCAGTGCTCCCTGGGATGGAAAATCCCCCTAGAGCCCGGAGGTGGAGAAAACTGACGCTGCATGCTGCATCTCCCTGCCTTTGGGGTGGCAGGTAGACCCAGGTCCATTGAGTTTTCCTGTGCTTGGAATGTCTCCAGCACACCCCATCCAAGTTTGTCAGACACATCCCTGTGCCCTGCTGTGCTTGTGGGGACAGCCCAGTGCAGGACCAGGGCTGGGTCACCCAATGTCTTGTGGTGGCAAAGAAGCCAGAGGTGCAAGCAGAGCTGGGTAAGTGCTTCAAAACCAAATGTTTAGGTCCCTCCCTTGGGTGAACACAGGCTCAGATGCTGAAGCTGATGTCTGGGAAGGACCTGCTCTTTGGAAATGGTGATCTCTCCCTCATCGCAGCAAGATTTACTGCCTGTGTGGAAAGTGCTTTGTTGGGGGGATGGGGCACGGTGTTGAGTTTAAAGTTCAGGATGACCTTTGTTGTTGCCTTTCATACCACTGATCAAGAGGCTCCTGGAAATAATGACTGTGCAACTCAATCTGATGTCCCTGGGTCTCTGTTTCCACCGGTCCCCCCGGCAGGCAGTTTCCCAGGCGAGCAGGTTGGACGCCCTCTGAAGCACCGCGTGGCGGGACCCCAGCAGGGCGTGGGGACGGCTGGGGAGAGAGCTCGAGGGGTGCATGGGGGGTCTTGAGTTCAGGAAACTGCCAAGAGGTCTGGCGAGGAGGAGCTCTGCAGAAGATTGATGGCAGAGCTCTGCTGCCACCAAAGCGTTTCTCCAGCGCCTGGGAAGGATGTTAAGGAAGAGCAGGGACCTGGTGGCCAGGACGAGCTGGAGAGGAGCCCCAGACCTCAGTGGGAAAATGCTGGTCACAGCCACACAAATCATGTGCACTTTTGCCTTTGGTTTGTTGCTCCATCCCAAGGAACCAGCAGTGGCTGGAGACATGGGGGACTGCAGGGACAGGGACAAAGAGCTGAGGGGGGGTGGTAAGGAGGTGCCCCAGTGCCAGGGGGATTTGGGGCTCGTCTCAGCTTTCCAGGGCTGCCCCGGGCTGTCGCACCATGACATTGCCGTTGCAAAGCATGCGATTCTCCCACGCCTTGCTGGAAAGATACAATTTCAAGGAGAGGCAAAGCCAGGGCTGGGGGTACTGGTGGGTCAGCAATGCTGTCTCTGGGTTGGGGAGGAGGAGTGAGGAAGAGCACCAGGCTACAATTGCACTGGGGAGGGTGGTGCGTGCCCAAGGCAAGAGGGGCTGCAGCGAGGGTTTCTCATGAACCGTCCTCGCCCAGGCTGTCCCTACTGCACAAGGTGTTTCGTCAAGGAGCAGGGCAGCTGTGCTGATGAACAGCAGGTATTTAAAGCCTACAGATGTCACCCAGATGTGAGGTCATCTTCCATCCCTCCTGGGCAGAGACATCAGCTTTTGCAGCTCTCTCCTCTTTGGAGCTGCCTGCAACCACTGCACAGGGAGCAAGGGCGCAGCAAAAGGCAATATAAATACCACACATCGCCGCTTGCATCCAGAGCACCTCCCAGTCAGGCAAACCCAATCTCTAAAAAGGTGGACAAATATTTGCTGAGAAAGGCTCTTCCAGGCCTGGCTTGGGTTCAGGCTGATGGCTGAATTGTACATATAATCTGGAGAGGCAAGGCCTAGGATCTGGATTTTTTTAAAAGAGAGGTTTAACTACTTACGGAAGAAATGTTAGGACTGCTAGAATGTGATGTAATTCCTCAGAAATGGATGTAAATCTAGGATGGAAACATAGTGTATACATTTCTATAAATCACACAGTCTTTACTACAATCTGGATACAATTAGATAATACTGCACTAATAAAGCTTTATACAATTCATTTTCATCCTTGAAAACCCTCTGAAATTCTGTTTCTGGAATAACTTTGATTTATGCCTCGTTTTCCTTCCCAGTGATTGTATCTCCATCTGCCAGGAGTGAAGAACTGGTAAGACTGACCAGCAGAGATCAGCTAAAAGCCACGTGGGAACAACAGTTTCAGTCGGAGGTGAGTTTTACTGTTTACTATATGAAGATCTAAAGAGAGAGAGACAACGGGTGATACCACCCTGGGACAATAAATTAAGCCACCTCAGAGATGGAAAAATAAAAAAAGGGAAGTGAACTGTGACCACTTCAGGGATCTGGTCTCGTCAGAGCGAAGCAGAAAGTGGTCCAGTAGTGCTGGTAAAATCAGTGATCCCTTGGAAACAGAAGTGTCTGCAATGAGGAAGCTGCAATGGTTCAGGAACGGGCTCAGGTGGCCCAAAGGTGACCATGGGTTGCCCCAGTCAGAGAGAGGGAGAGGGTGGCCAAGGATGGGAAAGGTCCAGTGAGCCCTGCTGAGATGGGAAGGGCCCGTCTGGACATGGAGCTCAAGACAAAGAAACGAGGCCAGAGAAAGTGATGGATTGACAGCAGTCGCGTGGGTAGCTGGACAGCAAAAATTGCCTCCGCTGTGAGTTGCGATGCAAGGCAAATACCTTTTTCAGCTGAATAGCTAAGTTGATGATCATGTATAGCTGGTGCTTGGAAGGATATTCCAACTTCTCCTCTCCGCAAAGGAAGACATTTGCATGTACATCGATTAAATTTACCCATGAGAGATCTTGGTCCTATGTAGCTTTGAAAGTGTTCAGACCCAATTACCTTATTAAGTCCAATGCTCATTTTTAAGCCACTATCTGTAGAAGACATCATGCTCCAAATTGTACCTGGCTTAGCTTTTATCTCAGATGCCTGCTTACCATAAAAGCCTGGAAAAGCAGTACAGTAATTTCTTCCAATAAAAAAATTAAAAGCTGAGATTTCTCTGGCCAAGGGAAGCAATCAGTCAGTGATATTGAAAGATCCGTCCTCAAAGTATAAGGCAAGGAATGAATAGACTTCTAAATCAGTCAAACATTTTAAACATCCCTTTTGTAATTGACAATTTTGTAATATTTATTCACAACAGATCTGATTGCTGGATTCCCACTGGCTCCCCTCAGGAGGGTTTGCGTGAAATCAGTTTGAAATGGTGTGTCAATTTTTTTCTGAAGTCACCATCTGGCTGATAGACTTGAGTCTGTTCTAATACACTGACCCAGTGAATCGCTGCTAAACAATTCCCAGGGGTCTCCACTCCTCTCGCAGGCAATCCGGGAGAACGCTGCTGGGAGAGAGCGGGTGAGACAGGCGTATTTTAATGCGTTATGTTGAAGGATTGTAAAAGAATTTGATTTATGTAAAGAAACAGAAATCTTGGGATGGCCTTGTTCACTCTTGCACCCTTGTGCTGGTTTCTAATGTGAGGTGAGGTTCAGGCCCAGCATTAATGACCTGAAACTACCCGAAATTGTGCCGGGCAGAGAAAAAAACCCCAACAAATAAAAATCCACAAAGAGCCCCCCTTCTGATCAACAGCAAGGAACCCAAACATTTGATAGCAGCAACCCCCACAGCTCAGCTGGGAAAAATAAATATTGGATCAAATACATCGCACATCTATTTCAAATATGTGACAGTATATAGATGACACTGGAGTCCTGCAAAATCAGCCCCATTCCGTATTACCAGAAATCCCTGGGATGAAATATGACAGTCCGTGCTTAAAAATAGATCGGTTTAACTTACAGTGTGAAATGAGGCCTCAGCATACGTATTTTGTATGTTTGCCTACATACCAGCAATGAATTCACGGGGCACATGTTGGTAATTAGACGCTTCCTCTGCAAAACATTGCTGCCACCCTTGTGAATTATATCTTCCACGCAAGAGACTCTTTGTCATTGTGCTCCCCAGCCCCAGAGCACGTGCGCGCTGCCCGTCACAGATACAACATCGCATATGTACCTACACGCATGTGTTTGTGTACATATCCACGTATACACATAGGCTTGGCATAATTCTAGGATGACTAATTTTTTTTGACAGGCGAGTAAATCATCATTATAGCATTTGTTTTCTTCCATTACCATCAATCATTATTGTATGTGTGATCAAGTAGAATTTGTCTTGGGCTGCTTAAAATTTTCCTGATCGTTTTTCAAGGCTAAATATCATCTCCAGATAAATAACACTTACTGTAATAATGTGCATGCTAAAGAGCTGACCCAAACCCCATTGAAATCATGTGAAGGGTATTGGCTCAATGGACATTGATTTAAGTCCTAAAGGATCATTTGTTTCTCAATAGAACCCCAGTAAGAGACTGAACGTGGAGAATGTTTTATAGGGTTTAATTAATTCCCTCTTCTACCAATGGAGTAAGGCTATGGCATGTAACTACTGATCAAGACAGAAGAATAAGCGGATATCTAAAACCTGTGAAAGTATCCAGAATATCACAAGCTGGTGAAACATGCAGAAAAGTTTTCTGCAATTCCATTAAATTTTTAAATGATTTGCTTCAGCTGTGCTGGGGTCCATTCTACAGGTCCGTCCGATGGGAACTTCGAGAAAAGAAGTGTTTGGGAAGATGGGCAAGAAACAGCAGGAGCAAATGTTAGATGGAGACCAGGAAAAAACTGAAGTGGTCATCCAAATCCATAGACCAGGGTGCCAGACATGGGGAAACAAGTGTAGCCTGGGTCGGGACACCTCCAGGATACCTTGTCTTATTGCCACATTTGAAGGACCTTGCCTGGGACAGGTCCTGGGATGCTCTCACACATCTTGGTCTCTCTACACCCAGCAGCTGTTGGGGGCTTTTTCCTCTCATCAGAGGGCAAAAATATCCCCCCAAAATTCTTCCCACCATTCGAAACCTGCAGGTAATCAGAGTTGGCCAGGACTGGGTGACAAGCGCTCTTCGCAAGCGTAGTAATTAACAGTAAGAGTAATTAAACTTTTATCACCAGCTAAGCTCAATATCTAGGATCTGGGGGTTAATGTAGCAGTTTTCAAAAGGACAGGAAAATAAAGTAGTAATAAAATAAAATGAATGTTGCAAGGACTCTGAGGCATGCTTGTCCTCTGCACAATCCAGTGATGAACGGGGCCTCGGTTTTTTCGGCTGCAGGAAGCCCTCGGTGCTCCCTGCCTGCTGGTTAATTATTTTGTTACCGTGGGGCCGTGCAGGTTTGGTCACTGTGTGGATCACAGACCACCGGCAAGCTATGAAGCAGCTGCAGAAAAAAAATGTTTGCATCCCACTTTCTCTCCCCGTTTCTGGGCTTGCAAACTAGGGGAAGCAGATGGGAAGGAAATAAAATTGACAGATGAACATTCAAAGTTTATCCTCATTTTTAGTGCGTCGTAGTGGAGACCATTGTGGCAATGCTGTACAAGATGTTCTTGGGATTTTTTTTTCTTCATCTTCCAAGAAATTTCAGTGGTCCTTGGGTTATAAAAATGGATGAGAAACAGAAGTTAAATGGTTCTGTGAGGCTTGGGCAGGTTTGGGGGTTTGGGAGGTTTGGGACCCTTGTCAAGCCTGTGAAACTGGTATGGAGGAACCCTGTGCAGAGTCCTGGGTGCTGCTGGACAGGAGCAGGGGCAGGGGCACCTATGCTGGGGTGCCGCCCTCTCTGCATCTCGAGTGCCAACAGGTTTAGGGGGTCACCCCTTCCTGGGCTCCCTCCTCCTGGCCCTGTGGCGAGGTGCCCTGGCCGACGATAATTCTTGGTGCAAGGCCAAGTAGGTGAGGGACATGTGTCTGTCTAGTCTTTGTCATGGTCAGGTCACTTTGCCTGTTGTTTTGCCAGTTTTTCCCAGGTTGGATCTAAAGAGAAAAACATTTTTCTCAGGAATAGGCTTTTTGTCCTTGAAGGATTCTGCTGTTGTCTCCTTACTTCTCTTAATTGTATAACCCTAAGGTATGCCTCAGATTTACACAGCCTAAATCCAGCCTTATTTGACTATATTTGTCGTTATTCCAATTAATTGTGCATCAACTAATTGTGTAACATGGCTATTTGCATGTCAAACCGGGGTTCTCATGCTGTTCTTTGCAGTGTAATTGCTCTGGCTAAGTGAATACCAGGAATATTCCTGAGGTTTCAGCCATTAATCAAGGTCTGTTGAAAGCAATATTAGCACCCTGGGAAATAAAAAAAAAAAAAAAAAAAAAAGATGCAAAATATCAATGAGATTTTTTAAATTAGAAGGAAGACTTAAATGCAACAAGAAGATGCGTATGAAGGCCAAAGAAGGTCTGGCCAAGCTTACAAAGGCCAAGTCCTCTGAAAGTCTGGAGGGTCAGGAGATGCTTACTGACAAAAGAAGGGGTAATGGTTGGGCTTTCTTTTCTTGGTGCCCATTTTGGGGGTGTTTGGGCAATGCTACTGAGCAAACAGTGATATGTACAGGAGCAGGGAGCCCAGATGCCAGTGGAGAAGTCTTCTGAGAGTTGGATATCATGAGGAAGAAAGTAGGGGACTGTCCAGGACAACCCCATGAAAGTGGGGAAATAGTTGGCTATTCTGGATGTGGAAAGGCAAGGTGCTGCTTCAGGGGAAGAGGCTGGGGTGGGGGTTGTTCACCACAGGACTGCAGGGACATCCCGGTGAGCAATTCCCTACTAGGTTGGAGAAATATCTCCCTGAACTCTTTACTCACTGCCCTGGTTGGAGAAGACACACAGAGGGCTGAAGCTCTCACCAAAATCCAGGCCTGGGATTGCTCTCCTTAAAACATCCTCAGGAATATTTTGGGAGGAATGAGAGAGATGAACCATGGCCTGCTTCCAGCCACCCATGTGTGTCCTCAGAACAGCAGAGGCACCTGGTGATGAATGGTCCCTTCCCTTTGGAGAAGGATGAATTTTTATTGTCAACACTGTTTGCCCTGGTGATGTATATAAGGTTGCTGTGGGAGAAACCAACTGAACGCTGCAATGATGGAAAAGACTATTAATATCCTTGATGAACTATTGCTAACTTAGTCAACGAGTTAGTGACAGATCTGGTGCTGAAACTCAGCTGCTCCTGGATCCCAGACTGTCAATGGGTCCATTGCATTCTGCTGCCCCCTACATAGCTTAGGTGTCTCAGAAAAAAAAAATAATCATGTTTAGGAGAGTATCAAGGATGCTAATCAAAGATTATCAAGGATAATCAGGATCTTCAAGGACATAATTAGGATCCTCTTGCTCATTCACAAGAAGGAGGCTTGCAAGATTTGGAGCCCGCAGCGATGGCACGCTTTTGGCCACATTTCAACACCTTTCTCAGGCTGGTGGGGAGGCTTGTGAACACCCGTGGGTCCCGTGCTTGGCTTATTTAACCCGGGCTCCTCAGGGGATCGAGGCTCTCCCCACTCAGCTGTTTCCCATCCCTCATGCTGCTGGATGGGCTGCGGCTCTCGTTTCTGCGGCTCTCCCTGCTGCCGAGGATAAAGTGAAAGCAAAGCTGGCCCTGGGCTGCTGTTTGCAAACAGAGATGAAGACAAACAGATGAGTTCAAGCTGCTGGAAGGAAAACAACCCTGGCGGCTCCTCTGCTTAATGGTGGGAACCTGGAAGTGTAAACAAAACCCTGGGCAGGTCCTCCTCATTCCCACCAGCCCTTGGAGTCCACCGGTGTTTTTCAGTCTTCACCTCCTAGAACCAATCGATTTCGTGCCAGCCTGTAACTTTTTACTGATGTTGTGGCTGTTTCAGTTAAAGACAACCAGGTGCTGCATCCCTTCCCCCCCGCCCAGCGCTGAGACCTCTCCTGCCCCCGTTCTCTCAGACCCAGAGGGGTCCCTGGCTGCTTTTTCACCACTGGGTCCGTGACCGTCCTGCAATCGCAGGTCCACGCCCCAATGGGCATAGCCAAGAAAGACGCATGCAGAGAGTTTTATCATCCTCCTACTTCAGCACAGCGTTCCCAACACCTTTTGCTCTCCACCATGAGACTGTCCATTCCCTTTGAAACTCAGAGAAAGGCAACATTCCTCCAAAGACTTGCCAGGTTTCTGAATAGCAACAGGGTGAGTAGGTGCAAGCCACTCCAGGCATAGGCTGCTCAGGTCGCAGTTACGGGGCCATCCTTTCTCTGAGCGCTCCCGGTTCAGCCACCACCCCGGAGCCACGCGTGGCAGAGCCCAGGGACAGGCAAAGAGCAGGCTCGTTCGTTTGGGGAGAGAAATAGAGATGCATCTGGGTGCAGAGCAAAGGCCAATGGAGCTTTTGTGAAAAGCACCATCAGGAAGCACTGTGGAGCAGACCCAGTGCTCCCATCAAGCCCAGCTCCCCTGGAATATGCGGGAGGTTTGGCTTGGCAGGCTGCTGCGTTTTTCCTTGTGTGTCAAGTCAGAGAAGTTAACGCAGAATCTCAATTCTTTTTCTTTTTTTTTTTCCCTTTTTTTTTTGACAGTCCCTTAATTAGCATGAGATCTCGCAAAATTTGCCAAGGCAGCCATCCATCTGTTTTGCTGACTTTCAGTAACAATATTTATTGTTGAGAAAGTGTCAAAACAATAAAACCAGATGACATTTATGCAAAGGGCTCCTAACTACTCTAAAAAAGGCCCAAACCTTGAAAGTCTCCTTCAGTATTTGGCTGGGAATTGTTTGCAGACACAAAGCTGAGAATAATTTTCCCTAATGCTGTAAGACCACATAAATAAATGTTTAAATAAGACTGTATCAGAATGTTCCAAGGAAAGTGAAGATGACCTACGCTATCTCTGTAGCAACTTTTTCCTAATATCAAGAAAAAAGAACTCCACCTGATGCCTTTTCCTGGTTTCACCCAAAAAAATATTAATTTTGGTGACTACTTTTCACATTTCAAAAGAGTGCTATATAAATTAGTTCATGCCAGTGATGACTCTTAAGAATTTTAACCTGATCTGCCAAGCAGTAAGAAGGGGGAATTAAAAAAAAATAAATATCTGCTTATTTAACTTTACGGTATTTAAACCAGTATATAAATGAGAATTAATAAATCTACATTTCCTATTGTCAGCACTAGTTGATTACAGCCCTGTGGAGCCCTATCAAAGGGTGCATACAGCACACTAAGTTCTGCAGTGTATTTAAATTATCCATAATAAATTTACCTAACAAATTCAAGTGTAGTTGCATTTTCTCCTTGTCAGAGTTTCTCTGGCTGGGAGCACTCAGAGCTATGCCCTGGCTGAACGGATCCCTGTGCACATGGGAGAGGATGAGCCCCTGTAACCCTGGTTTTGATGGCTTTTTGTGGGGAAAGTGGCTTTGTTCAACTGAGTGATCCCCTCAACGCGATCTCTGATTGAACACTGTTCTCCCCACTGATCTCTGGCAATGTGAGGTTTTAAAGCCATTTTGTGCTCGCAGCGTAGTTTCTGGAGATTCTTCTCCTGCAGCTCTTGGATGCTCGGTGTTAAGGGCTGTTGAAGGATTTGCAGGGGCTAACACCAAAATGGAGCGGGACGCTGGGGTGAGGTGCCTTGACATGGGTAGGTACCACTGCCCCATTTGGGTTTGTGTGGGAGCATCCCAGAAAAGGGTGAGCAAAGGCACGGGGTAGATCTGCTCCTGGAGGAACTTTCTGGGCACCGGGTCCAGAGCAAGTCAGTGCTTTCTTCCTCAAGCTGGGGCTGGGGAGCCTGGACCCCGCAGAGCCGGGCTGAGCTCCACGCTGATTGCATGCATCTGTCTTCTCCTGACAGCTCTGCCTGTTAGTGGAGTGAGTCTGCTGTTTAATTTACCTGACTTGTTAACAGCTCCCTGTTTTGAAGTTGTAGGAAGTAGCTGATTTCACGTTTACAGTCGAAGCATTGAATTCCCATTGGGCAGCTAAAATTCACAAATAATCTGGTAATTTGTCCGCTGTCTTGGGACCCCAGGGGGACGCTGCTCAGTCTATATCGCAGTGTATATCACCACGTTTTGGTGAAAAGATTGATGAGCAAGGAGGAGCATGGCGGTGGCTGGCTGCGTGCCAGGAGGAGCTATCGAAACCAAAAGGGTCAAGGAAATCTCTGCCAAAGAAAGCAGGGTGTGTGGGTGTGTGTGTGTGTTGCACAGCATCCCCTTGAAAAGGGGCTGCAGAGGAGGGTGGTGGGGTGCTTTCCGCTTTTGGGGGCTGGCTGCTTGCAAGGAGCCACATCCCGTTGCTGCTGGTGGTGGCCAGAGTGAACTAGAGCATGGAAATGGCATGAATGGGTTTGCCTTGGCATATTGCAGCCTTGCCTGCCCCCCAAATGTCTTCAGTATTGGCTCAGTCCATACAACACGGGGGCAAGAGAGAGCCAGCGCAGAGCTGAGCGCAGCTCTGGATTGTGCCCGATCTCTGTGATACGGATCTGTTGGAGGGGAAATTGGCTCTCAGGAGCGCCACTGCAGACAGATATCACACCCGATAGCCGCACGTGGAACAACAAATCTTTGGAGTCTCTCTTCATTAATTGCTCACCCCTGCCACCATTCAACATATCAATAACTGGCAGCCCCAGGAACTGAAAGAGAGGAAAACACCAGGTGAGCAGCCTGGGGCATCCCAAGACTGCATGAAGGTGGATTTTGACAGTCAAACCCTCACCGAGCACATTCACCATCCCTTCCATGACCATCGAGGATCACGAAGGGAGCCCTGGGAAGGGGCAGACCCTCTGCTACACCCAAGTCCCTTCCCCAGCCGCTACAGCAAGTGGAGAGTGAGCAACCTCCAAGCTCAGGCTCTGACTCTGTGCGTCTTCTCCTGGAGTGCAGACCTGCGCTGAGGAAAGTGCTGCAGCTCTCCCTGAAATCAGTCACGCTGGATTTGTAAATGAGTTTGGAGTTAGGGAAGGCAGGCTGCAGACATCCCAGCAGAGCAGCAGGTAATCAGTAGCCTGTCCTCTACGGGGAAGGTGTTAAATCCTTCTTGGAGTGCTGACAAAAAGAGTTACAGCCCATATGCTTATTGCCAGAAAAATAAAAAAAGGGTATTGGTTTAACCAAGTCTAACAGCCATCAGAAGGTTTAGACATGTGCTCTCACCCTGGAGAGTCGGTACACGGAGGCGGGGGGAATGTTTTACCCCAACCTTGCCATCAAATGATCAAAGCCAAACCAACAACAGCCACCAGCACGAACTCCCAGTGATCCCAATGGCAGAAGGATGTAGTGACAAAACTGAACGTGGGGAAATCCCTCCTGCAAACCCTGATGGCTCGTGAGCTCCTGAGCTGCTTCCCAGGAGATAGCTGGCTCGGTCTTCCCTTGCAGTGCTCCTGCTGCCCCTCCATCCCTGGCTGCCACCCGCAGGTCCCTGTGCTGGATGCTTCGGTGGGGCTGGTGGTGGTGCAGGGTCTCTGCCAGCCAGGCCCTGCATCATGCTGGGGTTTGCTCCGATGGCTGCCCAGCTGTGCTGCCCACTGGCAACACCAGCCCCACTTTGTTAGGTTCTGCTGGGGCTCTGGGGCAACAGTTGGGTGCAAATGGGTGGAAATCTTTACATTTTGAGATGGACGCACTTGTCCTTTGAAGTCTGGACATGGTGAGGTGGGAACACCCATCTTAAGACTGGAGATCGTTAGACTTAAGAGACCTCTCTGACTGAAAGAATAGAAAGGACCTTGTCAAAAAGCCAACCAGTGCGTGGAATCAGAGCAGAGGGGAGGAAAACCAAACTGAGAAGTGGTCCAGGCAATGCTGCTCAGCCAGGCTGGCGGCATGGGGCAGCCAGTGCTGGGGCTTGGCTGTGGCGTGTTCTCGTTTGCATTAACTAATGCTGCTTGGCATGATGTAATGCATTATTGTTTTTATTGTTCTTGTTGTAAACACACCTAGAGGCATCTTATAAATAGAATTAATTATAGTTGTTTAATTCATTAGTTAAGTACATAGCACATTCTGCTTGCTGGAGAGGCATGGGTGGCTGCGGTCAGGGCACGCAACATACAAATCAATGTACAGTCACATGCGTTGTGCCTGGGCCTGCAGCACCAGCTCTCTGGATCTCCTGATCTCAGGTTTCCAGCTTCGCTCTCAATACTGTCCTTTTTCTCAAAAGCTCATGTCAAAGCTAAATAGTTGCAAGGAAAGTTTGGAAAGATTGGTCTACAAGAGGACAGCACAAAGGGAAGAGCAGGGCAGCAAATTTGGGTGAAAAGCACTTGAGACTTTTTCAGGGTTGCGGGATCCATCCTGGGGACAAGTCCGGATGGAGGAGAGACACCAAGGATGTTCCCGCTCAGGGTGGGCCACTGCAGGGAAGGGGGGACCCATGAGGACGCGTGTGCTTGTGCAGCAGCCCTGTGAAAAGGCACTTGGCAGCAAGCAGATGAGTTTCCCAGTGCAGGGGCAATGCAGGCAGTGGTATTTGAGTGAGGATGTTCACATCAGCCTCTGTCCTGCCTCTCTGTCCTGCCCAGCCTGGGGGCAAACCCAGTCCTTGGGAAGCACTGGAGAGAGAAAGAAGGGGTTTTCAACCAGGTCATCAGCTGCTTTGCACCTTGTGCCTGGCAGTGATGGAAGCCAGCTCGACACTCCTCCCACACCATGGAGGCTTTCTTCTTCCCCTTCCATCTATCATGGGTCATAGCAGAGTTTTACGAGCTCACCCTGCCCAGGCTGCCCCAGCCCAGAGCTGCATCGGTCGCAGGAGCAGAGCTGTTTTTCTCCAAATCACAACACAACTGAAAAAACACAGTGGGCCAATACATCACAGGGCACACACTTGAAAGGGAAGAGGCATAAAACTCATGTCATTGATGCAGGGCAAACCCTTTCCCCTGATGCTCAGGACATCCCCGGGGCTGGGAACTTTCCCAGCCTGAGGATGCCAATGGAAGCTCAGACACTTGCTAAAGCATGGAGAGAGGCGAAGGAAAAGCTGCTGAATAATCCCATGCAGAGCAATGGTTATGACCATTGGACTCAGGAGGAGCTGGGGTCCCATGTTGGCTGCTTCACTGAGTGGCCTTGGGCAAGTCACCTCCTTCCCTCTGCGTTGCCTTTGCCCAGAGACCTCCCTGGCACCACCATTTCCCTGCCACATGTTTGCAAAACACAACGCAATGGTCCCCCAGCCTCCACTGGTGCCTGTGGGCATGGCTGGACCTTGGAGCTGCTGGCGAGTCTCGACGCCCTGCCCCATCCAGTCCCTGACAGACTGAATGGGGAATGCAATGCTCTTCTCCTCCTCCTCCTGCACAGCTGGCACCAGCCACAGTCCCAGTACACCACATGCTGATGTCCTCATGGGCCACAGCAACCCCATTCATCCTCCCAAGGAACCGAGCCATCCACAGTGGACACAGAGCCCAAGGCAGGACCTGAGCACCTTGCAAACAGGCAAAGAGAAGTTTGTGCCTCTGGAAAAATAGCAGGGTGGTGGAGATTTAAACTCCATCAGGAAGAGTTCAAGTCCATTTTTAGTCACCGGGCTTTGTTCTGCACAAATCTCACCTAGAAGGAGCGGAGACGCTGAAGAGCTGGGTCACATAATGCAGGCAGCACCAGCATGCCTGGGACCAGAGTAGTTGTTTAAAACACATCCCACCTCTCACCCACATCGAGGCCATCACGAGCATCTTCGAAAGGTGTTGTTGCATCCTTCTGCAGGCAACTGCCTTTAATTAGCGCAGAATGGGAGACATTCTCAACAAGATGGGAAAAAAATAACAATCAAAGAAAACCCAGTGAAGCCCCATGTGATAATAAAGGCTGACTCTAACTAACAGTTGTTATTCAGACATTGTTAATGATATTATAAGCACTACCATGTGCTAGGCAAGCTGTGACACGCACCCCGGTGGACATATGGATAATAAGATCACAAGCCTATTTCAATCAAAGCCATAAGTACAAACTTGATCTGAATCGGAAGAAAGCCCAAGCTGGCGGTAGCTGGGGATGTGCTTTTGGAAAGCAAGCTCCTGTAGTTAAGAAAATAAATTAAAGAAAGGGGCAATCATAGGCGACGATGTAGGAGCATGAGGCAGCCCAGCCCAAGTGTGCTCAGGACCTCTCAGCATTCCAGGGAAGGAGCCTGGCCCTGAGCATCTGCAGCAAGGGGTTTCCAGCTCCAGGGCATCGCTGCCATCTCAAGAGCTAAATGCACCCATAGCCATCGCCAGCAGGATTTTTCCCCTACACCGAGACACCAGAGCATTGCCCTAGCTCAAGGGCAAGACTTTTGCCAGGGCTGCTAAGGACAGAGGTGCTTTACCTGGATTCACCTCCTCCGTACGGGCAGTTGCACGCTGCAGTGCAGTGCAGAGACGCAGACGGCTCCCTCCAGCCCGCACCTGAGCACAGCCAGTCAAGTCACAGGCAGCTCACTGTCATTAGAAACACTGAACATAATCACCAAATTTAATGCCTTTATCATTGCTCAATGGATCAGTGAACAGAGGAGCTAAAAGAAAGACAATTAGAAGCGTCAGTCTATGCTAAAATTTTTTCCATTGCCTTGCTTTTGTCTAAAGAGTTATTCACTCCCTAATTGTGAAATGTAATTTTGTTTGGAGGCTTTTGTTATATTTGTTTTGTCGTGTGGCTAATGCAGTTATTTGCTGCACACAGCCTCTTTTCTCCTGCTCAGCCTGTTTAATGGAATTCTTTGGCAGCTTTGATTTAAAACCATTTTGGTTTAGTGACCAGGACATTTCTGGAAGGGGAATGAGATTGTTTCCTGAATTTCTGAGTCATATTTTGCTCAGCAAGATTCACTTCTTTAAATGCCTGTTTTTGTGAAGGCCTTTAATCGGGCATTTTTGGCTCCAGTGGAGACAAATCTCAGCAAGAAACAGTGTCCCCCTCCCAAAGCCCCCATCCTGGGTTGGGACACAGAGGGGCCCACGCCCAAACCCTTCTCCCCCTCTCTTTATGAGAAAACCCCAAGAAGTGACCCCCCCTGTGCCCTTCCTCCCCCCCCCCCAACGTTCCCACTAATGTCTGCAAAATCTTAGACTGTCCCAGAATTTTCCTTCCCATGAAGGATGCCCAAATGAGAGCCAGTGCCAGCTCAGCCCCTCTGAGGCTCTGGGTGCTCCGGCTGCTTTGATGCCTCTTGGAAATGGCTGTGTGCCGGGCAGACCCACAGGATCTGTTTTCGGTACGTCATAAACCACACCTGAAAGTTGTTTTTTCCACTCTAAGTGTTTAACTAGAAGACCTCCAACAGCTCCAGAGCCCTGCTGAGCCTGGATGGCAATGCAGGGAGTGAGTAAATTGCCCTTTTAGCACGTTTTCTCCAACAAGAGGATTTTCAGTTCCAGCCCCCCTCCTTGTGAAATCCAGAGTGAAGGAAGACCGATTTAAAACCAATCACTAACACTTACACACAGTCCCTTATTCGAGCATCCCAAGCTTCGTCTTAGACTATTGAATCAATCCCATCTCCACCGTCACCTTTCCTAAGTAACAAACCAAATCAGATGATGGCATGGTCTCCTCTAATTGACTGAGCAGCACAAGTGTATCCATGTCTCAGGATGTGGGCATCAGCCGTGCTATGCTGGGGGAGGCAAAGCATGCGAAGATATCAATAAATCCCAGGCTGAGGGATGGAGGAAGCAGGACCGGACCTGGGCTTCAAGGGCTGGCACTGACAAGGATGGGGACCTCTATAGGGTCTGTATAGCTTGTCAGGGGCACCCAGGTTCAGGCGTGGGGAAGCTGGGCGTCTCCTTCATGCCAAGATCATGCACAGTTTGTGGAGAGATGGCCTGTCTGAGCATGACTCAGCTCACGTGGATTTGAGACCACGTGCAGGACAGGTCAGCTTGCCTTTTGGATGCATCTGTTTCACTGAAAGCAATGGGATTAATCTGGTTTTAAAAGATATTTTCACTGCACAGCTGCAGTTTTCATGATTCTTCCAATCCAGTTCTGCTGGGCACACTGACAACACCTCCATCTCCCGTATGTTGTCTTGCCACTGGTGCCCACCCATTTCTTCCCAGTGCCAGTGCTCTGGCTCCCTAGAGTCGCATTATTTCCAAGGTGGCCCAACCCCAGACATTTCCACACCAGGCCCATCCTGGACTCCAGCGATGTGGTCACTGGGGGGACCCCTCTCCTCTTCCCTCCCCACCACCCATGCTGGTGACCAGTGGAGATCAGTAGTTTTGTTGGTCACCTCTCCCATCCTTACCCCTCACCGGGGAGGTGAGATCTGCAGCACCCACAGTTTGCAGCTGATGTATGGGATGGGGCACTTCACCAGCAAGTCCTGCTTCACCAAGCCACCTGCATGGAGTTTCCTCCAAGATTTGGGCCCAAATTGCAAAGACTGAGGACCCTCAGTCCTGCCTCTGAACAGAGCATCATCAACAGTTAAACAAAAGCCCCGGTTTCTTGTACCCCTACATAATGCATAGCTCTCCTGCCATCCCCATGCCCCGGCTCCCTCTTGCCCTTTCCCTTTTGCCTTTTGAAGACGGGCTTTCAAGCTCCTGAACATCCGTGGAAGACATGCCTATTAATAAGCGTCTTCAGAAAGAAGAGGCAGTAAGGACGAGAGATAATGAGGAGGGAGGAGGAGAAGCTAAACAAAGCAGGCATCCTTATAAATGAATTTCCCTGGCAGGGCCTAAATTATGCAGCGCTTGCTGTGGTCACAAAATCCAGGGGCAGTCGGGCCCCCGGTTCCCGGTGTCCCTCGTAGGGAGCTGCGCTGTGTGGGGATGGCAGGGGGGAGCACTCCGTGCTGCTGGGGCTGGGCAGAGCCTGGGGCTGGGGCTGTGCGTGGCCTGACTTTGGAAGAAGGGTGAGGGACCAGGGTCCGAGCATAACCCAGGTGGGCTGTGGATGATGGGAGACATGGGAATCATGGTTTAAAGCAGATTTACCCTGCAGGGCTGAGTAAGGGGCTTTAACCCTTGAGGGGCTGTGGTCTTTGCAGATGAGAGATGCTTGCCTATCTGCTGGGGTGGTACTGAGTGCCCTTGAAGGGGCAATGCCGGGGACCAGGACTGCTCCCAGGGGCAAATTACCCCCCGTTTGCCCCTTAATAAACTTTTTACCTTTCTGCAGAGGTGTATGCCCCATTGCCCTGATTTGGATGGAGCTCATCGCAATGATGCCCTGGCAAAGAAAAATCCCAACCCCACCAGGAACTGCAAGCTTCAAACCAGGCCTGGCTCTGTAAAGCCCTTAAAAACCAAGCCCCACTACCCCAGCTGGGCTGCCTGCCCGCTCAGCCCACACCATCCTCGGAGCAGGATCGCCCGGTCCTGGTGTGCAGCACGGGGGTGATTTAAAGTCTGGGCTCCACGAGGCGCCCCCGGAGAAGTGAAATCACCAACTCGTGCGGCTGGGCTGGGAACAGGTGTGTGAAAATCGGCACCCAGGCACCCGCTCCAACAACGTTGTTTTTTCCTTGCGTGCTATAAATCAGCACGCTAATCTTTCACTGTCCGGCGAGATCTCTCACTGGGAGGGTGATAAATTGCCCTCCAGCCCCTGACAGCTGCTGGGAAATCACTCACAGCCCGAGACAAACCTCTAAATCTGACATTATAGAGTGTTGAAAGGAAGAATGTCTGTTTTTATAACCTACCTCAGTTATAATAAATATTTAAAATCCACATTAACATCCTCTTATAGTTACAATCTGCCCTCTATGGAACAGTGTCCAACTTAGATTTAATTAGCAACTGAACCTTTCCAGCCCAAGCTCCTAGTTAGGCTGAAGATCCAAATCCCCAGTGAAATGCCTCTGTTTTCTTAAACTACCTGCACTGTAATAAATATTAGCCATGTCGCCAGGCAGCCCTGTTGGAGACAGTGCTCTTTTTGTCTTCTCAAAGGCTAACATTTAATTTAAATGATAGGGTCTTTCCAGACTCTGGGGGGAATTTCTTTCCTGCTCTCCAGAAACTTTGCCATACTTCACCTCCAAGCGCTGGCGTATTCCTTTGGCACCAGGAGGACACACGAATGGAAACACCTCGATGGAGGTATGAGACTGGAGTGACGAAAACAAAATCCAGGCACAACTGTTTTGGCTTCTGGTCATGGATCCATGCTAAAAACACAGAGCAGAGACTTACCCCTCCATCAAACTGCGAAGAATTTGGGAGCTGGATCTCAAATGCCGGCAGTTGGCTTCTCTTGGAGAGAGGGAAGAAAAAAATACCTGTCCAGAGGTTTTTGCATGTTCACTCTGCTCCCACCTGCTTTTGCATGTTGCCTTGTTTTCTCATTTATTATTTTACGCCAGTTGGATTCCAGAAGGCAGCATTCATACTTGCTTCTCCCCTCTGTCCTGACTAGTGTTTCATCAGAGGTTTTTTTTTTCCAAAATATCACAGGAATAAACACGGGCAGAGGTGTTAAAAAGAACAAAGTTTCCTTCATCTCCCCCAACTAAAAATCCTACACCCGTCCATTTTGAATTTTGGTGGTTTCTTCCCTGTCCTGCTTACCTGCGGCTGCCATACGGCTGCGTCAGCCCACGGCAGAGGGAGGAGGAGCGTTACAGCCAGAAATCAGCCCGACCCACATGTCTGCAGCCCTCCAGCTCCAGAGGTGCCCTGGAGCTGCTCCCCCAGCCCATCTGATGCCCTCCTCCAGGCTGGCTCAGCGGCTGTCCCGAGTGTGGCTGCGGCTGGGCTCCGGAGCCAAGGCTGGGGGGCAGGTTTGCTAAAAAGCCTGGAGGTAGGAGCCACCCTTCCAGCACCCCACTTTGGGGCTGTGGGTAATAGGAGAGGGGTCAGAGGGCTTCAGTCTGGAAGGGGAGGCAGGACAGCCGTCATCTCCGCACATGCTTCCCCCCTGGTTTTGTATCTGGGTGCCCTGCATCCAGCCCAGCTGCCGTGTGAATCAATAGCAGCGTATCAATCAAGGCATCCCAGAGGAAACCCGCTGCTCACACAGAAATAAACAGACATTTTCCTCCTGTGGGTCGCAGAAAGCCATGGACGTCTCCTGGCATTGTCTGAATTAAGGGTAAATGGGACGCCATGTCTTCGGCTGCACCATCAGAGTGTAGGTTATGAAGTATATATTATGTGCACTGGATATAAATAAATATGCAGACACAGCTTGGGCTGTGTTAACAGACAGACATGGACTTCTCTTTCATTTCCAACTCCTCAAATGATGGCAGACACCCAAAAGAGTATGCAGCTTTTAAAAGAGCATCCTCCGAACCCTAATATTTTGCCTCCTGTGTAAGCCCAGCACTAAGAGCTTAATCCAGGTGATTCCAGCAAATGCAATCTTCATGTAAGCAAAACCAGGGGCATCCTGGTGGCACTTGGGTGATTTGATGCCCTGATTGGGAGCTTATTATCTCTTCTCTTGCAAAGTGCATTGGGTTTCCCTTTTCCTTTCCAGTTTGTTTCTGGTTGTATCCTAAGAAAGCTCTTAGGAGGGGGCATAGGAAATCCTCAGCCACCAGCCTGGGTGAGTCTCAGATCTGGCTGGGGGTTGGCAACCCATTGCTAAGTCATTGCTGTCCTGCCATCCTCCAAGGACAGCAGGAGATGAAAGGGTGGCTGATCAGCTCCTCACCCACCACCCAGGCAAAAGCAGAGCCAATGTCCTACCTCTCCTCACCCCAAACCACTCCTGCCCCAGCAGCTGTTTGCATAACCTCCCTGCTGTGAATCTTGCTTGGGTTTGTAGAGACAGTGTCACCCGCCTTGGGAAACAGCCCGTGCGTTTTACCAGGAAACCTGCTGTTTTACAAAGGGTTTATGACCAGTGGGTCCTACCTCTGAGAGAAGTTACATTCTCAGGCATTCAAGGTTTGTTTTTTGATTATGCGGGAAGTGGTGTGAATGGAAGTCACAGAGTTCTCGAGGGAGAGAGGTAACATGAATCCCCTATAGCTTTCTTAACCTTTGCTTTTGCAGATGTTTTCAGCTTTGCACAAGGCGCTCCCAGGAAGCCTCGGATGCAGAGCACATGGGATGAAAGACGCTAAGAAGCCCATGCTTCCCTCAATGCCTGCACTGTGCTGACATTGCAAAGATGACAGGGTCTTCCTCCTCTGCCCTCACAAAGGAACAAAGAAGGGATGCACAGCACTTCTGGGGTGAGCAGGGAAACAGGTCTGGAGGAAACTGCTCTCAAGGCTGCAGTCTTACCCTACAGGAAGAGAAGGGTTTTCCAGCTCTTCCTAGATGCCAAACTACTATTTCATACATATTTGAGGACTTTTTGCACAAGATAATCCCAGACCTCCCTGGCGAGTGCCAGAGAGCAAGCAGAAATCAGCACCATCCCACAGCAACGGCACAGCATTGACCCTCCACGACACACACAGTGGTGGGTGGGTGGGAAAACAGACTCCTCCTGGAGAGGGGAAGGAAGACTGAAGGACCACGTCCAGGCAGCCTCAGCTCCAGCTAAGCTGCTATGCTGAGCATTCGTCATGCCCAACTCAGAGACCCCCAAGAAGGATTGCTTGGAGCCACGTGCCAGATGTGCCCACCATTTTTCATCAAGGAGGAACGAGGACGTCAGTGGAGTTCAAGTCTCCAGAACACATTTAGATTTCCTTAGGATGACAGGTGTGAAGGGTTAGACATCAAAAAGAATTAGATTTTGCAGCCTCCCTTCTAACTCCTTGCTCACCTTACTGCAGTTGGTATTACGCAGAAAGATGGACTAGACCAACTCATGGTGTCTTCTAGCCTCAGACATCACCTGGGGAAGCCCAGGGAGGAGCTGAAACAACAAAGATAAGAAGGAAAATCAGCTTTCCTGGCAGAAGCATTGCTCCAGCTCCCTCAAAGCCAGTGCACTGTTTGGTCCAAAACCAGAGCCAGCTCAAAAAGAGGGCAGTCCCCAAGGAAGAGGGCGTCCGGGGAGTCTGTCTGGAGGCTGAAGCCAAATTCCAGATGACAATGAGCAAGCGAGTGACAAGAGCAGGCAGAGACGAGGTGTATCTTTGAAACTGCTACAAGTCGCTCGCCAATTTTATGTCTGAAAGCCTGTTGCAGACAGTCAGTGACTGGCTTATCGTGAACACTGGTGTTCAGTTCCTTTATATACAGCTATTCCCCGCAGATTGCATCAACCGAACTGCCTGCCAGCAGGACGTAGCTGTGCACCGTCATTAATCAACGTCATGCTTCGAGAGAAACGCTGAGTTCATTCTCATGTGTCTCCTCAGACCTCTGGGGACTTAGTTGTCTCTAGCCGAGGCCGGTAGTCACCTGGAACAGTTTTCCAGCCCCCCTAAGCAGCAGGAGTGTCCATTAACTACCACGGATCGGTGGGGACGGTTTGTAAACTCCGGATACATACGGAGGGGCCCGGGCGCTTATTGGCTGGTGCTTTCCGCTCTCAGAAATGGGTCATTTAAACAGAAAACTGTAAAGTGTTCATGCCTCTGCATGCAGAGAAACTATCAAAACAAGCTCATGTCTCCATGCCACAGACCCGGCATTCAAACAGAGACTTGGGGCATGTTGTATGGGAACGAACCAAGTGCTCCCAGCAGATTCCTTTCCCTTTTCTGATGTTTCACACAATAAACATTTCAACTCTCCGGCGCGAGAGCAGACCTACCCCAATTACCAGGACAGCTTGTTTTGTTTGGAGTAATAGTTAAGGGTCCCATCCTGCATCCCTGGAGCCAGTGAGAAAACTCTCCTTGCCCTCAGCAGGCCCGAATCCAAGAGAGCCCCATGGTACATTAGAGTCACCACTGTTACTGGGATGGTATTTTTGCCTTTCCTTATGGAAGAAAAACCAGTTCAAGCAAGTTCTACCATGGCTCCACCTCTCCAGGGTGGAGACATGGTGGCTTCCCAATGAAATGCAAGGCAGAAGCCGGCATCACTGAATGATGCTGTTATCGGCTGATTTGTGACGGCAGGCCACCATGGTTTCACAGCATCCTACAGCTGATTGACCTTTTGGCCGCGTCACTTGGACATCTGCAAGCCAGAAAGCAGTACCACAGTCCCTGGGGCCTCGGAAATCTCAGCTCTGCAGGGCTACATCTCAGAAAGGTGAAGAGGGGACGACTCAGAAAGAGACTGGAAACATTTAAGATTTGGAAATTAATGCACACAAAGATAAAAAAAAAAAAATATATTCAATTTAGTAATGAGACCTGAATAAAAATATCTCATCAGTAAGTGTTACGTTTGGTATGGGCCTTATACAAAGTTGGGTTGTTTTTCCCAGCATAGTCAGTGGTGCACATCTGGGAAGTTCAATGACATGGAAGAGAAGTAAGCTGCAAAAGCATCAGAGAACATAGATGCAGTGGTCCTAGAAAGTCAGGATGTTCATCCAGGAGCCACTGCCAGCTGCCTGAGCAGGCAGCCCAGAAGAAAAAGGTTGTGGAGGGAATTAAACGATGAGACAGGAGCTCAGCAATGAAACGCCTCTTGGTGAATAATCATCCAGCCCTCCTGGGGCACACAGTAGTAGAGGGGCTATTTTTGAAGGACCACAATGCCAAAGAGTGAAAAAGTCTTGGAGAGCTTGGAAAGAGGAAATATGCAGCTATAGCTGCCCTGAACCCAAACGTGCCATTTGAACAGGTACAGTGAGAGCCCTTTGGTGAATAACCTCTAGGTCATTCAAACTCCAGGGCTATGCACGCTCCATCTTTGCCTTGTCTGAAGGCCCCAGAGAAGCCCATCAGCTCACTCATTTACCTTGTTAAGTGCCATCTGTGTGTTATCAACCGCATGTCACATCCACTTATTCCTACCAGCTCCATCACTGCGCTCAGCAAAGGTACATTCATATCTGAATATTCACGAGAGAGATGAAGTCCATCAGCCCATACTACCAATATATAACTTGTCAAGGAAGCTCCTGTATTATCCCACCTTCATGGAGGTGATATTATCCTCTGAAATATTTAGAATTACCCCCAAGCAATCTGATCCACCTTGTTATGGACTTCAGAAGGCAACACCACTTCAATATGAATAGCATCGAAAGAGATTAGATAGATCTACGCTGTTGGAGTGTCTCAGTGCAGAGACTTCAGGATTTTCCTCCTGTCCTTTCAGCTCTGAGAGCACTCCAAAAGTACACAACATGTACCCCTTGCAAGATCCCATCTAGCCAGGCAGAGAACCCAGTGGCTGTGATGTGGGAATAATCCATCATTGAGCATCAATCTGATCCTATTCTGGCTTCAGATTTGCAACTGCGTGGACAAGAAAAACATCATGAAGACCTGATGCATGTGAAAATTGACAAATGTCTTCACAAGCTGCTAAAAAGAGCATGGCTGGTGGCTTCTTGAGCCTCCAGGCAGGTTCATCACTATCATGGGGTTGACCCTGCATCAGGCAGGAGCACAGCTCCCATGCTGTCTTCAAATTCTTCAGAATCTGTCTTCAAAAATGGAGGGGCAAGCATATTTTCAAAAGGACAACTGTATAGCAAAGTAATTAAAAAATAATACAAATATTTCCACCTTTTTCCAATGTTGTCAATTTTTTTCCAGGCAAGAACTATTTGTCAAAATTTGCTCCAAAGCCATGAATGTTTCTGAACACCCTCCAACAACATTCTTTCCTGAGCCTGTTATTTCTAGGAAAATACATGTCTCTGCAGAGGTTAGGCGAATGGCAGGACCTGGCTGGTCCCTTCCACCACCGCTGAGCATGGCAGAAATAGGGAACCCAACGTGAAACCCCTTCTGCTGCACCTTGCCTGGAGGGAACCATGCTGCTTCACTTTGCCACATGAGCTTTGGGTTTAACATCAAACTCCTTCGTAACAGTCACCTGAGCCGATGCCAGATGTGGGATTCCATCTGCGCATGGCTTCCACCCTCCTGCCCCTGGAAAGATGCCGAGCTGGTCACCAGTGTTGGTTGTAAAAATCTCTAAAAGGATGAAACCCAAGGTGTCCTAAACTGGCATTAACCCCCCCACATGCACACTCTGGGGCTGTTTCTGCTTATTCTCCACTGCAAAGTGATTCTTCCAGCAGCCTGGCTTGCAGCTCACCGCTCTCTCCTTTCACCGCACATGGTTTTGCATGGGGCAGGAGCTGCCAGGTACGCGGGCACCCCCGGGGTGAGGACTCTCCCTGGCACCTCCCCGCCAGTGCCGTGCTGGGTGACGGTGTGTTGATGTGTGCTGGCTCTGCAGCCCTGGTGGTCACCGGCGAGCAGGGAAGGGGCAGGGAGCAACGGCTTGAATGCGTCCTGAAGCCTGTCGTCTGCCCAGGCAGGGCAAACCCAGTGGCTCTGCACTCTTCCATGCTGTTGGTGCTGGCGAGGCGAAGGGTGTGAGGGCTGCGCTCCCCTGTGCGAGCTGTCAGTCTTCCTGTCTGCCCGGATCCGTCTGCCTTTGTGCACCTTTCCTTGCAAGCAGCAATTTCTGACAGCTAATATTTCACAGAAACCAGAGCCAGCTCTCTCCCTCCCTCCTTTTTTCCCCTCTCTCTCTCTCTCTCTTCTGTTTATGAAGCTGAGGGTAAGTGTTTAATTAGTTGCCTAATTGCCTGGGTAATTGGTAGACATACTCAGCTCTCCAAGTAATCAGTCTGAACAGGCCTTGAAAATATCTGGCCCAATATTCATTAGTGCAGTTAAATCGTTAAACAGTTACTGTGTTTGGTTCCTGACAAAGCCCCGCCAACGGCTGGGTTGGCTGCGCGGCGGCTCTGGCGGGGTGGGGGACAGACCTGGGGAGACCCCGCGCCCCGCAAAAATGGCTCCAGCAGCGTGCGATGCCAGAGGGGCTGGGGAGGGGGCAAGGAGCTGAAGGAGGGGAAAAGCCCCCAACAAATGCAAAGGGAGGTGAAAGTGGGAGGTCTGTCCCCTTTGCAGGGGACGTCGGCAATGGGAGGAGACGAGACACCTCCTTTCCCCACTCATCCTCTCGCTCCATCCCCGCGCCGGCGGCGCCGGTCCCCCCTTGCGTGCAGGCGGCCGCCCCTCTCCCTCTCTTGGCTGCTGTGGGTTTGGAAGCCGGTTTTGCCATTAGCCCAAGCATCAATGTGAATATTGTCTCAGCAGGCTGCCCTGACCAGAATAACTCATTAAAAGGGCCTCAGTACAAAGGCACCGTTCTGCCAAGTGCTGCCAACCCACCGCCCACCCCTCTGTCCATCTGTCCGTCCTGCCTTCCTCCCCATGGAGGGGGCAGCACTGCTAAGGACCCCAAGCCTCAAATGCCATCTCCAAAGGGCTCCTCTTCCCCACAGTTGAGCTTCAGTCAGGGTCTAACAACATCAGCCTCATAGGAAATTCCAGGTGCAAATTCCTGCACAGCCATCCAAGAGGCCACGCTGCAGCGAAGAGGAAGGCATTGATGTGGCTGGCTTTTGGAGCAAAAGGCTTGAGACTTGAGCAAAGCAAGAGAAGGAACCAGCTTCCCTCTACCTGCTGCCTTGGTTCCTGTAGTGGATTTTTTTGACAGCATAAGGTGCCACAGAAGGTGCAATTAAAAGCAAGTGAAATGCAGTTGTAGCACTGTGTAGCTGGACAAGACTGCCAGCCAGGGAGGTGCTCAGTGTGCTCCCATACAGCTCCAAAACATGGGAAATAGCTGAGCCCCTAAACACTACGCCCAGCTCAGCAAGTGGTCGGCCAGGTTATGTGACCTCAAAGTTATTTCTAGCAGTGATTCAAGGAAAATGCATATGTTACGAATTGGACCCTTGTTAAAATGTTGCTTGGCCGCAGATCCTCATGCAATTAAGTGCAGAGGGGATGGGAGCCGGTGCTGCCTTTCCCAGTTGAACCTCTCCAGCCAACACACCCCTCCTTCCCCTTGGTGCTGGCAGAAGACTGTCCAGAAGCTCTGTGTGCTTCATTTTCCACTGAGCTGGCTTATCCCTCTTGCCAGTGCTATTTTGAGTTCACCTGCCTGGGGTGTGGGTCCATGAGCTTATTGCTCCTTACCAGCTCCTGAAGCTCCCCAGGAACCCTCCATTAGACAACCCAAAGAAGAGTCTGAGGTCCCAGGCAATGGCAGAGGGGGCAATGACAGCATCCAGGCAAGTAAATTCCTAATCAGTTCTCACACCTTGGTTTTTGCCAAGCAAACAATTGGGTTGCTGGCAGACAGGATGTCGACCTGAAAATGAGGACAGGACATGCTCCGCCAGACCCTGGGGCAGCTGGGTGGCCCCGCGCTGGCACTGCCAAGTAGCAGCTTCCCCATGCAGAAGGCAGGGCGGGATTTGGGGCAGGGCAAGAGGGAAAATAGAGGAAGGCACAGAAAAAGGAAAAGGGAAAAGAAAACTAAGGGGAAAGAAGGGAGAATTTGGGTGTGGGCTTTGACCCAGAGGTGAAGAGGAAATTGGTGAGTTATAAAAGGGAAAGGATGCTGAAGAGATCAGAGAAGCTTTTTGTTCCTGTGCAGGAAATCTTGACAACTGGACGAGAAAACTTGAGATGGTAATGTAAGAATTTGGGGGAAGGTGAAACACCCTGACGTGCAGGAAAGGCAGGAGGTGTGCATGTATGGCAGGGTGGCATGGGTGCTACCTCACCCCGAAGCCCCAGAAGAGCTGGCAGGGAGCACCTTGGGGTGGGCATACCTGTCGGAGCTGCCAGCCTACCATGCAGGAGCCACGTGCTTTGCCAGCATGCAGGGGCACCTTCCTCCATGCTCTTCCTCCTTCTTTCATGTGGTTTTTGGGATTTCCAGGAGAACATCCCATCCCTTTTGGGGAGGATGGAGGACAGTTCCTTGAGACTCCCTCTGCAAGGAATGGGGATGAGTACCCTGCCCAAGGGAAGGATTTTGGGCACTGGGGAGTACCAGGCAGGCCCCAATGAGCCTCCTGGGGAAGAGGGAGAGTGTGCGGGGTGGGGGGAATGTCAGAGGTGACTAAGAAATAGGTCTCCATCCATTACTCTGCTGGGCGGTCCTTTCGAGTCACTGGCTGGCTTTGTTCTCGCCAACATCTGTAAGAGATTACGGATGCCTTCCTAGCCGAGGACATGGACGGGATCTATAAATACCACAAGCTAGGGGTTGCTGCTGTCAGAGGAGAGCTCTGCCTGGGTGGCCTGGGGGGTCAGCTGCGGACAGCAGGCCCTGGAAACGCAGGCTGTGTCCCAGGCTGGGTGCCGCGGGGAGATGTGGCTAGGGCAAGGTGGTGACACCACAGGCAAGGTCTTCCCAGGGCTGTGCTGATGCACGTCCAGTGGCAGCTGGAAATGCGACTGGGCAAAGGGAGCAGAAGGCTGGGGGGTCCCCAGCACCAGCCCCAGCACTGGTACCTGCTCCTCCCTGGCCTTGAGCAGCTCATACCATTTTTCACCTAAAACCAGGCTGACCCCTACAAGACGACAAGGGTTATTCATTTTTTTTTTTTTTTTTTTGGCAAGGACCTCAAATAGCTGTTCCCTGTAAAGCTGAGATAATACACGCCCAGACACCACAGCGATGGGCACCATTTAAAGAACACAAACAGAGCAGAGCTGTTAACGCTCGATCCTCCCAACTTCCCTGTGTCAACACCACTCTCCCGAGACCATCCTCTAATTCCTGACTCCATCCCAGGCTCTTGCTCCAAATGTCGCGAGACTTTGTGCGGTTTACGCAATGTTAACGCTGTCCGGCAGGACCTGAATTCTCCAGTGACTAATTGCTTGAGCATGTCTTTGTTTGCTCAGCTTTCCCCACCAAAAAAGGATCCTGATTTTATAAGCTGTTAGAAGCCTGAACATCCAGCACTACTCTAACATGTTGTTAGCCACAATTATCCCCTTTCTGACAAAGGATTCCTGATTAGGGCTGTTGCATATTCATCCGTAGACTGCGCCAAGCCTGGCTTTGTTTTTCAAGGTCGAGGATTGCATTTCTTTGGATTCAATTCCCATCCTAGACGTAGATTACAAGGCAGGAGAGGAGGAGGCAGCTGAGGTTGCTGGAAGCATTGAATCCTCCTGGTATTGCTCAAAACATCCACCACACGCGTGCCAGACATGCCGTGCGAACCAGCCATCCCCACAGCCTTTGTGGGCTTGGTTAGGTGAGCCGGGCAGCCTCAAAACTGACCCTGGCTGCAGGTGTGACATGCTGGGATCAAAGGGTGGGGAACCCCTAAGTGTCCCTGGCGCTGGGCAGGGAGCTCAACCCAAAACACACTTCAGGCAGGCGAGGCTTCATGAGCTCCTGTTTCATGTCCTCCCTGGAGGCCCCATCCCGTTTGCTACCGTGGGAGAAGGGACAAAAGGGGGACTTAGCCAGGAGGGAATATTTCACAGAGGAACTTTAGCTGCTCTCCCCTGCTGATTCCTCCACTTAAAAAAAAAAGAAGGGGGAAGAAAAGGAAAAAATAATTACTTCTCAGCCTCTAACCTTTCCAGCAAGTGACTTTGTAATAAATAATCCACATGTCTCTCCAGTGCAATCCATCAGCAGGAGCGCCTAATTACTTTAGATTCACTTTGAAAACCCTTCCAGTGCCATTTTCAGATAAATAAAAAATTAACGTGGAACTAAAGCAGTAACCTGGAGAAAGTTTCCTCAGTCTCCGTCAGTTCCCTCCAAGTCTGGGCTGATGCCTGGAAGGCTCCATGCCCAAAGATGCTTTCCCCTGTCATGCTGAAAGGTGAGCCTGGGTTGCGGTTCATGGCACAGGGAAATCAGCCATGGAGTGTCCATGGGGACACTCTCCTCCAGACACACAGGTGCTTGGAGAAATAGTTGGAGGCAGTCCCAATGCAGCCCCTGGGTATCAGTACTTCTTTTTTCTGAATCCCTTTCCTTGGGAAGTTTCTGTTATTTGTTTCTAAGAGTGTACTTTGCAGGCACGGAGGCTCTGGTTTCCTTCTTGGAGTTTTTAATTGCTCCCCAAGTTGCGCTGTCTTCTGCATCACCCCTTTCTCTCTCATTCCCAAGATTGCAGCTGTGAGAAAGGCACCTAAAGGCTTACCTAAAGGCTGGCTGAGATGACTTGCCCCCGCCTTGCACCCCATGCCACCCCCACCAAGGCTAAGGGGCAGCTGCTGAGAGGTTTCTGCTGTGACAGATGCCCCAAGCACTGTGCTCCTGCTCAGCATGCTGGGCATGCTGCAGCACAAAGGCTGTGACAGAGGAGACAGGGGTCACTCGAGAAATTATTTCTGTAATGGGTCTGTCCTCTAGCAGGGACAGGAGAAATTCCCAGTCTTCCTTGCCTGTTTCCAGCTGCTGCGTCTAGGTCAGCTGTGGTGTGGAGGGACGAGTGAGTGCATGAACGCAACCACAGTGTTCATTGCTAGGGTGCAGCAAGGTGCCGCATCCAGAAATGCTCAGAACGGAGCTGGACACCAACGGGCAGCACTTCCAGGGAGATTCTTTGGAAGTGAGTAGAATAGCACTGAGCAAGCCAGTGACATGCTCACGTTAAGGATGGTGGGCACAGAAGACAGCAAGAGCACCATCTCCAGAGCAACCCTTGGCATCCCCTGCCATGCAGGGATGTCCTTTAATGGAGCTATTGCCAAAGCAAATGGGGTTTTGCTGTAGAACTGTTAAAATAGGGATCGTTAGTCAGATGAATTTCATGACACCGGAAGTGAACTTGTTCTGGTGAAAGACCAAGCCGGCCACCAAAAAGGATGTTCAAGGCACCCTGTTGCAGTTATTAAGGGAACAGGTGGTGAGAGGAGGAAAGATGCTCAAGCATGTGGTTGCATGAAGAAGTTCAGCAGCTGTGGGTGCTCACAGCACCCAGAGGCACAGTGGCTCTCCCCTACGTTCCTGGAGAGGGTGACAGGGAAGCAAGGGACAGACAGCTTGGCTTGGGAGTACTGGAGGGTACAGGGTGCTGAGGATGCCGTTACCGGTACCAGGGCTGAGTCGCTGCATGCTCTGGATTTGCTGGTGCTTGTACCTTGCAAACTGCACCTATTTGATACAGAAGCCAGTAATCCACATGCAGGTAATTGAGATCATGGTGGGACAGCTGCTTCCACTGGCCCAGATTGCTATTGGACCCTCTCAGTCTCTACAAGGAATTTTTGTCTAGAAGTAAGAAAGATACCTATTTCTTGATATTTCCAGCTATAAAATTAATATAAAAAACCCCTGCTCCCGAGTTTCATTTTGCAAAGACTAAGAGCACCTCATGCGTTTGGCAGCTGAAGGTTGGAGCCTTCTAAGAAGACTCTGTCCACTTCTTCCTCATCTTTGCATCCCACTTCTGCATTCCCTTCTTTCTTTTCCTCTCTCAGCTCTGTGCTTAGGGCCCTGGGCAATACCCGACAAGCATTCAGAAACTAAAAAACAAACAAACAAAAAGAAGCAAAATTAAATATCTGAGAAAAGCAGGCCCAGAACCAATAAGGTCTGATTTCACTGTAGGTTACCACAGCCGAGGCAGCGGTGTGTCAGGGGAGGAAGATGCTTGAAAAACCTCCACAGGAGAATTAATTAAACGAATTTCACTCTGCCAATTGTTTGTTATTTTTGCTGACCTCACCAAGTGGATTAATATTTAATTAGCCTTTAGGAGAAGTGGAAAACACTTATTAACCTGTTATGTCAATCTGTCAGGCCTGGGGTCTCAGGACAGGCTCTGTTACCATAAAACAATAGAAATATCAAGGTCTGTTTCTGTTTCACTGTTATCCCCGTTGGGAAGTGGCTTTTGGGGGGGGGGGACAGAGGGAGGGGACACACTACACCTAACTGAGGGGTGTCTAACAGTGAGTGCCCCAAATCTCGATGTCTTTTAGAGGCCAGAGCAAGAGCTGAGGAAGCCATATGTGATGTCCCAGGCACAGGTGGGAAGCACATATGGATATATGATCCCCTTGGAGGTATTTTAGAGCTGAGGATAGATCTTGTCTGGTGTGATGCTGGTGACTAGGGAAAGGTTGGGGCTTTCCTTCATTTTTCTTGTTTAAAAACACTGCTTCCTTTATAGTGTGTTTACAGTTATCATAGTTCAAGAAGTGCTAAACTTGGTGTTGACACATCCCCCTCAGTGGGGAGATGCGATAGGGCCCTGCAAGACATGGAGGTCCCGGGTGAGTCTCCATTAAAGGAAAGCTCTAAAACAGAAAGCAGGATGAACACAGATGGCAGAACAAGAAACCCATCCCCGCCGGTGACAAAGACCAGAAGGTCCCCGGCCAGCCTCTGAGCTCATGTAAAGCTGGTGAGTCTCACCCTGGGATAACGACCATGTCTGCTTGCCGCAGGGCTGGGTCTGGCCCAAAACAAATAAAACCTCAAGCACAATTGAACCCTTAGGAAACATCCTCAGCAAAACAGTGAGCTGAATGTTGGTGTGAGTTAGCGGGACTGGGAGGAGCTTGGAAAGAAAGAGTGGTTAAAGTGCTGAAGTGGATGAGTATCTTCTTTGGTGGAAATTCTCCCAGACTCTGGGCACAGCCACTAGCTGACATCTTAACTTACTGCTCAGAGAGGAGCCAAAACAAAGTGTCTTCTCCAAACCTCTCCAAATCTTGATGACCCTGAGCATCACACACAGCTGTGCATCTGCACTTTGACTTCAGCTTAGTAAGTCAAAACTAAACCTCAGGTTAAAATAACCCTCTGGTTCTCTCTGGGGCTATTCAAAACCCTACCAACAAACCCAACCAGCACAAACCCCCAGGTTTTGCAGTCTAACAAGGACACCGGAGAGACGCCAAGCACCACACGAGCCAACCTGACATCACAGGCAGAAAGCTTCAGCAGACAGTAAAAATGACAAACCATATTCAGGAAAATATGGGGCTGTTGGCAGTGGGCATGGGCTCGCAAGTCCCTTTCAATCTCTGCCTGCAAGAGGCAAAACGAGCAAGCGGAGGCAGGAGCACTGGGAGGCAAGCCCCAAGCGTGCGGCTTCGTGCCAGTTGCCGAGGAGGGTTGCGGTCCCCCCCCCCCCCCCAATCTGCGCCAGCTCTTGCAGGCTCTGCCTGAACCCGACCACCTCCTGCTGCCTCATTCCCACAGGGCACAGATGCTGCCCGCAATGCCGTCCTGCCTGGACCGGGTGCCGTTACCGCCGCTCTGTGACAGGCCATATCATTTATTATTATTATTTTTTTAAAATTAAAATCCTCCTGAGCTTTATTAAATAGGGATGCTGATAGGTAATTAAATCGCAACTTAATTAAATCTGTCTGCTCAATCCAACCGCGGCACGTTGGCTACTCTGCAATCCCTGCGAGAGGTGCTGTTGGTGGAGGACGGTAACGCAAATTAAACAGCATCATGCTCAGCACCGCCACCTCCCCACCAGGCACAGCTGGCAGTGGGACGGGTGGGTTTCTCCACCCACAGGGTGACCCATAGCAATAGGAGAAGCTGGGGAGATCCCACAGGAGACCTGACCCGACTTCATAAGAGCTTTTCAGGTAGGGGCTGACTCCCTCCAGCATGGCAGAAGCAAACAAAGGTGCTGGAGGCACGTTTGAGGGTTTATGATTACCTGCTTTGACACAACATGGTAGTGTTGGGCTTGAAGTGGTGGGCAGGTAGGAAAGGACTTCTCCATCCACTGATTTGCAGCACCTCTGTAAGGTGAAGGCCTATGATGACCATCTAGGATTGCAGAGAGCTTGCAAGGACAAGAATTTGGATGGGAGAAAGGCTCTGGCTGGGGCACCGTTCCCTGTGCTGGTTGCTCTCTCTGCACTTTAGGATAGAGTAAAAGGTGCTGTAGGATGCTCCCCACACTGATGTTGAGCCTGGTGGGTCTGGGTCCTAGGGTCAGATGTGGAAAAGGGCTGTGGAGGAGGTTCCTGTGGTCCCCTGCTCTTTCTGGTGGGTTTTGCAGATACAAGCCCGCACTGGCAAGCACCAGCCCCCAACCCTGGCTCTCCTTCCCAGAGTTTGCTGCCTTCCCATCTCTCCAGCTCAGCTGCTTCGAACAAGGGGCCAAAGGCAGTGACGTGAAAAAATAACCAGGCGGCCTTGCTAAATCATCAGGCTGCTCATCCCAAGGAAAACAGATCTTGGAAAAAATTTACCTTTTTTCTTTTCCCCCTTTTTCATTTCAATACAGGCTCAGCTCACTGCCTTTCCCAAACCTCAGATAATGTGGTTGCCTTTGCCCAGCCCTGGCAGGCAGCAGCGAGAGCTGAGCAGCTCCGAGGACAGACACGCTCGCTGCCCACACCATGGGCTCCCCTTTGAGGAGACACCACCTCACCTAACAGCAGCCCTGGGTCTCTGCT
The DNA here is from genome assembly GCA_034008185.1 of Gorsachius magnificus. Taxonomy (NCBI): domain Eukaryota; kingdom Metazoa; phylum Chordata; class Aves; order Pelecaniformes; family Ardeidae; genus Gorsachius; species Gorsachius magnificus. The sequence goes on from CM067087.1 coordinate 7,152,271, forward strand.
TTCTCATGTGCTGTCTTTTTCTAACATTGCAGGTGGGATCATCTAGTTCAACTGCTTGACCAATTCAGGGCTGACCAAATTAAAGCACGTTATTAAGGGCATTGTCCAAAAAAACTGACAGGCCTGGGGCATCGACCCCCTCTCTAGGCAGCCTGTTCCAATGTTGGACCAACCTCTTGGTGAAGAAATGTTTCCTAGTGGCCATGGAGCCCCACAGTGTAGGCATTGTGGTCTCACAACCGCTAGGGTTCCCCCACATTTGCAGCCTAGCATCCAAGTACCTGAGCACCCTCCAGGTCTCCTTGCAATCCCCCAGGAGGTGAATGAAGAAAATCTAAAAAAAAACCCCCAAAACCCCAGAGGGCAACAGCATCTAATGAAAGGCAAAACCCCAAAGAGACGGACAAGCTACAGAGCGCCTATTCAAGGGGAGAATTTCACACAGAAATCTTGGGAGATCAAATTCCTAATCTGCTTCCACCTCAGAGGTGGAGGAGTGAAAGTCCTACTGGGATTAGTGTTTAATGCTTGAGCTGGCAGGTGATGTCCTGCATCGGGATGCTTGGGTTCCCTGAACCACAGCTGGAAGAGACTTGGATGCAAGCTCAACCGGCATCCATCCCGGATATTGGGGATGACCTTACTCTCAGGCAAAGGTCAAGGAGGGGTGGCCAAGTTCAGGATTCCCCACATCATTACAAAGTGTTGTGCGCTGGGGCTGCAATAACAGATGAGTTGTCCTGTCTGTATCTGCTGGGGTGTGTGAAACTTCAAACCTCCTAATTGTTTTAGAGCCGCTGAGGTGAGCTGCTGGAACACAGCATCGGAGAGGGCAGTTGAGAGAAAAGGCAGCTCATTCCCACTGCTAGGTCTGCACTTCTGCTCCTGGGGAGGACACATGTGGCAGAGAACTGCTCTGCTGGAAGCCCACACATGGCAGCCTCAGCTCCTGTGCTCCCCCGCAGGAAGAGACAGGGGTGGAAGGAGAGATGGGTCAGCTGCAGAGGGACCGAGGGGGACACAGCCTGGGAGATGAGAAAAGACCTTAATGAAGATAAAGACTAGGCAGACCCCAGGACACACAGACAAGCAGTTGCAAACCCTGGCTAACTCTCTGAAACAAAGGTCATGTTAACAGTGCCACCTGTGGAGAAGGCTTTATTTTCTCTTCTCCTCTGCTACCAGAAGACTTTCGCCATTGGGGGTAAACGGCCTTAATTTTGGGGGGCTGCTTTGAAGGCCAGACTGGCACAGAGCCTGGGACAGGAGTATCTATGATTAAGAAAGGCTTTTTGCTCTCCGAAAAGGGGAAAAAAGGAATTGATCATGCCCTGGGGTTCCTTCACGCATGCTGCAGCATCATCCTTGCAGGCACTGCAAGAGCACTGTGCTTAATCTTGAATAAAGTCTGTTGTGAGTGAATGATGCAGCCACGGGTGGTCACTCACATTTACACCAGATCTCCTCTTCTATTGCACACCCACCTCCTTCCCATCTAAGTTTTCCAGATCTCTCCCTGCTCTCCCAAAGTGGCCTGTCCATTGCTGGTTTTTGGGGTTTCCCTAGACAGCTCTGTAAAAGTCACCCAAGCTTCCAGGTATCCACAGAATATGGCCAGATTTCCAAAAATATTTTATGGCAGTTCCCAAACCCTTGACCTGGAGGCAGCTACTCACCTCCAAGTAACGAATGGCCGGCAGGTTGTCAGCAGAAGTTTTATAAGCAGCTACATGTGAGCTGATTTTAGCTACTCCAGGAAAGCAATATGAGGTACCAGAAGGTAGTGCTCTGGGCAGGTGTCCTGCTGGGCTCTGAAGCTCTGGGACATACTGGTGATGAACTTTCTTCTTCTATCTCTTGAGAATAGGTGTGTGAGGAATAGCTCAGACCTTTAAGTTGTAAGACAGAGAGGTTAGTTAACAATCAGTAGATGTTTGCTGAACTTCACAGCCAAAAGCTTCTTGAAAACAGGGTGCCCAGGTCACATTTTTGGAATAACAAAGTTCTGATCTGTATCTGAATATCACCATTGCCCTATCATGAGAGGGAAAATCTATTAAATCCCAACCAAAGAGTCTGAACAAATAGGGTTTAGGTCCAGAAAACTATCTACGTTTTGCAGCACAGCCCTTCTCTCCTTTGATAGATTGTTTGTTTTTTATTCTTTCATGTGTCCCAAGTGGGGCTGGGACATGTCAGACCACAGGGCAGCTTGAAGTTATGGGACAAACTGTAGGTAATTTGGCAGGAGAACATTAAAAAGCAAGAGGAGGAAACTATAAATTCAGAGTGTAACCACCATAAAGTATTCTCTTAATTCCCAGCCAACCTCTTAAAAGCACAGACAGCTCTTCTCCCTGCCCACAGGATGCCTTTCCCTCTCCATAGGGTGTCGTGTTATGGCTCGGACAACAGAGAACCATGGGAATGATGACCCTGATGGATTTCACATGTGTTGCAAGACCTGGTGGAGGCTCTGCATTTTCACACGCTGGACTTTTCTTCTGTGCAATATCAAAGGTTTGGCATCTCATGGCCCTGTTTAATTTCTCACTGTCTGCTGATGAGCTTCATCTCATCCCTCCTCTTCTGTTCTGATTGGCAAAGATGAGCCATCTGCCTTTAGAGGTGGGAATGAACCATAACCTTGACTCCTAAATTGGCTGTAACTCCCATGGCAACCTCCAAGAACATTTACAAGGCTCCTTTCTGGGAAAACAATACTGACAAGCCATCAAAACCTTTCCTCATCTCCTTCTTGTGACCTCCCAGGGTTATGGATCCTGGAGAAGCTGCATGTGAGGCAGAGATCTGCTTTCCAGTAAGTCATGACTGGCAGTGTCCTAACTTTCCTTTCCTCCACTACAAGTTGTTCATGGAATTGCTATGGTTCTGTATTCCTTCCTTTTAACCAGAAATGCCTAAATCACATTTTCAAGAGTCACAAACATTTATGAAGCCAAATCTCATTGATTTTCCTTCCAAATTGTTACCCTAACAATGGCCTTTTCTCCCAGCTAGACCAGTCTCTTCTCATTTGCACTTTCTCTCCATTTACCCCCATTCTGGTTATCTTTTAACCAAAGATCATTGCCCGATTCTTATTCTTGGTCATGCTTTAAGGGCCAGCGTTTGCTCCGTGAGGAGGAACAGGAAACACTCAGACCCTGTCCCCATTTGGCTGGTTGCTGCCCTATCCCCTGCTTAGCCAAACCAGTGCTCTCCTGTCTTGCAGGCACATCTGCCTGCTCCCTCAACCACGGGGTCAAGTGCATGGCAAGCAGTGGTTGGGAAATTAGGTGTATTTGTTGTGAACTTCAGAGTATGAAAAAGAAAATGGGTTTCTGAGGGAAATTGCTCCGGGAAATCTGTTTCTAGCTTTGCTTCAAAAAGAAATGATGAGTGCTAACTTAAAAATGGCACAAAAGAAACTGCAGTGAATTAATTTTAAAAAGGCCATTTTTAGGGACCTTTGAAAGATTTTGGAAGAAAACACTCCACTGATCTGGCCATCTTATCTCACTTACTGAATGGGTGGGCCTCCCATTTCTGCTTCAGAGCCTATTTATCTCCACGGCTGCTCTTAAAGGCAAGCACCTCTGATGAGGATATACTTCTAGTATACAGGCTCTGGGAGCAGAAAACTCACATTCAAAATTTTCTTGTAAATATATAGGTGTTTTAAACCTACTCATATACCTGAGGGCAAGCTTTCTGATATCAAATATTAGCTAATGTTACACAGCTGAGCATTTACACAGGGAACACAAGAAAAATGAACCAAGTCAGGGAAGAGCAAACTGAAGGGGACTTTCTAAAAGCCAGAAACAGCTTGAGCCAAGCACAAAAGAGCAGAAAGGTACTAGTGCAGGAAAAATAGAGCTCAGCGTGAGAAATGGTGATAGAAAATCAAAAAGGGTACTGGCAGACTAAGGGGAGGGTAAAGACAGAGAGAAAGAGAGTGAGAGCAAATGGATAGAGTAGCCAGAAACAAGGAAGTAAAGAGTAAATCTGATCTTTGTTATCTTTGGAGAACAACAAAGAATTTACTTTCTGCAAAGCTAGTTTTGAATGTAGGCACGTTGCAGAAGACCGTAAGAGAAGACAGTATGTCTGAGTACCACCAGTAAATTGATGGAGTGGTAGATGAATGTTATCCACCTAGGCGCTGCTAGAACCTGAGGTCCCAAAGCATGTCAGGACCTCATATCTGCCCTTGGCTGGTGTTACCTGCTGCCATCTGGCAGCAGGGACTGCCATGTGTGCAGAGCATGATGTCTCAGAAACCTTGAAAGACGTGGAGGCCTCCCAGCTGCCCATCTGCATGAAGCATGCTCCTTCTCCAACTCCGATCCCAAGGGAAACAGCCGAGAGGAGCTCTGGAAGGTCAAAATGCAATTAAAACCAATGAGATTTTCTGCTACTTAATGGGTGCAAAGGAAAAAGGGTCTGCCTCCTGGGTCATGCTTCTCCCACCCATGCTGACCACCCCAGACTCTCTCCTCAGGCTCCTCTCATTCCCTGCTGCACCTCTTGCGGCCCTCCTTGTTCATAACATCAGCCCCTCTGATGTCCAGGGCCAGCAATTGGGGGACAATTAGGTAAATGTGTAAGTTTGGAGGGGAGGGGATTTACACCTCCTGTTGCCCTTGCAATGAATTACCAGGGCTGTTAATGGGCTGGTGCCCCAGTGCCTCATAAATTGTGTGACTGAGGCCAAGCGGTGACGGGTGGCTTTGATCTGGACACGCTGCCCTGCCATGAACAGGAAAAGGAAGAGGTGATTTTTCATGGGTTACTACTCACTCCAGCCTCCAAGTTTTCCACTCTGCTGAAACTTTGACAGTGCCTAATAATCCATCAGCGAGGCTTTCGTTGCTCTGCTTCCACTCCATTACCACCTTCGTGTTCCCATTTAGCTTCTTTCACACGGGCCCCGGAAAGGTTGACCGTCTCCCACCCTCACAAAGCAGCTTGGAGGGTGGGAGCAAGGGCTGGGGTCACTCCACACATTTTCCCTGAGGAGAGAAGTCAAAAAGTGGATGCTGAGATGAAGGGAAGGAGCTAGCTCATGTCTACAAAGCTAGGAAGGAACTTACAGATGGGATCTAATGCCCCATTACCTGCAGGGATAAAGGCACCAACTTCAGCTCCTGAACTAGGCTGATTCTTCACCAGATGCCATTTTCCCAACCCTTAGCAACATGTCCTTCAAACCAGGAGCTCTTTGGACAGGGACTGTCTCTTCCGCACATATAGCAAAAATTCAGTGTGGTCTGTCCCCTTTGCTCATGGTATTGGGCTGCCTCTGTGCTACCAAGAGGAAAGAGCACCATGAGGGTGGGCACTGTGGGCTCCTCTGACAGCTGCATGGACAGACACAGAGGGCTTCCCATCTACAGGAGCTCCACCATCTGCAGCTCCCGCTCCTGAGCGGCAGTGCTCTACAGTCCTTGATGTCCCCCATTCCCTGAAGATAGCCCTTCTCTCTTCTTGGGTCTTGCCACTTTGGGGATGTCATTGACTTCAACTGAAAAAAGCCAGCCTGCTCTCCCAGAAACCCCTTCACAGCAGAAATACTGGAATCTGTGTGGGAAACAACACAGAAAAAAAAAAATATCTCTGATTCCCTGAGTGACCGTGGATGTGTCTCTAACTCCACGTGCATAATGAGGCTCACACTTACCGGAGAGGGACCACCTGGGCTGTCAAAGAGATTGGTGTTGGTGAAACCTTGAAGTGCCTCGGAGGACAAGCAAATAAGAGGCTACCTTCACTGCCGAGATGTCACCTGACATGAGAAAGTTAGATCTCTTAGAGTCCATTTGAGATGTTTTAGGGTATCTGCCATTCTGGAAGAGCACGGGTTTTCTGCAGGTGTCTTCTCACATCTTCCAGCCACGCCTGGTGTCTTGGATATTTTAGGATGTCTCAAGTAGTCCAATACATTTGGGTACCGAGCAGAGTCTTTTGTCACCACGCTTTTTCACCAAGGGCTGCTGCTTAGATTTATTCTCCAGGCTCATCATTTCTCCTGACAGATCCTTCCTTGTATCTCCTATATATTAGACCAATACACTGTATGTATGTGTTCAATTCTGCACCTTCTGCCTTCTGAATGGAACCAAATCCTCGGAACTGCACTGTGTTCTTAGACTAATGAATTCTCTGAGAGGGGTAGAAACCCCCTCAGTAATAAATGCAAACTGTGAAGGCTTGATGTATCTGTTTTTCTGCTCGCCTCCACTGCTGCTAGACAAAATTAGCCCTCACCTAATACAGAGCGCAGACTTGATACAACCTTGTTTAGCACAATTGGTTTGAATCCATTATATTGACAATATCAATTTGTGTAATTCCTGCATTAGGATTTTGTACTAAACTGTATTTGAAAGGAGCTGTTCACCTTGATTAGCTCTTTAATTGTGGTTAAAATCCGAAGTAATTCAGATATCAGCCTTGACTGTGGAAGGAAAGGGCCATGCCATGTGACAGTGCAGTCAATAACTGCCACGTTCCCCACGGACACAGCTCCCGTGTTTTATAGGCTCTGGGTCTCACCACTGCCTTAGTGCATCCATTTGCCTTCACTTTGACCAGAGCCTCGGGGCTTCACTTTGTGGGGTGCATTGTAAGAGCAGGCACTCAAGGTACGGTCTCCTGGACACGTTCCAGCTGAGTTATCCTTCTGGCTCACACCACCTCTGCTTTTGCATGCAGGTGGGATTTTTCTCTACACTTCCCATCCTACGCAGAGCTGTAACAGTGCTGGGTACTACCCAAGGGCTGCTCAGAAAGGGATAGGAAGGAGCCTGTCTACAACGCTAAATTTCAGTTGCAGCCATAGCTTTACTCAATTTGTGTCTCTTAGCAGCAGAAAGAAAAGAAGAGTGTTATTAGAGCACATTAAGAAGCCCACATCTGCCTGTCAGTGCCCAGATATCTGCAGGGAATGTGTAATAGCATTATGGTCAGCCCGGAGAAGGGACGGACAGGCTTGCTGGTGTTTCCATGGGTGCTAAGCTCTCACCAAAACTCAGCAGGAGCTGGATGCCTAATTCTTCCAGGTCTGCAGGAAAAGATCAGCTGTGTGCCTTGAGGTCTGCACTGGTGCAAGTGTTCCGGGTGAAAAATGTCAGGCAGGAGAAAAGGCCATTTCCAGGACTCCCATGTGCTGAAGGGAAAAACGGATGGGATGAAGCCTGGAGGAGGGGGGAACCCTTTTAAGTCAATGAGGAATTCTGCCAGAAAACAGCAGAAGGAGCAGTTCAGCAGGAATTACAGAGAAGGAAAAAAATCTGGCAAGAGATACAGCTTGAAAGATGGAGCACTTCATTTTGGGCAAACGGAACATTTCAATTAAAAATGACAGAGCTGCGATCCTTTAAGAGCAGTCAGATTTTAATAAATTTTTCATGAATGGAAGCAGCCTGTATCCTGAAGACCTGACAAACTCTCTGCTCTTTGGAGATCATGCGTTCTCCTGGATCTGTGTCTTCCTGGCATCAGATGGGATTGCTAGCCGCGAATCAAAGGGAGAAAGCACAAAAAGGCCCGCCAGGCATCTTGTGCTACATATGTGTGCAGAATATAATGTGCAGAGGGGAGACGGATGCCTAGTGCTACGGCAGGGAAGGAGAGGGTTCATAGGGAGGAAGAGTAAACCAACAGTGGAGAACAGGACACAGAGACGGACGAACAGGCTGTGAAGAGAACGAATATCAAGGAGAGGAGTTTGTGAAAGACAAGAGTAGAGCGGTGAAAGCGGAGACAGGGAGGGAGGGGGGGGAGGAACGTACCCTTTGCGCCTGGGAAAAAGACAATAAAAGCTGCGGACTCCTGTCACGCAGGACAAGCCCAGCACTATTTACTGTTTGCTCATTTAACCTGGTTAATTTTTAATAATGTTGAAATTTTCATTTTAATAATTTAGGTAAATTATTTATTAAAACACAGGATAAAGGGATCATAGCAATTATGAATTGACAGTGTTACCTGAGGCTCATGAAAAGGTAAGGGTTTTGCAAAGTCCTTGTTATTGGATAAACATTAAATTAGTAACAACTTCACATCCAATTCAAACTACCTTCTTCCAAGTCTGAGATTGCTCTCTCTCAGGAAAGAGCACCGTGGGTGAAGAGGGTGGCGGGGAGCCTCAGCTGTCCTGTGCAGGGCTGGGGACGTTTCTCCCAGATGTCCCCAAGGCAGGGACGAGGCAGACTTTCCATCAGAGGATGGCAACAAGGTGACATCCACTGCTCTGATAATGTAGAAAATGTAATGATTTAAAAAAACCACCAATATGTTAATAGGAACAGATGGCCAGATTGGTCTTGTCTGGCTATGACTATCAGAGTGGTGGTGGCTTTCCTGGTACAAAAAATGTCAACAGAAGCGTGCTGGTACCTCCTACCTGTTGCAGGGCTCCTTATTTTATTTTGAAGATGCAGCCTCCCAAACCAGCTCATGGACCACAGGAACCGACTATCTGATGCCGACTGCCTGTTGACAGGTTCCTGAGGAAACACAGACCGACGCCTGGAAGATCCCAAGGATGTTCTGGAGAAGTTTGTGTAGAAATCTAGAGGCTTCCCCCTGAGGAAAGTAACCTTTGTTGAGCAGAAATTGGTGATCTACAGAGAGATACAGCTCTTCACTTAAAGTAATTGTATTGGGATTGCAAAATAAAGCCTTAAATATTTGAAAGGGTGGAACTGATGAGCTTTAAAAACACCTTGGGAATGTAGCATCCAGATACTCTCTGAAAGAGCAGGAAGTTTTTCTTTAGAGTAGAAATCTAAATGGAGGATGGTGAGAGATGGGAAAGGGGAGGGTAAGGATGGGTTCTGAAACCTGGTGACCTCGGTCAGTGAAGCGCTGCAGCATTTGCCCAACTTTCGGCATCAACACAGACCCGCAGACTTCAAACCAACCACCTACAATTTAATAGCAACCCCAGGTTTTAAGTGTTGTAATGAATCAGAGCCAAGTTTGCATTTTCATATTTTGTGATGTTTCATTTTCAAGCATTTTGTTTTAATTACCAGTTTCCAATCATTTTTAGTTAGCTCTGAGTGCCTTCCCTACATTTTCTTCTCAATAATTAAAACTTTTTAATAACATTACTTTCAATCAAAGGATTTCAATTTATCTTCTAACTTAGTTCTATCCTAATAAGGTTTTTTTCCCTGGGAATTTCCTAACTTTCAGTGAGGAAATAAGCATTTCTAAAGAGCTATTTTTTTTCCTTTTAACATATTGAGAGCTCAGTTTTCTCAAAAAAAATCTTTGGAAAAGCATCAAGACACATTCAGAGTCCTGAACATTTGTACACAAGATGGCTCAGATACAAATCTGTCTTTCCTTCTTTCTGGTTTAAATAGCAATAGCCAATGACCAGTGCGTGAAACACATTGATAAACAAACACGTCCTGTAGATTTGAGAAAATGCCCTCTTAGTTTTGAAATCTGCTCAATCACATTTTTGTATCGTGCCTAACAGGTGAGAAAAATAGAACCTATTAACAGAGAAAATGACGTTGAACAAAGTATACAACAGTGAACAAATGCTTGATCCAACTGGAAAGCCTGCCTGGTTTATAATAAAATAAAAATCTCATTACAACAAATGGAAAACAAGTGAAAATACAATTCTTCAGAGTCTCTAAGCCCCACATGAAACTAAGCTTGCCCATCTCCAGGGTTTATAAATTGCCAGAGCTTCTAAACTCTGGAGAGCTTAGCAAAGTCCCTCCAAGGGTTGCACATACTTTACAAATGAAGTCACATGGAAACCTTAGAAACTCATAAGTAGAGAAGACCTAGGAAATAAATATGAATCACTGAGCTATCATTAATATGCTAAAGCACCAGTCAGCATTGTGGGCAGTCCGTTATACCTGGATCAGCATATTCCTGAGAATATCATGGTAACTAAAACCAAAGAAAATCGGCAAAGCAACTCCCATGGGTATCTCAGCTCTCCTTCCTTTGCCCTCGATCTTCCCTCAGATTTTTCCACCAAGAGATCAAGTGATAAATTTCAAGTGTAAAAACATTTTGTTACTGTGAGTCAATGATAACAAAAAGATACCAGAGCTAAGCAGCTTTTCATCAGAAAATGCAAAGACACGGAGTTTGCTTGGAATCCATCAGTGTGCTGGATTTTTAAATGAAGACCTATCAGAATCCTTCATTCTGGTAAGGTCCAAGTGTATGTTTCAAATTAAGTAATTTTAAAAAAAATTTTTAGTGCATAAAAACACTAATGCACAGGCTATTTTAAACCTCTCCTGAGATCATGATATTACGGGCTGTATTAAATCTGTTCCCTTCACAGTCAGTTTTTAAATTTTGGCTTTTTGTGCCAATATCAAAACTTCCTACAGAAAGTCTCAGTTTATCCTACTTCAAAACCCAAGTTCACAATGGGAACGGCTCCATGGAGCCCCAGCCTCTGGAAGCAACTCGTGATCCAAGGAGCACCCAGTAACCAACCCTCTGAAACTACAACTGATTTGGCGTAGGTTATTTACAGTTTCTTTAACTTTCTTTCTAAAAAACTTCTCATCAATCTAAATTAAGACAATCTGGCACCTTCAGGTGTTCCCCAGCATCTGGGAGGCTAACGAGCTGGGGTGGAACGAGGTGCCCTTTGGGTGGAGGTGCCCATCAGCTCCCAGTGGGTCCTGGGAGATGGCGGAACTCCTCTCCCTGCAAAGCACCGCTGTCTCACATGCTTTTTTTCACGGGGAGTGTTTTCCTTGCAAGGTGGCTGTAGCCTAAAGAAGATATTGCAGGCTTGCAGCTCTGACCGAGTACATTATATTACCTGACATCTTTTCTGCTGCCAAACAGAGACTATCAGCTGTTCGGTGGAGTCCACCATTCGGTGAATGTGCCAGGACAGGAAGTAATTAATAACAGCATCTGATTACATAGGGCTCTTCCCAAACTCCTCCTTGGCTAGCAATAACAAAGGCCTCCGCCTGTGCTCGTCCATCTCCCATCACTGCCGCCGTGGCTCTTGGATAGCCAAGTTGACAGTTACCATTTTTCAAGGACGGGGTCTGATCCAAAGCCTAACTGAAGATGAAAGGAACCCTTCGATGGACACCACATAGCTTTGGATCAGTCCCATGGGCAGGAACAAGGACACGCAGAGAAATTCAGACGCGTGGAACCCATGTTGAAGAGCAGCACACCCGGGGGCTGCGATGAGCCTGTGCCTTTGCTGTAAGGGCAGACGTGGAGCTGCCGAAAACCTCAGCGTCGCCATGCTGCTGTGCCCCAATGCGAGGGGCCCTGTTGTCTCCCACCCCACAGGGCTGTGCTGCAGGGCTGCCTTCTACCATCCCTCCCATCTCTCACTCGAGCAGGCCAGCAGAGCCAGGCAGGGACACTGTGCACGCTTCTCTTTATTTTAAGTTACCACTGGTTTCCCCGGCCCTATTTTTTTTTGTTATTAAAATTTTTCAAAAAGGAAAAAAAAAAAAAAAAAAATATCCCTCCCCCTTCCCTGCCCCTCCCTGCCATGTTCCCAAGATGCCAACTAATCTCCGATGCCCAGCTTGTACACAGCCACCTCTAATTGCTCCTGCATTTTCATCTGGTGTAAGTTCAGCCATCGCTACAGCTGCCCCTCCTCCCCCCGGGAATTCACACCTTCATTATCACTCTTTACTGCAGAGCCGTCCGCAGGCTCCCGGCTCCGAACAGCAGCTCCGATAAAAAATAGAGCAGCTTTTCAGTGGTTTCAATTTTAATTACCAGCATCAAGGCAGCTCGCATTCTCACCAGGCTGTTTCGCACTAATTAAAGTGAGGAGGAGTTTATGGAAGGGACACCAACTCCACTTCACTCCCTCATCTATTATTTACAGACAGTAATACAAATAATTTCCAATTTAAACAGTCTGAGCTGGCCAGCAAAGAGGAGGGAGAGGTGGGGAGAACGCTAAGCAAGGAGAAACTCAAATAAAGAGCAGAAACTAAGAGGAGGGGATGGAAAATCGACTCCCAGTGCCCTCTAGTGGGATGATTTCCTGAGGGGTCCCAAGGTCGGAGGTGTGAACATGCCCAGGAGGTCCAGTGAGGTGGCAGACACTGGTTTTGCCTTGCCTGGCCTCACCGGTGACCTTCAAGATGTGACCAAGCACCAGTGGAAGCTTATTTTGGACAAGGGTCTAGTTTGCTCCAGCTCTGCAGCAGTGCACCGGGTTTTGTCCCATGTTGTTCATCACCAGGGGTGCTTTGTCTTTCCCATGGGCATAGCAAGGTGCTGGTGTAAAGGGGCTCTGAAAACCCAGCCCAGGTGGGCTCTGAGCTGGCAGGGACCCTGGTGTTGGATGCCCAGCCCAGCCTGAAGGCACTGATCCTGGGTGGGGTGTGAACCTGGAGTAACGCTGAGCTGCAGTTTATGAAAAGGTTTTTCTAGGTGTTATTGGAAAATCCCCCCATCTAGAAGATGAGCTGTCCACATGGATGACCAACTCCATCTGTCAGCAGATACGGTTACCCAAGGCCAGGATGGTTTTCCTGCCCAGTCCCTCTCTCCCTGGATGGGAAATGTTCTCCATCCATCAGACTGGCTCCAATCAATCTCTCCCAGTGTGGCATGTGCCAAGCCTGGAAGTTTTATGGATTTTGAGGAGCAACCCTGAGAATGGACCAGCATGGAGGTAGGTTGTTCCCACCACCACGAAAACAATGCCTATAAACAGAGAATATTGAAGACTCCACTGCACAATAGATTTTACCATGTCAAGGAATTAAAACGCAGTAGTGTCTCAGCCATGTTGCTTTGTTTGTTCTCGTCGGCATGGACGAGGCGATCAATACCAGTGAACTTGTGTTATAGCTCTGATCTTTACGGGGCCCTGAAATGATGTCATCTGTGGGTCACATTCGGATTTCATTTAAACCAGTGCTGATCAGGAATAACTCCAATAAGAACAGGGTTACCCTGGATTTACACCAGGCTAAGGCAGATAAGCCTGAAGATCAGTGACTGAAGGAGAAGAAGTTTCAGCATAAATGATATTACTACAGAAAAGTAGCTTGATTGAAGCGCAGGTGTTGAATGTTAATCGCTGTAGGCTTGATCCAGCATCTGTATAAGTCAAAAGCAATATCCCATTTACTGCAGCATCTCAGGATTAGATCAACGGCAGGTAAATACTCAGAAACTAATTCATCTTTCTCTTGTACCACCTCTAGAGTGTGTGAAGTGCCTGGGACTTCAGTGAAGGCATTTTCCTGATTTATGCCAGGGTGCAAAAGAGAATCAGGCCTTACCTTCTGCTTTTTGGCTGTTTCCAGGGGATAATGATGGCATTTGGAGCAATTTTACCTTGAGGTCATCGATTCAGACCTGGGCCAGGTTGGCTGCCAGCAAAAGTCTTTACCAAAGGACAGCCTCTGAAATGAATGGTGGTCTTGGGTACGATAAAAATTTCCACTGGTACAAGAAGAGCGGATATTTCACAGATCCGCTTAACAGAAACAAATGACAGGTTCCAGCTCAGGGTGCACTGCTGACTCCCCTTTGGTAAAGATGAGACTTGGGGCTGATGCTTGACTTCTGGTAGAAATGTGTGAGCTCAGCCCTGGTGAAGTCTTCCCCAGAGGAGACCATAACTGCAGTTACAGACAGGGCTTTGATCAGGATGAGCATGGAATCAATTTTTTCCAAACCTTGCCATTCCTTCGTGGCGTTGACTTACAGTGTCTTTGCTGTTGGCCTTGACTGACAGTCTCACTTGATCCACAAGGGAGAAGCCGAGGTGCATGCCAACACAGAGACAACACCTCTTCCACCCTGAGGAGTGGCTTCCAGGGGCTGGGATGGGCCATACTGATGGAGAGGAGCCAGAGCCTGTGCTGAACCCAAGAGGACTTCACCTTCCAGATGTGTCCCTTTCCTTAGGACTAGTATCCATTAAACTTTTGGGATAATCCACATGACTTTTCACCATGAACACAGTGCGAGCACACTGACAGCTTTGTGTTGGACACCTGACTCCAGCCATCATCACTTCTTTGCTATTACTGCCCCATCCACACTCCTGCACTGGCACAAAAGCCCCCAGTATGGACCAGAACTGGACCCTACCACCCACCCCCATGATATACAGGTGTGCTGGATTCCAGTCCCTTGAGCACCTCAGAGCATCTTAGCTCAAGTAACGTCTATGGCAAAAACAAGCAGCCAAGAAGCTCAGCCCTCACTCATGTGGATGGGTCGTCAATGGAGCAGCCGCAGGACTGAGGCCCCATTGCAGTCTCCCTGCAAGGCTGAGTGGCTTTTGGGCTAGCAAGGGCCCTTGCAGTTGGGTTGGGGGGTGTCTGTGGGGCTGCAGGGTCAGTCTCCACCTATCTTCTGCTCCACATCTGACTGCACATACCTACAGAGAGGGGAATGGGCTTGCTCCCATGCCATAAATGGGTCAGACCCTCCACGACGCTTGCTCCACGCGTGCTAGCAGAGCCCAGCTCAGCTCCGGCACCTGCCAAATGCAGCTGGAAGTACAAATCATTTCATAACTGCTGGTGTTTGTATGGCTGTGCCTGGGTACTCCTGTGGCCAGGCCTGTACATCTTTGTTACGGGTAACTATTTACACTTAAAAAAAAAACCATACAATGTCATATTTGCTCTCATCTGGATTCATGAGATGGATTTTGTTACGTTCCCTGTGGTGAAAACCAGTCATTCGTGTCTGCAAATAAACACTGCCATTTTGGCCTCAACCAGCTCATCTCCAACAGCATTAGTTAATTGTACTTTAAAATCCCTTTTTCTGTCCTAAAATGTGCTTTCTGATCATCCTCTCAGTGCAAATATGGTAAATAACTAACCAATACGAACAGCCACAAAGCCATAAATGTTTTACAGCTGTTAAGCCAACGTCCATGAATGCAGACAAAAAATTCCTCCTCCGTTCCCAAACTCCAGCCCCGCGCCATGAGCCTGGCCTGGCTCGGAGGGGAGCATGCTGCCGAGTAGGTGGGTGCACCATAAATGTGCCAGGTTAGCAAGAAAGGGCTTTTCACCGCAGATTGCAGGGAGCCCCTTCGTGGAGCTGAAATGCCTGTGCACCAGGTCTCTTGCTCCCAGCCAGAAAGTATCTCTCTCTCTGATGAGAAAAGGGGTTTTTCTAATTTATTGCTTTTATGGGATTGTTCCTCCACAGAGGCACAAATAGCAGCATATCAATAAAGCCAGTCGTTTGAAGTTGGATATTTCCACCTCTGTCACAGCAAAATAATTAAAAAAGGATTCACAAGATCATAAATTGCATGTCACCAAGGACACAGCTTCCTTAACCCTTTAAAAGCCAGGCTGTGCCCACCCACGGCCCACGTTACTCAAGGCATGAAGACACATTTGTTATTTTTAGCATCTCAACCACAAGGGCTTTCTTGTCTGGAAAGAGATACACTAAGGACCTGTCTACAGAGGGAATGAACTAGCCGGCTGGCAGGATCGTAGCCCAGCTCTGGTATGCAAATGCACATATAGATTTGATTTGCAGCCAAGCAAAAGGGAAGCTGTGCTGCAGACCTGCAAGAGCTGAGCCCTTAGTCACATTGAAGTTAAAACATGTTACAAACACATCAGGCATTGGGAAAACCTCTTTCAAACATATTTGAAGAGTGGCAGCATGGAGAGGGCCTAAAAACATTTGCTCTCAGTTAAAAGTTCCTCTGGCTCCAGCTAGAAAATAGAAAAGGATGGAGCCCATCTGGGTCAGCAAGTCCTGGTTTCCTGCTGGATCCCTCCCCAGTGCAGACACAGCCAGAATGTATCCCGACTCATTGGAGAAAAATACATTAATGCAAGAGAAGAGAACGCATGTTATTTTCTAGACAGGTTGCAACTTAGCTCCCGATACAACAGCCAGCTTGTGCTCCAGCCTAATTTGATCACAGTCAAGGTTAACAACCATTGTTAAACTCTGCAGGTCAAATCCTGCCCTCTTATAAATCCAGGACAACTCCGTGGAAAGGGCTGGGGGTGTAAATCTCCAGGTCCGAGTCCTGATGGCACATGGGACGCACGCGAGTGAACAGTGTGTGCTGGGCTATGGGCAGAGGGACGAACGGGGCGGCAAGTGCCCGTTTCTGGGGGGGAACCCAACCCTTAGACAGGTGGCAGGTCATTGGTTTGGTTTTGCTTTCAAAAAAGACCACTCTCCAAAGCATGTGGGGGGCTGAGGCATTAGGAGAAGTCCCACTGGAGGTGGATTAGTGGGAAGAATGGCGCCAAGATAAGTGTGGTTTATCACAGGGCAGTGTATAACATTACACATATCCCATGGCTACATCCACTATAACCAGCATGTGAGGGAGGCACGTGTGTTTGCCTCCTTACGCCCTCCTGACCCAAGACAAAACCCCTGGAGAAGTGTGCTTTTTTCCTTTTCGTTCCCCCAGCAGGAGGATGGCGGATAGGGTGAGGGGTGGACCTATTCTGCCCAGCCTGAGATTTCTTGTGTAAGCTCCTTAGAGAAAGAAGTAAAGAAAATAGCCATTCTGGTATCCCTTTTTGGTATCGCAACCTTAAGAGTTTACTTGGGAAGGACGCTTCTGGAAGAGTGAGCTTTGAGGCATGTTACTCCGTTATCGGAAGCTCAGGCAGAAGTGACCCAGCACCAGTGACAGCCAGCACCCAAGTGGCACCTGCAGAACTCCTCGCCATAGAGCCTGAGAACAGCTCTGCCGGAAGCTGTGCAGCCTCCAAACCTCCCAGTCCTGAGGCAGGGATAACCAGTGCCATGAATGGCCGTAATACTGGCGGGAGAGGCGTGATTCCCCCGTGCCCGTGCTCTGCACCAGCACAAGTGATAGCAAGGCTGGGAAAGGGAATAAGCATCACTTTGAAGAGCCAAACACACTCAAATGTTCTGCTTAGACACAAGGCTTTACCAGCCACAGGAGATAAAAAATGCGTAGTGTATAGGATAGCGCGTGGTGCAGAGTGTCTAAAGCTGACTTTTTTTTTCCAGGTGCAGGGCTACCTGCCCTATTACAGACTCAGAAATTCAGAGGAGCTTGACGTCTTTTTGCCAAAAATCCACCAGTTTAGTAATGACCAGCAATTAACACAACAAAATTAAAACCTTAAGCCTGGATATAGGGAAGAGGAAAACAGATGTAGACTAACGACATTGCTGGTGGGTGCTCGGTTTTAACTAAGACCATTTCCCAGCTTTTTTTTTCACCTCTGCAGTGAGGACTGGAGGGGAAGGGTCTCACTGAGCTCACCCTTTGCATGGGTGTAAAATCAGGAGCAGACCCCAACCCTCGGGAGCCCTGCCCTGCCTCCTGGTCCTCTGTCGACATGACACCAAATTAGGAGCCTTCAGCGACAGAGCCACAAACCAGGCAGACAGGGCTAAACGGCCCCCGGGTGCAGGATTACCAGGGCTTTGCGGGAGGATGGGGCAGCACGGGGAATTGCAGCTCCCTTCCCATCAAGGGCAGGCAGAAAAGGCCCGAGGAAGGGGGACTGCATATGGAGAAAGGCAGCAGCTGAGCCCCAGCTGGAGGTCCTCAGGGACGTGCCAGGGAGGGGTGGGAGAAGCAGAGGATGAACAGCAGCGCCCAAAGCAGGACTGATAAATGGATGCGTGACAGGGAGGGAGAAGGTGCCGGGCATGCGGCTCTGGTTAAACAGGAGGAATAAAGGAGACAGAAAAGATTACTTCTCTTAGGACTGACACCAAATGTCTGCAGGAACAGCTATTTTTGCTGACCCTGTCTGGTATCACCATGGGAGAGTGGTTAGTGAAACCCTCTGGGTTTATTAAGGCATTAGGAGTCCTACAGAGACACCAAACCCATTTCCCTCTCCTGTCCTTGTGGCCTCCAGACTCCCATGGGTTGTGAACAGAGGTCTGTAGCCGGCCATGAAATAAAGTGAGATCTTCTATGCTCAAGAGCAACACAAAGAGATCTGCTGGAAAACTTCATTCAGGAGTCCACAAACCAAAATAAGTTAAAATCACAGTTCTATTCCTAAATGGTAGGAATAAATTGCTGTCCTTCTAGGTAATTTTTTTCTATTATCTATCCAAAATAAAGCATATAGATTAATAATGAGATCTTACAGTACCTATCAGACTAGCTATAATAAGCATTTTGAGCGAGATGAAATACTGTCTTATTAGGAGAGCTGAAGGTGTGAAGTTTGCCACCAGCTCCAAAGTGTAGAGATGCTCATATGACATCTGTCTCTTAATCTTCATTAGCAAACTGATGGCTAATGTAACAGGGACCTTCACATTATCACTAATCCATCAATGGTACTCGTGTGCCTCCCATCACCATAACGCCCATGTGCCTCTAGCATCCCTGCAGCATGCCTGTGAGGAGCAGCAAGATGATTATCCATGGAGAACCCAAATAATCCATACCTGAGCCTCTGAGGAGGTGATGAGGAGGTCTGAGGGATGGGAAAATCCTTCTTTTCCATGCTGGGGGAAGACTCTTGATGGGATCAGTTGAGTGCTTGGTGACCTTCAAGCTGGATCCCAGCCCCACCGAAAGCGGTTGCCCCAGGGGAGGGTTATCTGTGCTCATGCTGCACCAACAGCTGGACAGTGTTGAGACAGAGTCTGAGAAAACCTGCAGGGAGATAAATGAAAAGAAAATTGAGGGAATGTGTCTCTCCACCAGCTTCTAATTGGCCTTGGGATGTGCTGAGGGTGAGGGTGTTTTGCTTTTGCCTTCCCATCACCAGCCTTGAGACAGCCACTGGTCACTGCCTTGTGGCACATGGAAACCCCAAATTGGTCAAAGCAGAAGTAGAGGAGCCATAGCATCTACCCTGTGCACCAGCGATGGGACCAGAGGGCTGAAACCTCAGCTGTGATTTCGAGAGCAGTGGAGTCCCCAGGTGGGATTTCTCTAGGCCAGCACAGACCCTGCTAGTGGGCATGGTGATTCCTGCAGCAAACCAGGAAAGTCAGAAGACATGAAATGGGATTCGGACAAGGCCAGGAGCCCCTGCCAACCTTGCCGAGGTGACAGCCCCTTCTTTCCCCCCAAGCACACCACACGTATCAGTCTCCCTTTTAATCTAAGAACTAGCAAATCCTGTTGTACGGCAGCAAATATCACCCAGCCTCTTCCAGCAATCTGCCCTCCAGGAGCAAGGAGAGGGCGATGCAGAAAGGCTTTAAAAAATCACTCCAAGCTCTACCTAGCCCACAGAGCATACCCTTTCCCTAACTTCATCCCCGGCACCCAAGGGAGGCAGCGCCGGGACCCTGAGGGAGCCCGGAGCAGAGCTCCTCTCCCCTTGCCGAGCCCCGGGAAGAGGCAGTGAAACATCATTTTCTCTCTCCAACCCTTTGAACTATGCTCCTGAGTAGAGAGGAGACAAAGGAAAAGAAAAGGGGGAGAAATTAATTCCAGGCAGTTGAGAGTGTTCCCTGCTCTAGCTCAGTTTGGAGTAGGTACACATAATAATAACTTTTTAATAATAATTTAATTTATAATGCGCCCCCCTGCCAAGGCACTCAAGGCACTACACAAACAATTAAAATATGATTATAATAAATAAACAACAATAATTAAACCGTCATAAACCAGACAATATTAGAGCCAAACCAAATGCTAAAAAGCAAAACAAAGCAGCATCTTTGGAGGAAGGAGATCCTTGCACAATTCATCTTCCAAATCTCCTGTTGATGTTAGATTGAAATTCTCCTGTGAAGCTGTTTCTGCATCTGCAAAGATTTTGGCAGTGTCACAGTCATTAAAAAAATGGATTTTACACCACCATAAATTAACTGGAGTTTTGCAAGGCTGTAATAACGCAACATTCACTTTCACTTGAATAAATTCAAAACTCGGTTTACTCAGGAAACTCAGTTTATGGTGCTGACTTTGTGTTGACTGCTCTGAGTTTGGGAAAAACATGCATTCATTTTGTTCACAGTTTGTAAAACGTGCCTCATTATAGAAACCAGGATGTTTTATAGACACAAGGATGGTGTTTTAAAGATTAAAAACCAAACCCCAAAACTGAATAGCAGACCAGCCTTCCCCTGGCCACCAGCTCCTTGGAGCCAATGGGATTGGCTTGTCCCAGTTTACACAACTGGAACCAAAAGACCTAAACTAACAAAAGAAGCAATCTTCTTCCAAAACAAATGAAATTCCAACTTGTGCCAGGCAAAAGCCGTGCACTGAACTCTAATGATTAAAGGAGACAGGCTCTGTCAAGGCAGAGGTGGAGCTGAAACACAGCCAGTCGGACCCTCTTCTGAAAAAACCTGGCCACCAGCCCTCAGACAATTACATCCAGGATCTGTCCACTTGAGTGCCTCAGCTGATCTCAGTTGTTGTGGCAGCGCATGAAGGGAAAATCCTTCTCACAAACCCAAACCACACAGGGATTTCTCCATACCAGGAAAAAAAACACAAACCAAAACAAAATGCGTTAGGAAGATGAAGCTGGTGGTTTTCTTCCAGCACAGGGAACCAGGAGGACGTTTTCCATCTGATCCCCCCAAGGTTTTGTTCTCACAGGTTTTACTTTGAGCTTCAAATCCAAGCAAATCTTAAAAATCGAGGGAACAGCAAATGAGACCATGTGGTTCTCACATACAAGGTCATCTTTTGGCCCGGGTTCATTCAAAAAGAACCTTCAAAAGCTTTCATGAACCTTAGCGCATCATGTCACAACTTCAAACTTTTTAAAGCAGTTAATATGTCCTGCAGCTGGAGAAACCACTACAGATTTTGGGCACAGAGAGGGTGCTTTAATTTGTTTCTGTATTCTCCTATCAGGACTCTCTCACTTAAAACCGAAATGAACCACAGACTCCTGGTTCCCTTCATAGCCACCTCCAGGAACAGCCCTGAACTTTGATCCAGGTGTGTGCTGGAATGGGACCTCTTTGTGTCTGCAGGGGGAAAGGTGCTTTCAAGGAACGGGCCACATTACCAGGTTGGGATTTGTTTTTTACCTGCATTGAATGCAACTTCCTCCCTTCCAGGTCTCATTTCTGCATTAAGGCTCTGCTGCCTTTCGTAGGGCTGGTCCTTCCTGGGTGCTCTCCTCTTGCAAACGGCTTTCCAAGGGTAAGGGAGCCTCATCATGAGCTCATGTTCTGGCAGTTCCCTGTGTCTGGGCAACAAGGACCATTTATGAGTCAGGATTCTTATAGTTTTCCCAAATCCTCCACCTTGCATAAAAGTTGTTGAACAAATTTCAGATTTCCACTCCATGGAGGTAACTGTAAATTCGTGCTTCTAGAGCTACTCAATGAATGTGGTAGGTCCACCTTCTCCTCTAGATGTACCAGCAGACAACAGCATTTGGACTCCAGCTCTGCATGAATAGTTCCTATTTTCCTTGGAGATGGAGTGCACTAAAACGTAGAACAGCTCATCCGAGTCTTCTGCTCTCCCTCACGCTGGGTCACCTTTCAGCTAGAAGATTCAGGTTCTGAGATGAAATACAGAAAATTTGGATTCAGTTTTCTGTATTACCTTTCTACAAGTGTCCTGTGTGACCTTGAACAGGTGAATCAAACACAAATGGTCAAAAGTGTCAGATGCCTCCTTCCCATTGGTTTCAAAGAGAGCCAAGCATCTAAACACCTTGGAGGATCTGGATTAAAGCTCCATGCCTCAGTTTCCCCATGTGTTTTCCTACCTTCCAGGACAGATTGGACATCAGTACACCAGCAGTTTTCCTCCTCAGCTTCCTCATTCACTTAGTCATCAGTACTTTTACCTCAGATTTGGGCAATCGTGTGATGATGATTCTGCCCATGTCAGCATTTCACCATAGTAAAAAAACCTGTCTGGAGGTTCACCCTGAATTTACACTCAGTGTCTTCTTTCCAGATGTCGCTCAGGGTGCTGATTCATTTGGAAAGGCCCTTCTGAAACTGAGGTCACTTCCCTTGGCTCCCCAGGTCCTCCAAGGTTGGTGTAGCTCCAGCGCAGGGGCTTGGAAGGCATCGGGAACCGCTGAGGTGGCAGAATTTATTTTATGACAAATCCTAAAAGGAAATTATGCAAAGTAATAAAATAATGAAGAATTATAAATGAGGACAAGAAATGGGTGAAATATAGAATAAATTATGGGAAGACAGGAAGGTACGGGAGGAGAACTGAAGGCAGAAGTGCTGAGTTAAAGGCTAATTATTAGAAACTGGCTGGTAGACTGAACGGAAGAGGATGGGGGGGGAGACAGGTAGGATTTGGGTAGGGGGACTGGTACCAAAGGAAGCTGCATGACTTTGCGCACAGTGGCGTTAGCAAAACACCTCCCTGTTCGATGCACATTGGGGATGGCGTGGGGCAACAGCCACCATTCATTATCCGGGTGCAAGCCCATACATCTGGGGACAAGGTTGCTCCTGCTTTGACCTACAGTCAAAATAAGCTAAAACTCAGGAATAAAAGGACTGGGTGGTCACAGCCCAGATGGCACCCTATCCTGCAGGAGTTGCTGGTGAGGCCTCGGCCATCATCCCCTGCCTCATTCCCTGCTCTTTAGCTCCCCCCCGGCCCCACAGCCCCCACTGGAAGGGAGATACCCCCCAAAGCCGCCACCAGAAGTTACCCAGGGAGAGCGGGAGGGGGACAGGGCGAGCTGGGCTGCTGGGGGTTTTGTCTGGGGAACCCTCTGGAGTGTTGGTGAGCCTCAGCTGTGGGGAGGGGGCGAGGGAAGCCCATTGCTCCGGCCAGGGACCCTCTGTGGGTGCAGGCGATGGCAGGAGGAGCTGGTCCCAGGCCCACGGCCCCAGCTGTCAGTCTGAGCGATGAATTACATGCTATAAGAAGGTGTTGACAGGAGCAGCTGGACATCAGAGAGTGATGAAAAGGGAACAAAATTCATTCCGAGTTCAGACAGACTGGCTCGTTAGGGGCACTGGCGGCAGAGGCCACAGAAACACTGCTCCATCTCCTGGACATCCACTGAACCGGCTCCCGAAAAAGCCGAGAGCCCCCAAAGCCCCTTCTCAGTGCAGATGCAGCCTCCCCAGCCCCATCCCGGGGTGCTCCGGGGGGGGCACCCCTGGTCCCCCTGATCCCTGCCCTCCCTGGGGCAAAACCCAATTTGCCCAGCCGAGGCTGAGGTATCCCCAGCCACAGCATGGGATTCAATTTGGATATCTTCAAAAGAAGCCAAATCAAAGGACTTTTTGTCCCTCTTGTTTAAGGATGTAATTTGTATAAATTTTATGAAGAGGAATGGAGGGAGGGGGGCGGGACAGGACCATTTGGCATAAAAACAATTATCTCCATTTTAATGCAAACTAAACGACATGCTAAAGGGGAATTGTTTTGTACATATGTACAGCAAGTGAACATTAAACCATACGGCTAATAATTAACTGGCTCGACATTACCCTTGCTGTGTTAAATACAAGGGTGTCCCCTTACATTTAATGTACGGAGAAGTTTGAGGACACGGAGGTCCCGTATGAGATTATTCCTAAAGCTGTGAAAATAACAAAGAGATTTTTTTCTAAGCCAAGCTACTTCTTGGCATTCAGAGAAGTTGGCAGAGAGAAAAAAGTGTTCATCCTTCTCCCACCCCTTTCCTCCCTTGCTCCTTCTCTTCCTCCGACTCTCCTCCCTTTCCTGACTTCCACTTCTTTCTGCTGCTGGAGAAAAAGAATAGCAAATTCAGAGAAAATTTCATTGAGGTTATTCAAAGAGTTTTTCATGGATTATTTACACAAGTGCTGTTCAAACAGCCTTTGTCTGAACATCCCTTGAAATCTGCACCCAATCCTTTCAGATTCAAAGCAATAGCTCAGGGGAGACAAAGGGGAGCGGCTGACATGGGTTTCCTCTGCAAGTGAATGAGAGGTCTGGCTAAACACAGGAGGGCTTTGGGATCACAAGCTTCCTTTCAGCCTGGAAAATAAACACTAATCTGAAGCCGGGCAGCTGTACCTCTGACCAGCCTGCCTCATCCACCGCCGTGCAAGGAGAGGGGCGCACACCCAGTTGCTCCCTGGAGGGGTGGCATGGCACCCCTGTCCTGCACCCCGACCCGCAGCACCCTGCCCCACTGCGGGGCCGCTGCCCCAACCAAGTGCACCAGCCCCAGGGACTCTGCCTCCACCATGGAGACAGGGAGACCCAGACTCCTGAGCCACCCCATGCCCAGACCTCCACCAAGGGACACGTTGAAGCCCCCGTTAGCCTCCTGGCTGCAACGGTGGCAGAGCTATCCCCAAATGAGAGCGGGGTGGGCCCCCACAAAGGCCATGGAGATAAAGAAACAGATTCTCTAAGCAGAGAAAAGAAAGGGGTGGTGGTAGAGGGAAAGAGAGGGTGAACCAAGGCAGGCAAAGCAGCTGTAGAGATATTGCAAAGTGTACCCATGTTCAACACCAATTCACGGCCCCCTCTCCGTCCCAAAGCTTATGCACAGGCAACACTCCCTTCCCCTCTGGCAGAGGAACAGTGCTCACCTCCCTCTGACCTGGGAAACCAGGTACCACAGGTGAATGAAGTGGTTGAAATGCACACAGTGGGATCAATTAAAATCAAGGGAGTTAGTGACATAGGTAAGAAAGGTAAGAAAGGCCAAATTCTGCCTTAAATTATACCCCTGGCAATGACTACCCACGAGATGGGGAAGGCGCCTGCTGTTGGGCAGTGAAGTCCCTGGCATGTCCTCTTCAAGTTTTCACAATGTTTGGTTGTCACCTCTTTTAGACTAAGATGTGAAAAACATCCTACATGCATAGATCAGTCCCTCTAAGTCCTCTGTACACATCTCCTTCGCTTACATAAGATTTTTTTTCAACTTATTTCCCACACCTCTTCTTCACAGCTCATATTTGCCTGTTTCTGGTTTTCCATCCCAGTATCAAATGCCAATTTACTCCAATCAAACTAATCCATTTTTCTGCTTTGTTTGATATATTGCAAAAGAATTGCCCTAAGGAACTGCCGCTGGATTTCAGTGAGAGGTTCCTATCTACCACCACTGTCCTCCAAAACCCTCCCACTACCTGGAGAAATAAAACTTTCTTCCTTTTCCACCTGTTTCTTCTTTCTTTCAGATCTTCCCCTTCCTCCCCTCTGGCTTTCCCCCTGCCGCTGAAGACCAGTCTTTCCCTTCCCTGATTTATCATTTTCCTTTCTCACCTCCAGCTCCTTCACTCTGTCCTTGATGCCTCTGCAGAAGTATGTGAATAGAAACACACCACCGAAGTGCCATCTCTGGACACAACAGCCCCATTTCCAGGTGCTTCAGAGGTCTCAGGCTCCATCTCTGCTCCACCGCTGGAGGCAGCAGAAGCTGGTGCAAGAAACCCTGGTTTTGGGAGTAACTTACCACCACAGAAAGTTTCTTCCTAACTTTGGTAGTTGAGGGTTAACAGACTCCTGGTGCAGGCACACAGAGATGCTCTCCAGACCCCTTCAGAAGGTGTTGTTATTTTGTTTTATTTTTTTTTTTAATAATAATTCCTACAACCCTGAATATAGTTATCCATAAAAATGTTGAACTTGCTTTTGAGCTCTTTTCAGCTTTCAGCATTCATGGCATTGCAATTGCAGGGCAGTGATTTCCAGCCTACTTGGGTGTTCATGAAGATGCGACCATGTTTTATTTTTCAGCAGCTCTGAATTGATCAGGTTTTCCAGTTTCATTCATCACTAAGAGACAGAGGACGGAGAGCCCCCTGCAAGGCTGTTTTATCCCTCTGAGTCCCACACAATCCTCGAGTCTTATCGAATTATCACTTTTAACTTTCCTGGAGTGATGCTGCTTGTGAGTCACCTTTAGTGCTGAAGAAGTAGCCTCTCCTAGCAAGAAGATTAAAATCCCATTACTTGTTATTCATGTGTTATTTAATGATTTTTTTTCCCATTATGTATTTATTTATTTTTAAGTTGCTTGTTTTGAATCTTGAGTTGGCATTTTTAATATTAAGTGTAGTTTCTAGTTTGTTTTTCTAATTGGAATGAAATAAAAATAGAATGGAATTTTTTAGTGGGTATTTTTATATTTATTAAAGGAATGACAAAAAGCAAACCCTCCAAAACCAATGACCAAACCCCGATGCCAGTAGTGCAGCTGCACAGGATAAGGGCAAAAAGGCAGCTCCTTTACTGCTAGGAGCAGAGCAAATGACATTAAAGGCAGCCCTGAAGCTCAGCAAAAACCCCCGCAGACTCCAAAGTGTCCCTTGCAGATGCCCGTTACCTCTCTTGCAGTGATTCGGCATCCAGGTGGTGACCGTGTAAACACCATCTTGAGGACAAGGTCCTTTTCTTACACCCATATCTCTCCATCCATGAGGAAGGTGGGATGAAAGGAGACTTGCATGTTCCACAAGGTCTTTTGGAGATGGCAATCTCCAGTTTACGGGAGGACAGATTCTCTTGGTGACCAGACAGCTCTGAAGGTGCAGTGCCACGACCTCATCCAACAGAGATCTCACACCAGTGAGGAGATTCCTTGAAGATAAACATTGCAGGACCTGAAAGGAAACTTGAGGAAACTGGATGTTACTGGTGAGATGGAGAGCTAAATGGAAGATGGAAGAAAGGGAAAGAAAGATAGAAGGGGAAGAGAGAAAAGAAGGAGAAGACTCCAGGAGGAAAATAAATAATAGCCATAAAGGTAAACCAGGCAGAGAAGTGGGAGGGAGTCAGATAGAAGGTCAGGAGGGAAACTGCTAAGGGGGGGAACCCCTCATTTAACAGGGGCCTGGAAGAATCTTCATTTATCAGGAATTCAATTAAGTGGAATAGTCGTTATTAATTTTATAGGAATTATTTGTACCGGAGAGCCTGGAGCAAGGAAAGGCCTCCTGGAGCCATTTCTCCTGTCAACGCCCCGGGTCAGGTAGGCACTGGCAGCGCAGTCTCACCAGTTGAGATATTAATGAGATGCCTCTAGGTGCAAATGATAGTTTAATAGGTGTTACTTAACGGGAGCGCCCCTCGCCTGCGCATGCCAGCGCGCGGCTCCTGACGAGGCTGCCTCCTTGTTAGAATAAGTAATTAGAATGTAGGAACACTCACTTTGACACTTTAATAAAGTGTCAGCCATCATCAATTTAGTATTTAATAAAAATAAAATTAAATATTTACTACAGTTTTATAACATCATATTTAAAATACATAGTCCTCAGATTTGGGGGATTTAAAATGAGGTCCCGCTTGGACTCCCAAAAAATAAGACCCACAATTTCTTCTTGGGTTTGTTTTCCATAAGAGGGACTTTCTTATGGACACCAGAACCCAGCCGCACATGGAGGGAAGTGTTCTTGTATGGGGTGGAGAAGAGGTTTCCTCCTCCATCTTCTGAGCCTCCCTGTGCTGTCTGGAGACTAAGGGTGCATTGAACAAGTCTACCCCTGAGAGCCACTGCTGATGGCAACCAGCCACTGCCAAGGAGTAGGGAGAAGCACAACTTTATTCCTATTTCATTGGTAGAAGAGCCTTCCAAACCAGATGTTGGCAAGAGTACAGAAGACAATGCTGAAAATTAAAGCATGCTTAATGCTTTTCCCTCCATGCCTGGATGGAATCTGAAAGCTAGAGTAGCTTGAGTGAGTTTATTCCCCTTCTGTCTCACCATCCCAGGTTCGCCCTTCTCTGGATGTCCACCTGGCCAAGGGAAGGCCAACACTGATCTGCCGTGCTGGGACCTCAGAATGCAGATGACATCCCAGTGACAAAGCGGTACAGACTGACCCACAAGATGCTCGGTGGTCCAGCAAAATGGCCTCTACCACCATCTCTGTTAAAACAAAGAGCAAGGACACAGGAGCCAGGCTGCCGTAGCAGAGCCCTTTTGGGGTGCACACAGCACACCCCTGTGTACATGCACCCCGCCTGCGCCCACAGAGCCCGAGGTGCATGGAGGAGCTCTGCCAACCCAGGGTGAGTGTTTTGGAAAATAAAAGATGAGAGGAATGAGCAGAAGGAGATGCAGAAAGTCCCTCTGGTCGAGGTGTCTTGGCAACACAGGGAGGGGGGGGCTGCTCCCCAGATAGCCCCCTGCTAACAAGGGATCCTGTCTCGGAAACTAATGAGTCACCACCAAAACCTTGGTAACAATTATTTAAATTGGAGCTGCAACCCTCTTGCTCCAGGGGTAGGGAGAGCTGCACTGATGTCTGCCTTATGGGGCGGTCCCGGCAGGGCTCCCTGCAGGCTGTTTGCACCCAGGGCATTGCTCCTGGGGGGCTGTGAGTGTTGTTGCACCCACCTTAAAGTACCTGGAGACTTGTCCAACATCACCAGCCACCTCTGGCCACCAAGGCCAAGCTCATCTCCTTGGGTTTTTCTAGGCTAAGGAAACTCTTCCCCCTGGGCACAATGCATATTTTACCCAGGCACCAGGCAGGGCTTTCGTGGGGGAGGTGGCTGGGTGGCTCTTGCCCCTGAGGTGGTTTGGTTTCATTCCCATCCCCTGGACCCTCAGCTGTCACATCTGGGTCCTCATCCAGATTAGGGCCACATCCACCCAGAAACAGCATATTATATCCCCCAAAACCAAGGCAAACCAACAATACCTCCAAGTCACATTCAAACAATTCTCCCACAATTAAAAATGAAGATTTTACCACTCTGGAAACAACTTCCTGGCTGGTCCAGGCACAAAACATTCATGGGGTATAGATGCACACATCCTGACATCCACTCTGAGCAGCTGTAGAGCATCCTCTGAATGCTTCCCTGAGGCTGAGCCCTGGGATGGCTCAGGTTGCCGCAGGTCTCTGAGCTGCGATCCTCAGCAAAACACCAACTTTGGGCTGGAGGTTTGGCAGCCAGGGTGGCCACGAGCGGGGCTGGGAGAGCACCGGGACGGCTGCTGCTGCCGGCGAGGCCAGGGCCAGGGTCCTGCGTGGGGACGGGCTCCCACGGGCGCCAGGCATGGTGCTCTGGAAAAGAGTGCCACGCTGCGTCTGTGTGGAGCCCTACAGCACGCAGCTCCTCAGGGAAACATGGCCGCCAGCTCCAGCCCGCCCTCCACGCCTGTGGCTTCCCCAGCACCCTCGTGTTTCCCGCACGATGGGCAGCCATGCCAGGAACGGCCAGGAGCAGCGTCCCACTGAGAAAACAACCCGCGCTGTAATCAAAAAGCAAGAGGAAATCTTCCCGTGCTGCTGGCGAGAGCAAGGCAGCCAGCAGTGATCCCTGCAGCTGTAGCAAAATTCCTGCGCTGCTGCCCAAGGAAAGAGAGCAGGCAGCCAGCGTTTGCTGGGGCAGCACCATGGGAAAGCCCTGCGAGAGGAACTGGGGCAGCAGAGAAACCTTCACGTGCATCAAGTGCTCTGTCACGAAATGGGGATACGGCCCAACTGCTCATGCCCTTAGCAAAGTCTGGACAGGGGTAACACACCTGGGTAGTGATCCACTTGCTTCCTCCGCCTCTGAAAGCTGAAGAGAAGAACGGCATGAGGTCTAGCAGAAATGATGTTCTCATTAAGGCTCTGGAAAGAAAACTTTAAATCAGTGCTGGGCAAGTTGGGCATGACAAAACCAGAATGGAAATAAGTGCAGTCAGGATCTCTTGACTGCTTGGACTTGTGCCAGCAAGTGACATTAATATGGCCAAGAGTAGGTCATGAATGTCAGGAGGAAGGGCACAGTGATCTTCTAAAGCACAGAGGAATGCACCTGGAAAAGAGGGACCAGGAGCTGCCATGAACAAGCAGCTCAGCACCAGCTCCCAGTGTGCTGCTCTCAGTGTGCGAACACGGGAGCTGTATGTAAACCCAGCATCTTTCTGCTCAAAGATATAAGCAATAAAATGAATAATAAAATAGAATAAAGAAGGTTGGCTGTGGATCAACAATAAACCCTCCTGTTACCTCATGCACCCCGATATGGACAGCTTCAAGCTGACATCCCCCTTTCAACGTGCCCTGCTTGAAGCTCTCCAAATCGTATTTATTTTCAACCTGCCCGAGTAGCACCCTCTGTGCAGGCACTCATATGAGCTGTTCCCTTGTTATCCTATCACACAGGGGCTACCTGTGGCTTCTCTGGGTCCTAATGATGACAGCCTGCCCCTACCCAAATTAAAAAAAAAAAAAAAAAGCATTCTTGTTAGGGATTCAACAAGCCCTGTTATACCAGCAGCATCTGCCACCCGACAGCAGATGAGGCCACTCTGCTGCCTCAGACACCTTCAGTGAAGTTCACTGAAAAGTCTGTCTGACAGAGGGGAAGCAATTAGGGAACAGCTTGGAGCTGAATCTGATTTCATACTCCACCAAAGGATTTCATACTCCACCCAAGGCTTTCTGTGGAGCCTCAGAGCGAGCAGCAACACCCAGAGCCTCTAAGGAAACCGGACCTGCAGACAAGCCCTTACTGGAAACCCTCATTCCCCACCAGCAAAGTGAGACCCATAGCACTGCTGGTTTTGCAGGACCCAGCCGCAATGCAACTCCCTGCACCATCTACAAAGTGCGGCTGCGATGCAGAAGCAGAGGGAGGTCTAAAGAAGCTGGGTGGGATGGGAGAGGAGGGTGGGAGAGCTGTGGATTTGCACCAGCCGTGGGGCAGACGATGGTGAGTGCTCAGCTCCCAGCCCCACACGGGGGAGAGGTGTTATCTCGGAGGGGAGCTCCGCGCCAAAACAGTTCAGCAGCTGCCCACACTTGATTCGCAAACTAACGCCGCGGCGTTTGTCACCAAGACAAGCGCCCGGTTCAGAATGGGTAACGCTGGCAGCCTCGCATCAATGTTTTCACAGGCAAATTCATACACTGACCTCTGCGGTGAAACACGCAGCAAATGCCTGGAGTCTGGTTTACATCTGCCACGGGATCCTGTTACATTCAGAACAACCCCTGTCAACGCTGAATCTGTAACAATCAATAAAGAGAGAGGGTTTGTTTGTTCGTTGGGGTTGTGGGTTTTTTTTTTAATGTTTTCTCATTCCTAATTGTGTTATTTTGCTATTCCAAGTTTTGCAAGTTCTGCGACTGCCTCCCCCTCCCCTTCTTGTTTTCTTTTAGGACAAGCTGTCATCTTTTCACATCTTTTCACCAGGCCATTGCAAATGTAAAACTGTAAATTGCAGGATTGTGCAAATAGCACTAATAGCATTTGCATAAAAATTGGTTGCAAAGAGCAATTAGCACTTCATTAATAATCAATGAAGGGCCAATTTACACATTGCCCAAAAGCAAATTGTAAATTCAATTTTGTCTATAATTGAGCATTTGGTGCTGGGCAACTATACAATGGTGCCAGAAGAGACCTGCACAGCAGTTTCAGAGTCAAATCTCCAGTGAGTTCAGGTTTCAAGTGATCCCCAACATGACTCTTTCAGAGGCCAAGTCAGCACCTCCTTCACAAGGGAAGGGAACTCCAGGAGGTACATTTGTTTCGGAGAAAACCCTCAAATATCTGCCTGCTATCAGCCTTGGTCCGATACAGCCCTATTGCCAGGAATAGGGGTACTGCTTATATGGCAGAGGTCTCTGTGCTGCCCAAACCTACCTTGCAGTGATGCTATGGAAAGGGGGAGATGCACGAAGGACATCGGTGACCACATACCATCACCTCGGCACGCAGACCTGAACACCTTCCCATTGCAGTATCCGCTAATGCTCTACAAGTGACACCAGAGGTCTTTCCTTTACCTCTAGGTAAAATTCTCACATGAGCCTTGTAGCTTAAGTATTCCTACTAAGCCACTTCATCCACTCTCCCCTTTGTTACCTCCATCCTCACATGACCTTTCTGGGATATCCCAAACTTGTATGCAACCAATTTAGGGTCAGAGAAAACAAACAGCCCTGCTTTGTCACTTTTGATTTCAGTGTCACCAAAGGATTCGGACTTTAGGCGATGTATCCCCCAAGCTTCCCTTCTAGACGGATGGTGGCAGCCGGTAAACCAGGGCAGTTTAACCACGACAACAACTTCCCAAGCCCCAAATTTTTCACTATCTCATCCTCCACTTAAAAGGAACAGCCGGCTCCATTTCATCAGCAGAGTCTGACTCTAAACCACTTGACATCTGAGGTTTTCTTATCACATTTTGCGTGGATCTCATGAATCTGGTGAAAAGCTCGACGATCATTTAGCAGGGGTTGGTTGCTTTATCTATTTTCCATAATAATTTGAATATTATTACAATGGCACCTTTCATCTGGGGATATACATGCACTTTACATATGTTACATTAATTTCACCGATGAGCTGGGGAAGCACTCTTTATCCCTATTGTGCAGATGAGGAAATGGAAGCACAGAGATGATATACCGCTTGCCCAGTATCGCACGGGAAGTTTCTGACAGAGCCAGGAATAGAAATCACATCTCCCATGTCTTATGCAGAAGCATATCTTTATGTCCCTGCCCAGTAACTGAGCCCTTAATCCAGACTAAGACACCCACACAGGACCCACTTTGCTAAGAAGAGCACAGACACCCAGCAACGGCAGTGCCTTGCTCTGGGAGGAGACGCGACTGATGCTGAATTTCCCCCACTCTGGAGGTTGGAAGTGCCCTCTGCAAGCAGCAGCTCTGGGGGCTCAAGGGAAGGGAGGCCGGCTCCGGGAGCCATTTCCATCTGAAGTGGATGTTATTAGTTGGTGTAAGCAGATGCTCAAAATGGGACGCCCAGGACTTCTCAGCTTTCACCCAGCAATGTCCCTGCTCCCTTTTTCCTGCCTGTTCAATCCACCTTTACCAAGAGATTGAATTTACAATGGACTCGAACACATTTAAATCCATTTATTGCAAAATTACTTTTCAATAATTACATCACTGTGCTGACTGTGTTGCATAATGAAATTAGCATGAGAGATATTAGAAAGAATATAAAATTATAAGAAATATTGAAATACCTCTTTCCCCATCTGCCTTAGCACAGCCCATAGCTTAACTGGAAAACGAGCACTGCTCCTGGATGGGATTTAAATGCATCAAGTGTAATTTTATAATGTCTTTTATATAAATTAATTATAATGGTTATTGCTGCTTTACATTATTAGATTGAAATTTGCCTCCACTTCAGTGCATTATAAGAAAGCTGCACCCATTTTGCTCAGCAATGCCCTGAAAGTTCTCATGGCATGGAGCCATTCTCCCCACATTGACACCACCAATACGTCTGAAGTTAAAAGCTTTGGGCTCATGTTGGCATTGCAGTGCCCACTGTGTGTCCCAAACCCACAACTGGACCCTCAGGGGCAGGCTCTGGGACCCCCAGGGAGAACTTTGACTGGGATGGGCCATTGCACCCCTTCCAAAGCTTGCTTCTCTCTTTCAGCTCTGTAGCAACCAGCCTGGGATGGTTTAAGTGATCCCACCCAATTTTGTATGTGCAGAGAAATAATGGTGGTAAAATGCCTTACAAAATCCATGCAATGACACAGGTGAAGTGGTTAAGTCCGAGCCAGCACAGCCCATTAGCTACCAGGGGCTGCTGTTGGCCGAGCGCTGCTGGGTGTTTGGGAGCAGCTGTAGAAGAGCTGGGGCCGTCCTCATGCAAAGTTCTACTTTGAGAAGGAGTTTGGATGCAGCGTAGTGCTGACAGGGAGATTCGTTGTGTGTACCCCCACTATTACATGCCCGGTTGTTGTTTTTCTCTTCTAATAGCTGGGCTATTACATGAAAAACCAGAATGGGAAGGAAGCAGGCGAGCTGTTGGGTAGTTAACTAACCACTTGCTACGCTGGACAAACCACAGTCGTGCAAAGCAAAATGAAGACACAGTGATATGCTTTTACTGCCGCTTAATCCTCAATAGAAGTCTACTAATATTCAATTTGTGACGTTATTTGCACATTGAATTAATCCAGAAACTAAAGGGCTAATGAGTTATGGAAAGTAGCACATGGCTTAATTGTAACAACAAGGGCCTGCCAACCTCTGTTCGGTCAGGAGAGCCTGGTTAAAAATAAAATTTTGCATGCACCGATACACACCAGACGGGCAGGGGAGCAGCAAACTAAACAATGCAAACTATCTGAAAGACTGTTCTTTTAAATGCCCTAAGTTTTCCTTTTTTTCATGCATGCTCCTCATGAAACACCACAACATTCATTAAGCATAGCACAGAAAAAGCCAGGATGACAAAAAAAAAAAAATAAATTACCTTCAGAATTCTGTTCCGTTAACATAATTGCACAATTTCCTTACAGAAAGCCAACAGGTCTTCAAGGAGAGCTGGCGAAAACAAGCAAAGATTCTTGAAGAACTTAAAGAATGAAAAGCACAGTAGATATTTTCAGCGTATGATGCTACCAGCCCTCGGCAAGAGCTGCTATTTGGCTCAGTGTGCTCAACCCCCAGCACAGCACTCACCCTGCAGCAGGACCCCAGCCTTGTCCAATCCCAAATGAGTAAGAATTAAGACTTAAAATTCTGGCTACAAAAGAGAAACAATCATAAAACTTTCCCCCTCCTCAACAAGCTCTGCAGGCAAATGTGTCTCCAACATTCCATATCTTACTGATACCCAGCAACACCCGTATGTCCCAGAGCGGTCCCAGCTTCCAGCCAGAAACACTGAGCACCGTCACATTTCTGTCTATGCACACACCTGGTTTAAGGCCAAATAATCTGAAGGAAGAGGCTGAAATCAGTCATGAGCTGATGGAAAATATGAGGTGGAAAAAGAGAGGACCAGCCCTTCATCTCACCCCACCAGTTCCCGGTGAGGGGACTGCTGGCAGCACTGCTCCCTGCTGGCTCGGTCGCCATTTCAGAGGATGTAAAGCTCTTCCCAAAGCCTTTTACTGTAAAGAAAAGCCAAGGAGAACCTCATCTTCTGCATGGTCTTGTAGATCCTGCCCCTTCCTCAAATCCCTGTGTGGCAGAAACTCAATCATTTCTGTTATGTTCATGGTGTTGAAAGCTGGCCTTCTCTAAGATCTCCAAATCTCACCTAGGCAGGAAAAACAGACACATGAACTGGGATACCTGGCAAACCCAGCCCAAATGCCTCCTCTGCCCTGCCCGAGCTCTGTTAATGGTCAATCCAGGCCGGCAGCTCCTGCATTTCTTTTCCCACTGCTGCTTTCCCCAGCTCCTGAAACAAAAGCAAGATGGAGCTGCTGGCAAAGAGGGTTGGAGCCCCTCATCTCCGGCAGAGCCAGGCCAGGGTCAGGAGCTCAGGAGTTTGCACCGTTTAATAGAAAAAGTGAATAAATCTAAAGAGCACTTAATTTATTGATGAAGTAAGAAAGACTGTTTAATGTGGAAAACATAAGCAAAATCAATAGCAGAGAGCACAAATAACTAAAGCTATTGACACATAAGTATTTTAAGCCTAATTGCAGGCATATGCACTTTCTAAGGGTATCTCACCTTCTAATAGCACCCTTGAGATTATGGGGTTAATTGATGCAGCTGTTTACTCCTGGCTCACGTGGTCCAGATTGGGATTCCCTGGAGGATGCTATTAAACTAAAGTGTTTAATGAAGTGCTAAAGAGTGGAGTTTCTAATATTCTTCCCTTGAATGAAACTGAACAGAAATTTGAGCAAACTTCTCTTCCCCAGGTGGAAACTACAGCTCAGTGTTGGAGTAAATTGCCCCGCGGTCCTCATAGGGAGAGCCTTGTGTTATAGGGGGGGAAGATTTGCTTGGGTTTATTTGTTAGACTGAGGATGTGGGGATACTCTTGGGGTTTTTACCTCCCAGATCACAGGTAGGAGAAGAGACCTACAAACATGCTCCATTTTAGCACCGCTGTTGGACAAGGAATCCCAGGAAGCCAATTCAATTCACTCCTGTGGCATTTCAGACTGGCTGTGCATTATGTTACGGTGCTTCTCTCTTTGGAGTGGGCCGAGAGGAGGATTTGATCTCCGTTTGGGAAGGAGCGCAGGTGACAGCACCAGTGGTGCCGCCAGCCCAGGTGTTTCAGCTTGATGGCAGTGGGGCAAACCAAGACTGTCAGAAAAGAGGCTCTTAAAACCAGTCTTATCCTTTTATAATTTGGCCCCGGTACCTTTGAAAACCAGGTAGATGCCTCCATATGACATGTGTTTCCAAGACTGACAACCCTGGCCAAAGTGCACAGCCTCCCCATACCCATCCTATGGTGCACAACACAAAGCTCAACTACCTTCATCTCTGTAATGGGAAGGTCTTGGCTCTTCTTCACCTCTATCCACCACCACAAGCTTCTCCCAAGTGAGGTCTGAGCAAAGCAAAGAAAGTAATGATGGAAATTTCACTTCTGGAACCCCTCACTACCACCTAGACCCTGCCTGGAGGGACCTTGGAGCCTCCTCTCCCAGGGTCCAACTGTCCTGCCTATGATCTCCCTCAGCCTCTCACTCTTAGCAAGGCTTTTAATTGCTGTGAAGAAGAAATTGCTTTCTCCATTTGGCTCTTCCAGTCTGAGAGGGCGCACAGAGAATGAATCTGATGAGGGCAAGGATGTTCCTGGAGTGAGGGGCACGGGTCTGGCCTGCCTGCGTTCAGTGAGTGGGGCAGCGCACTGATCTCAGCCTTCAAGGTCCACCCGTGGAATCAGGTGCAATGCATAGACCCTTTAAAGTCATCCTCTCCCTCCACAACGGCCTTCCTACTGCAACCTGAGTTCTTCTTCTCTCTTAAAAATCAATTAGTTTGAAGCCATGTTACAAAAGCCTTTCTGCAGGATAGATATTCTCGGTGAAAACGCTCCTTCTACTGCCTCCATCCACATTGCATCTCCCTTGAGAGGGGCAGAGGGATGGTGGGAAGGGAACATTATGCTTATAGCCCAGATAATGTTACTAACTCCACTGAAAATGCTTCCAGAAAGAAGCATGCTGGCTGGTGCATCCAGTACACAGTTGGGAGTGTGCTGAGTTAACTAGATTGGTGGTTTCAATGTGTTGCCTACAGACTCCAGAGGGACCCATCAGGGGTTGTGGAAGGTAACTGAGAAAAGCTGGTTTGCTGTCAGTCAGCACAAATTTTAAGTACATGGAGGGGTCTGCACATGCACCATAAAAACCTGGGGGTTCTGTGAATCCAAAAAGGCTAAAACCATGGGTGAAGTGGGTTTTGGGGCAGTTTCTTCTGTTTCTGTCCCGCTTGACACAGGGAACGTGGAATGGAAAGAGTCTTCTGTACATAATGGAAACTGTTTTCTGCCATTGGATGGGGGTTATCTATGGGAGAAAACCATAATCAACCTCAAAACATACCTGTGCCTGCGCCCTCCTCCCCTTGTGTATAGGACCTTGGTGGTTTTGGGAAGATGTGTCTGGAGCTGGAGGAGGGGAGAGCTTCCCACTACAGTGGCATGGCCACATGCAGGCTCCCAGCTCTACCCCGTGCTGACCAGGCACTTCTGGGAAAATCTGGGGGAAACAGGGAAATAACATGAGAACAGTGAAAACCCAAAAGGCTGGAGAGCTCAGTTGTGTGCTGAGGGATGTGCTTGCAGGCTCAGCACCTTGCAGAGGTGGACATCGGAGGGGCTAAAGAGAAAGGAAAGGGTCCCTGACCAGTGTTTCCCCATCAGCTCCTCAAGTGTTGCCTCACCTTTTAGTAAATATTTCTAATATCAGGACTTGCCCAGTCCTCACCTCTCACACAAGAACCCCCACGTGCCCTTCTGGTTTTAGTCTGATATTTCTGCCCTCTGTGCAAGCCCTCCACCCCCAGCACCCACCTTGTGTGCCTTTAGCCAGCTGGGCACCTCAGTTCCTTCCCTTCTACATCAATCTTCCAAATTTGGGTCCTGGAGCCAGAAAAGAAGCTCTTCTGGGTCATTTTTAAGTATGTGCTGCATCCTCATCAACCTGTGTCATGGAGCAAGGTCAGTGTTGGCTCCTCTTCTCTCCCTGCACTCTTGCAGCCCACCTAACTCCAACCCCTGCCAAGAGACAGACCCTGAGCCCTGCCACCACCCTGCCTCAGGACACAGCACCATCTTCATGGCTGCACCCAAAAACTGGCTGTGAGTCTGTGCCCTGGACAAGGGCACCAACCCTTGCCTGGGGGAAGGCACTATTTGCCTCCTTGTTGCCAGCCTCATTTTGCTGGGTTTGCTCACATTTGCTCCCATGCAGATTATTTCCCAGCCTCCAGTGGTGTCCTAGGCTCCCAGTTCAATGTCACCTGTGAATGACATGAAGGGTGTTTTTACCTCCTCGTGGAGCCAAGGTGGTGGGTGGGCTGCCCTGGGTGCCTGGGTGCCCCATAGCCACCTCTGCTCTGGGTCTCCTGCCCACGTACGGGACCAGCAGCTCCTGGGCCAGTGCATGGTCTGGCTGTGACTGTCCACCCAGGCCAGCAAGCCACAACTGCCCCTTCCAAACCTGTAAGTCTTCTCTCTTCTGCTAGCTACAACCACCATGAAGGCAGGCTTAAGTTAAGCTCTTTTATTTCACAAATACAGCCGGGCCAGCATACAGCCAGATACCAAGGCTCTGCTGATATGTTCTAACTCATTAAATGACCATCATTTAATTGCTTGCAATTGTCTGTCCATCCCTTGAACTCCGCACTGGCAGCAGCACGGGGCACAGGTGGTCCCCCATCCCCAGCAGAGTGGGACCCGCAGCAGCAGGAGGGGCATCGCAGGGTCCCCAGCCCCATCGGCCCATCAAAGCCTCCAGCACTGGTGTTACAAAATCATTTGTGGTGTGGAAAAAAATGAAAACTACCAAAAGGCCGCGGCGGAAAACCAGGGAGAGAGGAAAATTAACTAAGAAATATGCAGCCTTGATGTCAATTCGCTAAAGAATATTTATTGTCCTCTCATGCGTCTTGCTTGCTCTCCTAACAAATATAATATTTTTGAAAGATGTAGTCTCCCTTTACCATTGCTGTCTCTCTCATGCCCTTTCTCTGTCTCGCTAGCTCTGTCTCTGCTTCTCTGATACCAACTCTGACAAACCGTGTGATTCTGATGGAAAATTCATTAGTCGTCCCTTTTTTTTTTCTTCCCCATTTTCCCAGTCAGCTTCGCGCCTGATCTGTCAGCCTCTTCCATCCTGATTATCTGGAGACGCCAATTTCAAAGAGACATCTTAATAGTGATGTCAACGAATTAATTAGATGTGTTAATGAGCTAAAAGCAACCCAAATTAAATTAATGCAGTAATAAGCACAGACAGCAAAATTAGCTCCAATTTCTGTAAATGATTCTGAACTGTACACAACATCTCATCCTGCTAGAACATTACCATCCCCCAAAGCTAATCAAGAACTCCACTGCAATTAACTGCTTAATTACAAAACACACACACAGCTCATAGATCCAGCAGCAGGAGGGGTGCGCCGGGCTGCGGAGCAAGCGGGGAAATTCTCTGCAACAAACACCGCGTTTCGGCCCCGCAGGAGAGGCTCTGCCCCCCATCAAAAGCACCTCCCGGCTCCTAAAACGGGGTGATCCGGCACAAGGGCAGGAGCATGGGCAGGAGGAGGGTGGCCGGGCAGGCTCCCTGGGAGCACCCCATGTGCCAGGTCCCGCTGTGGGACGCCCAGCCTGGGCAGGGACGTTCGCCGTGCTGTGCCCACCGGCGGCAGAGATGCGCCCATCGCCCTGTGTTGTTTATTGTGTTTATCAGACTGGGGCTGCATGGAAAAGCCTAATTGTCCAGCTCTGCTCACCTCCCCTGGGGATGAGCGGGAAGCCACTAATAGCTTTGCAGAGCTGCTCAGGTATCTGATTAGCTCTAATTGCAGCTGCGAAGACAGAGGGAAGGAGTGGGATAGAGCTGCGGACAGAGGGAAGGGGAAGAGGATGGTGGAAACAGGGAGAAAGAAAGGGCTGGGGGAATGGATGGAAATCCCTGGGACAGGGTGGGGGCACACATGAAGAAGGAAAAAGGAAGGAAAGGCCAACAGAGGAAAAACGACAAAAAAAAAGGTAAAACCAGGCAAACAAAGAACTGGAGCCAGAAACAAAGGGAAGGAAGGCGAGACAAAGAGGGCTGCAAGGCTGCCAGGCCGTGCGGAGCAGCTGGGGCAGGAGGGCTGGTGGAGACGAGAGCAGGTCTCAGCCAGGCCCCATCCCAGCCCCGCAGAGCTGGAATGTGCTGGGGATGGCGGGAAGCGCAGCCGCCTCATCGCAGGGTGACACTACCGATTTGGAGGTTGTGGAGTCATTAGTCTGCCTGGTAAATGAGGAATATTTGCAATAAAGATGAGGGCAGAGATTCGCTGTGACAAATAGCATCTCTCTGTTTATCTTTTTTTTTTTTTTCCCCCACCTTTTATTGCAATTAGTTCAGTCTGTTAATAAGCAAAGGATATTTTTAGTTAATTTCAGTTCCAGTTAATTGATTCAAAAGCGAAACCCAGCAACTGAGTTAATTGATCCATGCGTCTTATGTTGTAGCGGCGAGGTACTCTCTGGGCAGCTGCCATCACCGGACCTCAGAACGGCACGGGAGGGATGGAGCGCGGGGGGACGGCAGAGACCCCTGCCTCGAGGA
Organism: Gorsachius magnificus; assembly: GCA_034008185.1. Taxonomy (NCBI): domain Eukaryota; kingdom Metazoa; phylum Chordata; class Aves; order Pelecaniformes; family Ardeidae; genus Gorsachius; species Gorsachius magnificus. The sequence goes on from CM067087.1 coordinate 7,192,641, forward strand.
TGGGGGGCGAACACCACCACCAGCAGCTGTGCCACTTGCCCCTGGCTGCAGAATAAGCTGCAGGGTAATGGCCTTCAGGTGCCTGGCACGGGAAGTGTGCCAGCCCCCGCGCAAGCCGGCGTTTGCGCACTGCAGCAGAAAGGCTCGTGCCAGAAAGCTCAGTGAATGGGATGCCCTGGCTGGCTCCATCCAGCGGGATGTTCAGCCGGGCATGCTGTCTCTGACGGGCACAGCGGGAGATGGTGTTTAAGGAGAACATGCTACCTCATCCACTTTCCATCCCCCTTGTGCTCCCTAGCTTCCCGCGCTGTCTTGGCAGGGATGCTGGAGGGTGCATCCCTGCCCAGGGAATTTAGCTGCCACTTATAAAGCTGTTGCTATGAGTTTGTCTAATGCCCTTTTCCTCCTGTGGCAGCAAGTTCCCAAAGTTCACTACCTGCCATGTCCAGAAGTGCTTTCTTTTATCTATCTCACACTTAATCACTTACCGGTTTCAGTCGAGTGCCCCTCGCTCTTCTATTACAGAATTTGGTGAGCGACAGTTCTGCGTCCAGCTTATCCGCTGCCTTCAGGATTTCCTAAACCTCAGCCAAATCCTGCCCCAGCCTTTTCCACCTCTGCCTGGCAGGCAGCGCCGTTCCCTATCCATGTTGCATGTCTGCATCTCCTCACAAGGGACTGGTCCTTTTCACCAGGAGACTGGATCTCCTTACCTGCTGATTTAACACAAGGGTCTCCAGTCCCTAGCCTGCTGATGATCCTCAGCTGAGGGTGCTCATGGCCACCAGTAGCCAAAGCTTAGCTGCATCTTGATTCGGTAGCACATCGTCTGTCCTGTAGAGCAGAGGTTTGCAAAGACCAAGCAGATCATGGGCTGCCTGCCCATGCAGCTACCATGGGTGTGCGTGTGCTCGTGGATCATACTTGACTTTATAAGCTGGGTTAAAGTCCAGCGACAACCGAGCTGACAGCTTTGCAAGTTGTTTCCTGTAGCAAGGGCTGAGAATAACTCCCTAAACACCTTTCTGAAATACCTGTTGATATAGCTCTCCTGTGCTTTCTACAGACTGTTAATGTTCTTCTTGCCTATTCCTCCTGATAGCTCCTCATGTCAATTCACAACCACCTAATCATTTCCAGGGGAAAACCAAAACTTGTGGGGTGGGTAAACCAGGACTGTCAAACACTTGAAGAGCAGAAGCCACAAATTGGATCTCGCTGTTATAGACACTATGCAAACAGAAGAACAGCCAGGCTGTGATCTACAAAACCAGGTTTGAAACAAGATGCAGATTGTGACAGTGACAAATGAAGAGGCTCTTGGCTTTCTCTGCACCATCCTGGGGACCAAAGAGCAAGTCTACAGGATCAGACCATAATCTGCAGGCAGTTCAGCATCTCTGGAAGTATGTGATGGCCGTCCCACGTACAGCTGCTCCACAGCAACTCACTTTAAGAGGACAAGATTTTCATGGCAGCTCCATGGCTTCAGAAAGGGATCAAAATGCAAAGCAAATCCATCTTGAAGGCTACAACAGAGGTTTTCTAAACATGAATTGCTTAAAGCACAGGGAAACATGGCCAGTAAGGTGCAAGCAGATGGCATGAGCGTGCTCTTGAAGCAGCCCTGCTCCAGAGCTGTGTACCAGCCCCCTCCAGCTTGCACCACTCCTGCTTGGTAGCCCAAAGTGGCCATGGACTGAGCGACTCCATGCAACAGGGACACCTCTCTGCTCTTCTCATGGCTCTTCCTCCACACCCTTTTCCAACTACCCCTCCCAAACGACGGCGGGATGCAACACCCATGCCATGCTTCGGCACAGCTGTGTCTTCCACTCTCTGAGAAGAAACTCAAAAGTTGTTGTTTTTCCTGTTGACAAGGAGAGATCGAGTTGGGCATAAAAATGGCAGGTAATTGAACACAGTCTGATGATTTTGTACCTGGCCACTTCTTCACTGCTCTCACTTTGATTTTAATAATACATTTTAAGACAAATAATGCGCTTTCATGGGGACATTAAAGATGTTATTTCAGTCTCTGAAGGCTACATGCCACGGCAATGAGAACTAATGATAGACAGACAAATTGCTTGGTCTCTGCAACTGCAGTATAACTAAGGATCTACCTAATGAAAGAGCCTAATAAAAATAAGGTTTTTCAGAAAGCACACGCTTAAACGATCTTCTGGAACAGGGCCTAACAGTGAGCCCTCTGTGCCAGGAATACATAGCTCATTGTGATGCAATTTTCTCTCTTCCCAGTTTTTTAAATGGGATATTACAATGCACTATCCATGTAGAAAAATCACTAAATGCAAAGTTGGGCCAGGAGCTGAGCTTCTTCAGTGTGGTTGGCTCTGAGAGCGCTCAGTGTCTCTCAGGAGCAAGGTGCAGGTCCCAGCAGCTTGGCTGGCGTTTGGATGAGGGTAATCCTTCCCTTGACAGGAGCAACAGGGACAGCTTGCTTTTAGTGTTTGTCGGGAAATGTTGAAGGGAGAGGGTACTCTTCAATAATGCTACAAATTACCTGCACTTTAAAATGCTAGCCCTTGATTTGTCAGCGGTATTTCTGAATAATTTACAGTGGATTTGGCAGGTTGCTGTGATATATAGCATAATATGCAGGTAGAACACTTTTGAAACAGAAGTTAATACTTTCCAGGAGTATAAGGAAATAATTGTGTCAAAACAAGCCTTAACCACTGAGGTTTACCTGTTTCTCAATACACGGGAGTTTGCAAACATGACTCCCATTAAAGCAAATGAGGAACACACACGCGAGCCTGTGTGCCTCGAGAAGAAAATATTCTTCACAAGTGCCTTTCTTGGTGTTGTATGATCAATCCACCATCTGCTTTTATTTATTCACGATTTCTCAGACTACTACAACAATATTGACATTAAATACAGCTTTGGCTTATTAATTTTTTTTTCATTCATATGTATTTTAAGTCAATTTTATTGACTTCCCCTCGGTTTGCTCTTTTAGCTGTTTGCTTGTTTTCCTGGCCTGCTAGTTTGTGCCTACCCTTACACCCATTTCGCATGTTTTCTTTCCAGCTCCTTGCTTCTGCGCCAGGTAGCCACCGGAGAGTAATTTTCTGCTCCAGGTGCTGTGGTTGAGCTGATCTAAGATCCCGTTGACCAGACTGAAAATTTTCCCAGCTCAGGCTGCAGGTTTGGGGCAGTCCTGCTTGTCCCAGGATCCCCAAGTCTCCACAAAGCTGCTCCCAGCCCCTGTAGCTATTCCAAGATGATGGGGACAGGACATCCACATCCCAAGGAGACCATCAATGGAGATGGTCCCCACACCAGGCACATGCAGATATGTCAGTTGTTCTCGGTAGCTATTGTGAAACTTGGGACAGACAATTGCTAACTGTATTGGTCTTCTCTCCTATCTTATTGCCGTCCAAGATCCCAGGCCTGGCTAGGACTGCACATCTTCTGACAACTCGCCTCTGACTTAGACCTATCACTTCATGACTCTTCCAGCTCATCTCCACATCCCCTTCCTTCACCTCGTCGCTGCCTCATCCCAATTTCAAACAACACAGATGGCATCAAATGGTTAAGCAGCAAAAGGCTCCCAGCTAAGGACCAAGTCTCCATTCAGACCTTAGCCATTCATTTCAAGGATGATTTTGCCTACAAACACATTTTCAAGTTTTGGATTTTGCTCTTAATATGCCATCTCTATGAAAGAGGACAAGCCTTGTCCTACCCCACAGCAGCGATTCACAATCCTATATCCCCAAAAAGCCCCATGGCTATTTTAGGGGGTATTACCACGGACCCTGTCACTGTTTTCTGTAAGGTGTTTTCCCTGCCTCTCAGTAATCTTCCTTTTTCTCGGTTTCTGCAGCTTTATCTTCCCCGTGTCCCCCGCGAGACCGTACTCTTTCCTCTTTGTGCTCCGCTCTCTGATCACTGCTTCCCTCTCTTGTCATATTCTTCACTTGTGGAGTAACAACCTGTCACATTCATAACCTCTTTGCACCAAAAATGTTCTTTGATCTGTGTAAACTACATTTGATGCTGAAATCCTTGATATTAATATCTTTTGTTTGTGTGTCAATGTTCTCTAGAATCTAATTAAGCAATGTTTTGAGAGCATTATATATGTTTGAACAATTTGGCAGAGCAGACAATATGAGCTATTGACCTGCAAGGATAAATTGTGCTTGCAGATTCTAGGAATTCACACGTGCATGCTTCTTTATGCTATTTCTTCTGAAATATGTGCATTCAGAAAGAGGCCTTGCTTTGTAATAATCTCTGCAAGGCTTAATCAAGTATCTGCTCGTACTCTACTGTAATTGCAGCGGCAGCTACAGCAGGGCAAAACGGAAGCAGGTTTAAGCTAACCAACAAAAACAATAATAAAATAAACCAAAGAGCAAGTTCTACCCAAACGCTAATAACGGAGATTATTCAATCAATAGCCTCTTGTTATGAATGAATAGGGTAAATTGCCTTTGAATGATGTAAAGATTGACAAGGCATAGGTCAGCCTAATATAACTACTTACCCTAATTTGACTTCAGCAATTTGAAAGGCGGCATCGGATGGCAGCGGGGTCAAGCCCGTTGCGTGCAGGGGGTGGCTGGGCGCAGCGGCGATGCTGAGCACGTCCTCGGAGGGTGCGCGGGGGCTCCGCTGGAGACGGTGATGCTCAGGACCTGGTGGCAAACGCTGCATACCTCCACTGGATTGGACCTCGAGAGGGTTTTTAGAAGAGGGAGGGAAGAAAAAAGAGCAATGGCAAATTGTAAGAAGGCGAGGCGGAGAGACGGCACCGCAGGGTGCGGAGCTGTGGTGCGCAATCGCTGCTGGCCCCGCTTGCTAGAAAAGGCCTTGCAGCTTAAGGCAAGAAAATCGGGCCATGTTTCCGAGTTTCCCCCACCTTGACAGCTAAGCCCGGTCAGACGTAGCTACCAGGTAAGAGCAGCTCCCGACACCAGGTTTGGAGCCCAGCTTTCCCCATCCCCATCACAGGTATTTGCTGTTGAATGGAGGATGTGATACCATTACAGGAGGGAGAAGAGGTCTCGGGGCACACAAGTTTGTTAAGGAGCTGGAAACAAGGGAGCCCAGCACATCAATGACAACAGTGGTACCCATCAGGTAGGACTGGGAAGACTGGGGAATGGCTCCACAGGACTTTGTAATATTGGACTGGAAAGGAGTTAGAGATTCAGCTTGGAAAAGACACACTTTTTGAGGGGTGGGGATAAGTCACCCCACACCACCCACCCAACCCTGCTATGCGGCCCAAACCTAGGGCTGGAGCTATGAGCGTGCCTGCTCCCAGAGCAGCAAGTGCAGACCTGTGGGACGTGTGAAATGAAGGGCACTCCTGCACAAGGGAGGCCTGACGAAAAGAACAGGCAGGATTTTACTGCCAGGAACTGCTCCCAACATCACCCCATCCTTCACCTCTGCTCCATCGGTCCCAAACAGCAGGAGCCCCCAGGGCTAAAGTCAAACTCCAGATGAAGGCCACCGGCTGATCCAGCCATGCTCCCAAGGAACCCCACGTCTCCTGCCAAAATAATCAGCTCCCCACAATTTATTTCCTCAGCCAGGCACCAGCACAGCACCGAGGGTGCCTGATCTGCCCACACTGGCCACAGAAGGTGTAAGGAAGAAAATGTTCTCAATGAGAATTTGAGCTTTTCTAACACTCGCCCCATTTGCAGGATGGTTTTGCATCCCTTTTGCTGTTAACAGATAACGTCCTGAGGTTGTGTGCAAACACATCTGCTTGGTACTGCGCTTTGGGCGAAAGCAGGAGCAGCTCAGGGTGGAGGAAGGACCACGGGGAGACTTTGCCCCAGCCTCTGCACGGGGAGAAACTTCCCTGAAGTGCAACGCTTTTCCAGCATTCGGGCATCCCATGTCTGGCCTCCAGCAAGGCTGGGCTCCTCCAGAAACAGCACAGTGCCATCTGTTGGCTTCCTCACCTGCCATGGAGCAAAACCCTCGAAAGTCCTGGGAAACAGAAGAAATCTGGGGAAAAAAAAAAATAAAAAAATAAAATGTTACATGTGCCTCAGGTTTCCCCAAGCTGCTGCCTTGCCCTCCTCTCCAGCTTCTGCAGGCAGGAATGATGGGGTCTGGCAGCGTAAATGCTTTGCTTTTCCATCTGATGCCTGGCGTTGCGTGTGAGCGGGGCCGTGGCGCTGCCCTCCTCGTGGCTCTGCTTCTCCAGCGTTAACAGTGACGGTGACAGCTCAGTCCCACCGGGACGCTGGATAATTAACTACCACCACCACCACCGGTGCCGGGTCTCTTCCAACACACCTTCCTGAAATTTTTTTCCAGGTGGGAAAGGGGACTTTTTTTTTTTTTTTTCCAGGGATACGCAGATGTTTCATGACCCTGCTGGAACTGCTGATATCCAGAAACCCTGGACAGATGGACAGCACAGGCAAAACATGTCTGGGGCTCACGTACCTGCACAGTAAATCCTACGCATCCGACTTTGGCACAGAAAACTGAGCAGAAACAGGCATCTTCCAAAAAGGCTTCAGTTTGGTGTGCTGCGGGGCAAAGGAAGGAGTGCCCTCGCCTGCCCCGCCTGTGCCCGGGCTGCCTCGCTGTGTTTGAGCTGGGAGCGCCCGCGCCGAGGTGGTGGGTGGATTTATTGCCGTGCATTGCCTGCGCGTCAGCTTTAGCGTTCAGGGATGATTCAGGTTGAATGGCTCTGAACAAATGCAGATTATATTACCGCTGTACAGGATTAAGGGACGTGGCTCTGCTCTGAACATTTTTCATTGCATTAAAGAAATAAAGAAAAAAATGCTAAAAAAGCACTAAAATTCCTAATGGAGGGAGGTTTTTTCTTTTTCCTGTTTTTTTCTGTTTTTAATCCACTTTTCTTACTGGAGGTGAACGCTTTGCAAGCAAACCCAGAGATGGTGGGCCACAGAGAGGCACTGAAGGATGTTGCCTGGGGCTGGGCAGGAGGTCCAGGCTCCAGTCTTGGTTCTGCCCTACCTCCTCTCTTGCCTTGAATTTTCCACCTGCAAATGCAGATAATGCTGCCGTGCCCCTCCACCCCATGGGAGCAGCCCAAGGCTTCATTAATTAATACCTGCAAATGGACTTTGAAGATGTAAAGTGCTCCATAAATGTTAAATATTATTATTCTTGCTACAAAGCAAGAAGTGAAAAGAGAGGGGGATAAAGTTCAGCGGAAGAGCTTTCTCATTATATACAAAATAGTGTCTTGGACAATGTATGGACAGAAACTTTGCACCACTGCCACAGAAGAATGTGGTTTCCACCTGGAGTAGTTTTGCTTTCTAAATTACAGTAAGTTCACACATGTCCAGAACAACCATGTTTAGTTTGCGTGTGGCCTAAGCAGCGGAGAGGCCGAGAGAGGGTGACATTGAGGTGTCCCCATCCACGTCCATCTGCCCCAGGAGCCGGGCTGGGGGCTCTCTCCCCATCCCCAGCACACGGTGCATTTTCAGCAGCGGGTCTTTACCCGAAAATGGCATTTTTCCACCCTGGAAAGCGGGACTGGGGAGATCCCTGGGAAGTGGCACTGTGTTATCTAATGAGCCAAGCTGGTGAGTTAAGGATGGGCGTCCTGCGGATCCCAGCCCTTGGCTGCAGTTGAGGATGGGTCCTGCTTTTCGCATCCAGGCCGTTGTCCTCGCCATCCAGACAATGGTGTTAGGGGCACAGGCCAGGCACCGGGGAGCCAGCCTGGGGGAATTCAAAGCCTTTAAATTTTTTTCTACTTCCCTTACATTAAAACTAAGTGAAGGAAATGTTTGAGTCACTATTTCCAAGCTGTGATGTTTACTCAGTTCTGTGCTCTCCTGGGGATGAGCTGGAGCACTTGGGGACAACCTGCACATCAGCTCTGGCCACCATGGCATGGAAAGGGTCCTTTCTTTCTGGAGTTTTCTCAATAATTTTTTGAATGCAAGTAGACCCAAATTTTAAACAAAATCATTTCCCGATCTGCTCCTTCAACACTACTAAACCCTCAAATATTTTAGAAATACACAAACGGCAGCAGCATCCAGTGGTCCAAGCTGTGTTTGGGGGTGAGGATGCTGCACGCCAGGGTGAGTCTAAGCACGGCAGCAGCCAAATCTGTGCCTCAGTTTCCCTTCCTGTGAGATACAGCTAACACCTATTGACCTATGTGCAAAACACTGTCTAAACCATGCATGAAAGGCCTTACACAAGTAGTTATTAATATTAATAATAATAATTGTTGTTGTTACTAAGCCAACTATAAAAATAATTTTTCAGAGAAACAAAGTGCCCTGTCTCCCGGTGATAGATTACAGCAATGCTAGAAATTACTCACAGAATGAAGCTGGTTTCCAGTCTGGTTCCTTTCAATAAATTATAGACCTGAGCCCCGAGTGTGTACAGTTTACCAAAGTAAATTCAAAGTAGGCAGAAAGTATATTCTCCCATCAATTTTGCTCATGATCATTTGGGGTTTTCTCCTGAGAAGTCAAATATCCCCAGCAATTCCCTGACACCTTGTGCTAGGGCTGGTGGGGATGTGGCAGGGCAGCTGGTCCCGGGCTGTGTATGGGCATAGGGGGGTCCTGGTGCAAATGGGGATCCTGTACAAAGGGGGACATGTCCCAGCCACCCCACGCCCATGCACCGCCACCCATGCACCTCTCCTGCCGCACCCCATGACCTTACCAGGGTGGCTGCGGCTCCCCCTGTGCCATCTTCTTTTTTTTTTTTTTCCACCATCTTCGGGTTTCACTGCCCTTGTTTATCCGCTAAATTCCTTCCAGATGGGGCTGCCGCTTCTCCTCCTTCCTTCACGCCGGCGCCACGCGAGCGGCGTGCGGAGGCTGCCCATCGGCAGGTGTAGGGCAGAGCGCAGCATATGCCGCGGGTTTGGCAGTGCCGGCTGCGGCGGCAGCTTCTGCGCGCGTCTCGACGGGCAGCACTCAGCTGGGACCTGGCGCCGCTCGCAAACACCATCTGGCCTTGGCAGGCCTGCCGCCCGAGGAGCCGTTCCCCGCGCTGGCAGCCCGGATGGACGGATGGACGGTGCCAGCCACGCTCAGCACGGCCGAGGTGCCGCAGCGCCGCTGGGGATGGGGCTCGGAGAAGGGACGGGGGGCTAAGGGTGGTTTCTTGCTGGGAGCCTGACCCCATGCAAAGGGGAGCCTTTGGCAACCCTCAGCTGCATTCAGACACCTCAGGCACAATCTCCATGGCCCCCCAGGAGCCCCCCAGCCCCTCCAGCCTCAGGCACCGCAGGGACCCCTCCCGGCACGACTTGTGGGGCTCCGGCACACCGCGGCGAGGCAGCAGCCTCTGCTTCCAGCTCCTGAACCAGACCAGTGCAGGCAGGAGAAAAGCCACAAACAGGAATTATTTATGGCAGAATGAACCCCTCTGCTTGGGAGGTCTGGCCTGGAAAGCTGCCCTGTGCCCTGTCTGGCACAGCACACCTGGGAGAGGGGGGTACTTGTGCAGCACCCCACCTCCACTTCCCATGGTAAGTACCAGCACTAAAACCATTTCTGGATGTCTGGACTAACATCAAAGTGAATAAAAAAAGAAAAAGGGACAGCCGAAGCCTGCATAGCAGTCTAACAAACTCCATCACGCAGAGTCTACGGCTACTACAAGCACGTGCAGGATATGTCCTAGGATGAACATGAGTCCATTTGGTTTGCTCCTTGTGGTGCTCACACATTTTGCCTGGACCTTGATCGCAGCCCTCCCATCTCCCACTCACCCTCCAGGAAAGCCCTGCTCCTGCCATCACTCGCAAACCCCTTCCCTCTGAAGACTGCCAGGAAAAGGCTCGCATGACCCAGCACATGCAATGCAAAATGCTGGGACCAGCTCTGGCTTGGAACCCGGCAAGAAGCACTTCTGCACTCGCTGAGATGGCTGGCGCTCCCAGCCAAAATACAGCTGCATCTTATGAACACAGTTGCAAAGGAAAGGGGCACGGGAAGCCTGCGAGGGAGAAATGCTTCGCTCCCCTCTGCGTGCAGCGAGGGACCATTTCCATCTGCTGGGACAGTCTCTGCAAAGCCTGACAGTCACAGGAGGGGATATGCAGGAGAAAAAACTTTCTAGAATGAGCTGGGCTTGCAAACACCCTGTCTCCCCATGGAAAAAAAGGGGTTTTCCCCCCTCACCTCAGCTATAGCACCATCAGGAGCAGCAGCTGTTGTGAGTCAGCAGGGCGATGCATATTTTGGCTCCCAGCGGGACTCTTTCCAACTTGCTTACCCACTGCAGCCCACGTGAACAGCCTCGCTTCACCAGAACCTCTCCCACTCAGCAGTTGTTGGCCTCCTGCTTGTCCAGGGTGGGCACTCCAAAGCTGCAAGGATTTACCCTACATGCCCTGCATTACATCTTGGAGGATACAGTCACCATGCTCCTTTCCATTTGCACTGCGTGGTGAGGGCCAGGAGCTCAGAGAAAGGCTTGGGTTGCAAATTTGGATCCATCACTAACACTAGGAAATGACCCACTGATGCCACCGCAGCCTGCCCACGCTGTGGGTCTGTGTCAGGCGCTGCCTGCTCTGCCAGGAGGCCATCCGAACACCTCCGCCATCCCTATGCAAAGTGGAAGAGCTACACTGCCTCTCATAACAGCCTGACACCTTTTGGAAGATAATGAACATCCCGAGGACCAGCATCCAGCTGACAGCATGAGCATGGGCAGTGTTGGCTGTGAGCCTTCGCATGGGGAACCTCGCAGGGACCAGCTCCTTACGGCACCCCATTTTTTGCAAACATTGATGATCTGACGATTCAGCAGACGAACACCAAGCACTTTAGATGGACCCAGCGAGCCTGTACCCTCTCCATTTAAGTTTCATGCCCAGTTACCCTGGCGATGAGCTTTCCTGCCTGTCTAAGCCCTGTAGGAGTGGTTTTGTTCTTTCCTATTAAATCCTCCATGGATGTAGGAGCAAATTGCAGCAAATATTCCTGGGGCTGTCACTGGGTGTCATCTGAGCTACATGCCTCCAGGCAGCAGCCACCCAGAGATTACCAAAGGATCCATTTTTACTCCATTTCTGCAGGTGAGGAGGTGCTCTGGGTTCAGAGCTGAGCAGATGGAGGTCTGGTCCCCTCTGTTAAACCCCCTTCTGTTCTGCTGCTGGCTGCTCCTGGTCCAGGTCCCAACCTTCTTCCTCCTGTGGCAGCTCCTCAGTATTACCTGGCAAAACCTGGGCTCCCCTACCAGTGAGGGAGAACAACCCCCCTTTACAGGACTGCTGTGGTGAAACGTGGCTTTGAGATGGTGGAGCAGCTCAAGAGAGGTCAAGGCAAGGTGGGAAGAGGCAGAAGAGATGGAGTCTAGAGAAGGGGATGAAAAAAAAAATAGCTACAAATCAATAAAGACTTGCAAAGCTCTGAGAAAAATGGGGAAAGTCAACACAGTTTCCCTCTGCTGAGATTCCCCAGGAGATGAAACCACTGAAGCTGAGAGAGCCTATGATCCGGCCGGGGCCCAGCAGCGAGCCAAAGCTCTGAAACTTGCTCTCTCTGTCTGTACAGAGGAGATGAGGTGGCTGCAGCACCTACCACAGGGGTCTGAAACTCAACTGCAGCAAAGCAGCCACTGAGCTCTGGATTCCCAGGGTGCGGGCAACGGGCGCTGGCCATGAGGGCAACCGTCGCCTGCCTCTGCCCTGATGCTTCTCCTGCAATCTCCCAGGAAAACTCCCATTTCTTCCTAGCCAGGTCCACTGGAAACCAGCTTGCCAATAAAAACAACTCACACCCAGATGAAGAGACAGTGAGACATCAGCTACCACAGGTGACTTTTTGGTGTGTGTTCAAAGCCAAGTAATGCAACTAAACGGCTGGGACCTCGGGACCCTGCAGTCCTAGACAAAGCAGTGCAGCATCTGTGCAACCGCACAAGAAATAAGCATGCACGGTCCCAGCTGCAGCGGTGCAGAGCATCTCACAGCATCCATTTGCTGCTATTTGCCAGCAAATTCTGGTTGCAATTATACGGACACAAACCCACTGCAAGACGAGTGTCGGCGATGCTACACCCAACCTCACCAGTGCCAACGTCCATCAGTGTAACGTGCCCAAAGGTGATTTCTATTTCCCTCTCTCTTGAAGAGGAAATTGTCTGATTTCTTCCTTGCCAGATCCTGCTCTCCAAACTCAAGCAAAACAAAACAGGTTTTGCCAGACCCCCGTGTGCCAGGCGCTGCAAGCCCGTGACAGCAAGGCAGTGCCCGCCCCGCAGATTACTCTGTGCAGCACACACACACATCCGCACTACATAACCGGTTATTTTTCATGTAGAGTAGCTTAAAGACAGGCCAACCTCAGACTTCACTTGAAGCACTCTGGCTCACAGGCCTTCCTAACAGCGTGGCTGCCCCTCTGGGCTCTGTCTAGCCTGGGAGGATTCTGACAAAGGAGAAAGAAGAATGACAGATGTTCCCCATGCACGGAGGCAAATAGAGATGGGACGAGGGGAGAACGGGAGCCTAAAGGGAAAGAAAATGAGCGTGCACGCACACACCCCCATGTGCACACAAAGACAGGCAAGACAAAGGGAAGGGGACAAGCAAAAGAAGAGGAGCTGGAGAAAACCACCCTACAACATGCCCGGTGAGGGCTGATGGCAGCAGCATCTCGTGCTGCTTCGTGAGATCCATCCGGGACATATCTGCGCCGGTGAACCAGAATCCTGACACCAGTCCCTTTGATAAATATTTATCTCACCTGGCTCTCTATCACTTCAGTTTCCACCAGATTAACCTTGATTCTTCCAACAAAAAAACGCCCCGATGTTCTGCCTGACACACATGCGCCACACTGACCTTCCTTCTCCGGATTCCCCATGGCCCTCGCTCCCGTTCAGCTAAGGGGAGAATTTGCTCTCATCAATCAGGACCAGATTTCTCCCATGCCATGTAAATAATTTAGAGGCACAAGCATCCATGGCACTGCTTATGTGCAGCCCAAACCCAGTGCCAGGAATCTTGGGAAAAGGGCCCAATAATATTGTACCAGTCCAAAGTAATTAAAGTGCATCATTACATATAAATTTGTAATTAAACACTTTAACGTAATCATCCCGCACAGCACGATTCCTGATGAATTAATTAAAAGAACTCCAGAAATTAATGTTTTACTTGTCACCATTGTTGTGCGCGCTGTAGCCATCTCCCCGACTATTCCTGCAGCATGTTGTGAAGTAATTATGTAATTACTGGGGAACGGGAAGGCCCAAAGTCCCAACAGAGGAGAAACCTGAAACAAAGTGGAAATAGCAACCACAAAAGGCAGAAGCTGAGCCAGTCTCCCCACCTTCGGACCCAGCAGAGGGGAGCTCGCAAGAGGAGGGGAGGGTTGAGGTTTCCACCAGCTCCGCATCATGGATGTGTTCTCCCAGGCGGGAACATCTTGCTCGCACACGCAGGGGTGGCTCCTGTGCTCTGCTGCTGTCCCAGCGTGGCTTCCTTCACCCCATGCAAACATCCTTCACCCCCGCACCCTGTGCTTGTACTGCAGAAGCAGGGCAGTCACACCAACAACCACCCCTCTCCATAGGTATCCACCTATTTCCTTGCCTCAGTTTCCCCCACCTTCCACACCCTCCTCCTATAGCTCGGGGTTTGCTGTCTGAAGCAGGGGGGTCCACTCTCCATCCAACCTTCCTTCCACCCAGACCTCCTGTAATCCCTCCTTTGGGCCCTATATTACACTGGGCTTCAGTTTCCATTCTCCAGCTCCTACCTTGGACACAGCTGAACAATTTGGCCCCCCAGGGTCAGCCACATCCTTCCCATCTCAACAGCTCTGCTGAAGTGCCACCAGCAGCGTGTCCCCCCCCGCAATGGGACCAAGCCCCAGGACACGCCTCCTGCAGCAGTGAAGGGGTTAAGGTTGGACTCAAATTGAGCTGCTGGATGCAGCCGGCGTTGGTGCCTGTCCCTCCGTCTGTGCGTGGTGCGTGTGTGCATGCATATATCTACACACAGCGTGAGGCTTACCGGCCGAAAAACACTCCTGGGGCTGTGCAGCACAATGCACACGGGGTATTCCTGCAACACCAGAGCCCGGGCTCTAACTTGCTGTTGCAAGGAAAACGTCTAGAAATGTGTATATAGAGACTCAAAGGTGCACCGTCCGCATGCCGCCGAGGAAGGGCTGCTCAGCCCCCTGCGGCGGGTGGCCGGCAGCCAGTGAACCTGGACAAGCCCCCGCAGGACCCCGCCGAGGTGATGGGTGGCACAGAGCCACGTTCAGTGCCCCTCAGTGGGGTGCCCTTGTTTCAACAGGATTTCCAGCACCGTCCAGACACTTGGCTTCACATCCCTCTCTGCTGCCGGGGCTGCTGACAGCTCCAGCCGCAGGGACCGCTGGATGGGCTCCACGCAAGAGGGAAGCCCAAGGTAAACCTCCCTCCTCTGCCATGCCTCAAGCTGGGTGGGGAGCAGAAAGGGTGTCAGGGTGACCACGGTGGGTGCTGGCCCACGTGCTCCATAACAGCATTGACTTTCCTTAAAAAAACTTAACCTGTGGCTGCAGCACTCGGCCTGTATTTAAAAGCTCCCAGTAAGGCAAAGGCTCTGCTGTTGTGTATTTTCCATGAATGATTTGCCCAGTACTGGTTCCTACCGCTCCTTGTGCACCAGGAATATCCCTTTTACCCCAGGCACCATCTCCGGTCTCATTGGGATGTACCAATGTTGCCACATCATGACAAGTCTCTGCTTCCAGCCTGTGCCTTGGTGTCACGGCAGCCAGTGGCTTTGGGTTTTTTTTCTTCCCGTTATTTTCTGCCCAGCCAAAACCCATGAAATACAGCTCGGTTTTACAGCAGCAAGGCTGGGAGATCAGGCAGAGCAGGGGATGCTTGGAAGAGATGGCAGCACCTTCTGGATGAAGCATGGGACAGGGACCCGGCGACTTCCCCGTCCAGGCTCGGGAACTTGTGCTGCCTGTGACTCTCTTTCCCCATCTAGAGATTATGCTTAACTGGGGCTGTGTTAGTTAGCATTTGTGCAGCTCTTTGAAAAAGGAAAGTGTTGGAGGCTTTAAATACTGTCAGTGGGAACAGATCAACAAGATTTCTAACCCTTCTGAAAAATTAAAGCTTTTGCCAATTAAGCTGGCAAACGCATGGCTGTGAATCTAAAAACCTCTTGAGCTCGAGACCAAGACCGAAGCCTCCTGAGAACAGCCTCTCCTGGCTGCTCCTCGCACTCCTCCCGCTCACCCGTGTCAGAAATATATCAAGTAACCAAGCTATAAGCCTTTTCAGCAGACACATCCTTGAAATGTAACTAGGCTACAGATATAACTGCAGTGGAGCTACTGCTCGGACATTTAAATGGACACCATTAATGTGCAGATAACATCTTCTCCTAGATTGCTTGAACTGGTATTGCAAAAATGTCATAGTAAAGCATAATTTCCTTTAACTTTGCAATTAGCCCGGTAATCTGAGTTGCACCTTTGATGCCACAAGCTATTGATGATTTCCATATGCATATCCATAAGCATATTTCAAGACCAGGTTGGACAGGGCTCTGAGCAACCTGATCTGGTTAGCGGTGTCCCTGCTCATTGCAGGGGGGGGTCAGACTAGATGACCTCTAAGGGTCCCTTCCAACCCAAAACATTCTATGATTCGATGATATCCATACCAGTATCTGCATTGCCTATGCCTGGGGGATGTCTACAGCTTCAGGGGTTAAGTCACTGCTTCCGAATCTGCTCTGGGCTGCACCTCTGCTCAAGATGTGAGGTTATGCTCTCCTAGATGACTCCGGGATTTGAGTGCAAAATTTTGTGCAACATAAAGCAATCTGCACCCCCCATCCGTACACCCTTTTCGGGCAGATTTGCACCTTGGCAGGCTGAGCTGATGAACAGCAGCAGCACCGAGACAAAGACCCTGGCAATAACCACGGCTCGGTGAAGGGGAAGGGCACTGCCCGTTCATGGCACACGTGCTGGGAGAGGGACACGGGCTTCTCTGGAGTCATGCAAGCTGAAGGAAAGCAACATGAGGCAGTGGCAAGGCAACCCAATACCACAGTGATGGATGGTGGAGCAAATCACTCCATAACTGAATGTCCCCTTCCCTTCCAGGCTAACTTCACACGACTTTGTCACCTGCGCTTTGTGTCATCTGCAAAAACACATGCCTGCTCGTCTCTGTTGCTGGAGTCGGCCTGCTGTCCGTAGCGGCGTTGTCGGAGATGCGCAGCGTGGATGCTGCTCCGCAGGCCCCGGGTGGGAGGGCTCGCCTGCCTCCACAGCATGCTCGTCTCCAGTGGTGGATGAAAGTGTTAAGGATACACTAGGAAGGATAAAAACCATGTGTGTGCAAGTGCAGAAAGCATATGAGGTTTCACTCACATGCCCAGCCCTTGGCTAGACACGGACAAGGGAAGACGCCCGCGTTATGGCATGAGTTGTGGAAACAAGAAGCCACTACCACCCTCGTGTGCATACAGCGGCACAGATGGATGAATACAACAGGCACGCTTGTCCCCATGCACATATGCATGGTTGCCCAGAGAGGTGGTGGAGGCCCCATCCCTGGAAACATTCCAGGCCAGGTTGGATGGGGCTCTGAGCAACCTGATCTGGTTAGTGGTGTCCCTGCTCACTGCAGGGGGGTTGGACTAGATGACCTCCAGGGGTCCCTTCCAACCCAAAACATTCTATGATTCTATGCCCAAGCAGAGGCACCCGAAGCAAAGTCAAGGGGCTTTTGGGCAGCAGTTTCTGGTGAACCCATTTATCCCATGGGCTTGGACCTCGGTGCATGGCCAGCACTGCCTCCAGGGAAAAACTCAGCAAAACAGCTGTCAGAGCCCAGCAGAGGGTGGCACTGGGTACACGGGAGTTTGGAGATGCCAGCTCAAACCTCTGCTCTCCGACCAACCTGCGCAACCTGAAATAAGTCACTTGTTGTCCCCCCGGGGGTAGGAATAACCCTGACACCATTCCCGCTGCATGGCCAAGCTGGGGCTGGGGTGCAGCCTGGAGGGCCTGCCCCATCCCCTCGCACGCACCAACCCTAGGAAGGGTCCATCTTGCAGAGCTGGGGGCCCCTTCTTCACCCTTCCCCTGTCCCCAGTGGAACAATTTACCTTTCGGAGCAAGTCCAAGATATTAATTAAGATAAATCTACCTCAATTTTGAGATTCTCTTATCATGTCATTTATCAAAATTATGTTAATTATTTCTGTAGGGCAGCAAAATTATTACCTCTTCCGTGTCTGATTTGTATTAATATTCATAATTTAATAATTCAGCATCCAAGCCATCTGGTTTGGGGAGCCACGCTCCTTCCCCTCCCTCCGCCAGAGCCAAAACGCTCCTGCCTCCCCACTCCTGCGCCCATCCAGGCAGCCCCCAATGGCTCCCAACCAAAACTGTGCCACTGGCTCCTGTCAGCATCGGCATCAGTGTCCCCCCGGTCCCGCCGAGGGTGCCGTGGCAGGGTCCCGATCCCCCGGGGAGGGGGAGCAACCCCTTCCCCTGCGCCGGGCTGAGCCTCTGTCACCAGCGCTGTCTCAGCCCGGCAGGTGAGCACAGCTGAATTGACATTTTCCACACTTTGTGATTTTTACACTGTAATTTGACATAATTAATGCCTACATTACTGCTGATAATTTAGCTAGTTAATTAAACTCGGAGGAGATAATTAAGGAGAGGCTACTGCTTGGACTGCTAATTGTTTTTGTCATTATTTTAGGGGCCCGACAGCTGCTGGCTGAGTCATCCTCCCCATCAGCTGATGGCCGCACGTGACCGTGGTGCCGTGGGCGCCGGGCTCGGGGCGCCTGGCGAGGGGCTGGGGGCTGCCGGCGGCTCGACATGCCACGGCCTGGCCGGGAGCCAGCGTCCGCCGTGCAGATGGCGAGCGGGGGCTCTGCAAACGCACGGCCCCGGCGCGGCTCAGGCTGAGGGCAAGCACCCCCCGCTTTGGGGCTGGAAGAGAAGAGGAGAAGCAGCGAGAGGTGTTTGATGGGGAAGAATCGAGCGGTGGACAGGAAAGCGGCATCGAGCGTGCTGGGGAGGGCAAATAGTGAGGATGCTCAGGTCATTGGTCCTTGAAATGCCTCAGGTGCCATCAGCCTGTGCTGCAAAGGGGGTCCTGGCCCGCTTTGGGGCTCATACATGGACACTGGCTACCCAGCCAGACGCAGAGCAGAGCTGAGACCTGCAATTCCCTATGCAGCAGTGCCAAGTGCTCACCCTGGGTCTGGGGAAAGTCTATCCACATGCAAGAACCCAGGGCAGGCAGGAGGAGGAGAACAGCAGGGCGTCCCTCATCCCCACATGGGTAGCTTCCCTCTTAACCCCACCATCATTCAACCAGCCTTCAACCCATGCTGCAGCACATACCTTCTCCTTCTCAGGTGCTCTGGCTTCATCTTTAACTGTGGATAAATCCAAACACTTACTGAAAGCAAAAGCAGATGGGCGACAAACCCCTCTGGTCCCCAAAAAGCACATCATCGGAGCAGAGTCCCTGCTCCCCACTGCATTTCTCGTCTCACAGAGCCCTCTGCCAGCCCCATCAGCACAGTCCCATGCTGTCTGCCCTAAGCCACCCCCTGCAACACTTCAACCAAAGCCCCAGCTCCTCCGAGTACCTGACACTGGCACCAAGTTCAAAACAACTTTGTGCTGGTGTCTCTCCCATGCCAGGCCACTTCCTCCATCCTGCTCAGCAAAGACCTAAAATTGGGGTGGGATCGAAGGAGCCCAGACCCCGTGGCTGGTTGGAAGCTGCAGGAGCAGAGGATATCCCAGCCATTCGCCCTACTTCCCTGCAGCCCGGTGGGTGGAAAGCAGCTTGAGGGACAAACATGACCTTATTCCTGCTGGAGAAGCTTTGCCTGGTTTTCCTGATGTGCAAAGCCCCCCCAGCCTCACCCAGCCCACCTAGCAGCACCATCCCATGGCCCTTGACGGCCGGTGTCCTCCCCACCATGGGCATCCCCGCCAGGCTGTTCGCTGCCGGAGATTTTTTTCCACCTTCTGCCTCCTGGCGAGCTCAGTGCTCTGAGCTGGAGGCCTGCTTGACATCTCAATCCGGAGATTAGGATGGAGACTGGTCACTTCCCAGTTCTGGCGAACACCCTTCAAATAATTTGATTAATCATCTTAGCCCCACTCAGTGCAGTTGGCATCCTCCAGAATCGAAGCCCCTCCTGAAATGCTGTGTCGAAAAACCATAAAGCTGCTGTAAAGGTTCAACCAAGCATGGACCAAAGCAGAAGCCGGTACTCCAGAGGCTGTGCAATGGGCTGGCTAAATACTCTCTCTAAATATCTCTACAGCTAGCAGAGACATATGAGATGTGTAACAAATTGCACAGGGACTGCTTTCCTTCTCTCACTGCTAGTAGGAGATTTTTTTTTTTCTTCCTACATTTCTATTTATCACAACGCAAAAAAGAAACGTGCCAAAATGGTTTTATATTTTCACTTGGAACAACAACATTTGGACAGCCCCAAGGATAGCAATTGCAGTAATCATGAAAAAGTAATACTTTGCGCTTCTGTAGTCCCTCTCATCCAAGCATCTCACAGTACTTTGCAAACGTTGGCCCTGATCCTGCGGGGGCCCATGCACATGGATCATCCTATGCAGGAATTTATTCCGCTGGGTTCAGCGAATCAGGACCACACAGCTCTGCGGGGCTCTGGAGTTGTTCACCTCCACGCTCACCGAGTCAGCTGCTCCATCAGCACTCACAAGTGCATCCTGAGGTATTTGTTGATATTTAAGTCTCAGCTCCTGGAGTCAGGGGATTGCGTTTCCATTTTTCAAACCTCTCTAGTTTGTCATCCCCATACAATCCCTACAACAGGAACCCTAAAAGCCCAGAAAGCACAAGAAAAATAAGACAACCCAAACGTACTCTCTTTCCAGCGTGGTGCTTTTTCACGGGCTCGTCTGTCTTTGGAGTTGTGCTTCAGGATTTCTGTATTTATTTTCACCAGAAGAGAACAATTCCTGCACTCCAATACTCATAAAAGAATAAACCCAGCTGATCTCAAACTGCTCAGGGAAAACGATGGCAGGGAGAGCAATTCACCAAAATCTGCAGCAGTGAAAAGAGTAAACCTCACATGTCCTTGTTCCCAGTGCTGCCTCCTGCCAGGAAGACAACCATGGTCCAAACTGTTGAGGGTTTGGTTGGAGTTTCTGCTGTTGTCATTTTCTTGCTTAAAATAAAAAAAGTTTTCTTTCTTGCTATATCCAATGCCCCAAGCCCCACCAGGGATGTGAGGCCAAGAGCCCCCACAGGCAGCATCCCTCCTTCACCCACTCATGCCACAGTGCCAAAGAGCACCAACCTCCAAGACTAAATTCAAGCCAAAGTCCTCTTGCAGTGCTCCTGGGGGTCATCCCCCCAAAATGGAGACCTTGCGTGTCTCCCCTTTGGCCTCAGGCTTGACACCTCCACAGAGGACATGCCATCGCTAACAGTGAGGCAGCAGACGGCAATTAGCATCCCCAGCCCCTTGAGGCCATTGCCACAAGAACCGTTTCCTTTAAGCATGAAGAGGTGGCCCCTTCCTCTCCACAGCCCAAGGTCACCAGATTCATCACAAGTGTAGGGACAACAGTGGTTTTGCAGAGAGCCCTGGACAAGCCATTGGCAGTGCAACACTGGGACAGCTCAGCTGTCCACTTTGCCTCGCGGAGGCACCCAGGCGTCATCCAGCACTTTGCTGGGCAACTTGAAGGTGTTCACAGCCACCCTGGGAAGCGTAGCCCAAGGTGACCAGCTACCAACCAGGGTTGACAGCTCTTCAGGGCTGATTTATGCTCCTGGGGGGGACTTCCAGCAGACCATACGGCCTCTCTGTGCTCCAATTCCTTCCTCTGTAAGGAAGGACATATTTGATGCACTTGGAGATCTACAGCTGAGCAGCACAGCAGCCTGTAGTCAAAATCCAGCAGAATTTCAAACCACCCTTTAACCTCTCTCCCCTCTGTGCTATCTTCCAGTGAAATGAATCTTTCCTATCTGCCCAGTCCAGCATCTTTGTCCCAACAGAGGCAGCCTCAGCCTTGCCTCCCCCAACCCCTTTTCCTCCAACACACCCGTGCAGACGCGCACGTGGGAAGAGCTCCCTTAGCACTGGAGGGGAGCGAGATGCAAAGGAAGAGCATTAGGTGGAATGAGAGACAGCAAAAGCACAGGCATATCAGACATCTCCAGGCAAGATAACACGATAAATAATCAATCAATCCCTACAAAATCCTTAAGTGCTTGATGTATCCTCCTGCAAATTGAATCACTTCTCCTACCAGGAAGTTCTCTCTTGTAAATAAATGAGAGCAGAAATGGCCCATATTGAAAAATAATGTTGTTAAAACCACTGATTAAGTTTTACACAAGCATATGAGAGCAAACTAAAAGGTTTTAGCTTTTTAATTTAAGAAATGAGGAATATGATATAATTTCAATTTGTGATGAGATAAGATGTTCTCGATATTGTGGCTTCAATTGGATTATATCCTAATGTACTTTTATAAAGTGTCAGGCTAGCTGCAGATTAAGGTATGTGTGTAATATTCTTTATTAACAATTTAATGGACTTGCTTTCACTCTATCCATCTTAATCAGTGTTTCCAGTCCACCTGGGAGATCTAGTTAGTGCAGAACCTGAAACTCCAACCTGATGAAAGAGGGAACTCAGTGATCCGTCAGTGTCAAAAACAAGAGGGAAGCACTGATAAAAGACTGTTGAGGATCATCTTTAACCTCCTGTCATCAGCCCCACTCCAAAAGCTCTCAACAACCGCTCTTGGAGTCACTCAACGAGACATATGCCCTCCTCAGATCTGCATCCTTCCCCTGCCAGAATATTAAAGGGGCTTTTGGCAACAGGCAGGACTTCCCGGATCACAAAACACAGTTGCCTGATCTCAAGAGACCTGCTCCTATAATCCTATTTTACAGTCAAACGCCAGTGCAAGAGCAGCCTGGTCGTGTGGACTCTCCAGCGCTCATCCATAGTCCCCGCTCTGGCACTTAGGCACTTCCATCTCATTTGCCTCTGAAATTTATTCATGACTAGTTTGTATCTGCATGTTCTGGTATCAACACTGGCCTTTAGCTTAACTAGCTCCTCTCCCTCCCTGGTGTTTATCTGCCTGTGCAATCACATCTCCTCTCAGCCTTCATTTTGTTAGGCTAAATAAGCTGTGCTTGTTTAGTCGCCTCTCATAAAGGGGCTTTCCAACACCTTCCCCACTCTCATGACCTGTCTCTGCACCTCTTCCAGTTCTCCCAACTGTACACAGCACTCAAAGCCCTACCATGCTTCTGGTGCAAATGGTTTTCCATCTCTCCTGGAAATGCCATCTCTCCAGATGGCTCTGAGCACCCTTTTATTTAAGCAGCCGCTCGCCCTGGCTGGCCCCTGCTCTCCAAGCACCCACCTCTCCCACCTTTAGGCACCCCAGGAGGGGAAAAGCCCTCAACCCCAATCAAGGCCTTTCATGCTGCAGGTCTTGGTGAGAAATTGCTATTTCACACACACACGTCAACTCACCACAGGGTGACCAGGGTGGCTCGTGATACGCTGCACGAGATCTCACCACCAGGCAGCACCCCGCCTCCCCCTTCCCTGCCGCTCCGACTGCTGTGTGCATGCACAAACAGCGACTTGGTGCACAAAACCAGGAGCAGCAGCCTTGTAAATAATGGTCAATCAGGAAAAAAAAGAAATATTTATATACATCTCATCTCCTTTAATTCCCTTGCAAGGCGATGATTCTGCAAGGGTGGGTCGGTCATAGCTGCAGGTGCTCCCGGACGGGGGAGGAGCACAAAAATGAAGTTGTTTGCGGCTTTTGATTCCATCCCTGGAATTATTTACAGCTGCAGGCAATATTAAACTATGTAGAGCAAGTGTCCTCATTTACATGCTAATTCATTTATACCCTCTGGATTGATTTCTCCAATTCATTTTCAGCCCACTAACTCTTCTGATATGAATTGTATTATTACCTCCAGAACGGCAGCAGGGAAATGTGACGAAGCCACCCCAGCTCTTCTGATCTCTAATTGCCCTCGCTGTTCACAGCCGGCGTGGCCAGCTGCAGCTTCGCCTCCCGGCTACCAGCACCCAGCTTCCTTCCATCTCCTGGAGAAAAAACAGTGGTGTGGCTCAGAGAGCAAATCATCCCACCTCCATCGCTCGGTCCTATTCTGGGGAAGACCCAAGAGAGCGGACCTTGGGCTTGCTGCCTTTGGAAATCATTCCCTCTTTCTGCCCAGGAGGAGGAACCACCTCATTTCAGAGAGCAAAATCGAAGTCCAGTCTGGAGCCATAAGGAAACGGAATTAATTCTCAACTTTCCAAGGGCCTTTCTGAGTCTTCTCAGCTTTTTACAGCAGCCTCTCACTTTACCTGGTAGACAGAACACATCCCCAGTTCTCCCCGCCTTGGGAATGAAGAACTCAACGGTGGAAAGGACACGGTGCCCAGGAGATGGAGAAGAGCATGGAAGTCTGTCCATAGGAAGCAGCAGCTGGAAGCAGTAGGGCTTTTCTCCCATCGCTGTCACCGATGGATGAATGAGGTTTAGGTATCCTTTTCCAGGAGATGTATCCAAACACACTGGCTCACCTCTCTGGAAGACCTGGCTGAGGTCTGCCAAAGTAAAACAGGGGAGAAAGGAACCACCTCCTGCACTGACTCTACCTAAGCAGAAGAATGAGCCTCCAGGACACCAGCTGGGCACGAAGGAGGGGGCAGAAGCCATCGACAGACAGAGGAGGGACCATGCAATGACGCAGGACTGCCCACCTCCCCATCCCCCTCAAAACAGCTGTGGAGGTGTGCAGAAGGTTAAGACTAAGCTTTCATAACAAGGTGGATTTCATCAGGTAAGTATCTCATTGACTAACCACGACACCATTTTCAGTCCTAGACCAAAATACACAGGCCAGATTTTGCTCAGAAAGTCCATTAAAACCCTGCCTCTCTGCAGAACAGGCCTTTCACTATTATTCCTCACAATGTTTCAGCACAAGAAGTACATGGAAGAGTTGGAGGGCTACAAAAATGATCTGAGGGCTGGAGCACCTCTCCTATGAGGACAGGCTGAGAGAGTTGAGCTTGTTCAGCCTGGAGAAGAGAAGGCTGCGGGGAGACCTGATTGTGGCCTTTCAGTACTTAAAGGGAGCCTATAGGAAAGATGGGGAAAATATTTTTAATAGGGCCAGCTGTGACAGGACAAGGGATGATGGTTTTAAACTGAAGCAGGGTAGGTTTAGATGGGATATAAGGAAGAAATTCTGTACAATGAGGGTGGTGAAACACTGGAACGGGTTGCCCAGAGAGGCAGTGGAGGCCCCATCCCTGGAAACATCCAAGGCCAGGTTGGACGGGGCTGTGAGCAACCTGATCTGGTTAGGGGTGTCCCTGCTCACTGCAGGGGGGTTGGGCTAAATGACCTCTAGGGGTCCCTTCCAACCCAAAATATTCTATGATTCTATGATTTCTCTTTTTTTTTTTTTTTGTTTTAACCAAACATTGACAAAATAAAAAAACACCAGACTCAATATAACTCTGTATTCCAGGATTGTTT